>JACEFZ010004717.1:0-145000 GCA_014155875.1 Cepaea nemoralis
TAATAATAATAATAATAATAATAATAATAATAATAATAAGTCTTTATTTTCAAAGGGTTAAGAATTGGGCACGCAGGCCCGTCTGACATTCTGCCCTTCTTCTCTATTTCCTCTCATACATTCTTTCATTCAACATCACTTATGAAGCAACTTTTGACAACAAAAGAACATTAAAACGCATGAAAAATAATCAATAACAAATGACTCACTGAGGCAGTGTTTAACATGGGCATTATAAATACCTAAGGAGGGTGTAACGTGCCATACATAAGGGAATGTTTTTTGGCTAGTTGTCGTTTGAGATAAGTTACCATTATTGTCTTTTTTGTGTTATTTGTTATGGGGGCATGTAGTCTGTACTAAGGTAGTGTTCAAACAGGTTGCGAATGTATGTATCATGATTGGTGGTGTCTTTGATTTCTTGTGGAAGATTGTTCCACAACTGAGCGGCAGAGTATGCTAAGCTTGTTTTATATAAGTCTATCCTAGGTTTAGGGACATGAAGTATATTTAGTCGTTCGCTATGTCTAGCGTTATATTTAAACAATGGCCAAAGGTAGCTTGGAGCATTTTGAAATAGGATTTTGTGAATTAGTTTGGTCTTATTAAAAAGCAGGCGCTTGTGGAGTGGCAGTAACCGGAGACGTTTATATAGGTTAGAATTGTCGGTAAGCTTTTCACCATTAATTAAACGCACTGCCCTTTTCTGGAGTGAATATAGGCGTTTTGTTATTGATTTGGAGCATCCATCCCAGACTGTGGAGCAGTAATCAATATGTGTTTGTATATGAGAAGTATAGAATATCTTTCTTGTGTTTTCGTCAAGGAAATTTTTAATTTTGGCAAGTTGGTATACTTTTTTGGCTATTTGTTTAACTAGAGCATGAACATGTGAGTTAAAAGTTAGATTTTGATCTATGATAACACCCAGTGTCTTGTGCTCGGTGACACTTTCTACAGGCGTGCTGCCAATGTGCAGCTGAAGAGTTCTCTGCGAGTTTAGAGTGTGAAGTCTTTGCCTGGTTCCTATTAACATAGACTTTGTTTTAGTAATGTTAATTTGCATGCGGTTTGCATGACTCCAGTTAACTACACTATTTATTTCCTGTTGCAAGGATAATTCTAGCACATTACGATCAACAGCATTTGTATATACTGTGCAGTCATCAGCAAATAGATAGCAGGACGACGACAGATTTAATGGAAGATCATTTATATAAATGGCAAATAATAGAGGGCCAAGAATAGACCCATGAGGTACCCCAATATTAATGGTAATGGCTTGAGATAAAACTTTATTGTGTGATACTACTTGCTTTCTGTCTAATAAGAATGATTTTATTAATGTCACTATATTAAAACTTACTTTCATTGTTTCTAGTTTTTTA
Source organism: Cepaea nemoralis (assembly GCA_014155875.1). Lineage (NCBI taxonomy): Eukaryota > Metazoa > Mollusca > Gastropoda > Stylommatophora > Helicidae > Cepaea > Cepaea nemoralis. The sequence goes on from JACEFZ010004717.1 coordinate 1,389, forward strand.
ATTAGAATAGTATGATCTATCATATCGAATGCTTTCCTAAAGTCTATAAACACCGCTCCACATAGAGTATTGTTGTTAATATTTTGATGCCAGTTTTCTATCATGTTTGTTAGTGCCGTATGGCAAGAATATTTTGGCCGAAATCCTGACTGACTGTCAACTATCAGTTTATGGCGAACTAAGTGATCTAGTGTTGTTTTGTGGATGTGCTTTTCTAGCGGTTTGGATAATGAGGATAATATGGAAATTGGTCTATAATTACTCATGAGACGATCGTCTAGAGGACCAGCTTTTAAATGAGGATACACTTTAGCGATTTTAAAGGCTGATGGGAAGTGACCTCTGGTTAGACATTGATTATATATAAAAGTTAGTGACTCGCAGGTCGCCGGTGCAGCATGGCGAAGCAAAAATAGGACGTGGGGGGAACTCAACACCAACAACCACCCCCACACCCATTGGGGGTTGAGTACATCGTGTGTACTTTACTGCAGCTCCTCCCCGCTTGTAAGGACACGGTCACCTAGCACTCGCCGCTGAAAGGCCCAAGATGACAACCTGACAACAACAAGCATCACACAGTAACAGTGCATCGGTGTGGGAACAGTGCATCCGGTGTGGGCCCAGACTGAATAATCAACATCTGGGGAAGGAGTGTTTGTATTTTGGGGGTTGAGAGTATGAATTTTGGGGGTTAAGTGCTTGCGTTGTGGGTGAAAAATAGATTTCAGTTAATTTTTGTGAATTTTATTACCAGTCTACTCAATGAGATTGTTCTTTTAATCACGTTATGTGTACTGTTATATGTTGGTCTGAAACTATGAAGAAGTGATATGCATATATATATATATATATTATTTTTTTTTTTTTTTTGGGGGGGGGGGGGGGGGAGGGTTTCGCATATTCTTTACAGGACATAGCTGTCAACATCAGCATCTTTCAGCTGATTGTTGATCTCTTGGCAAGATTACGCTCAGTAGGTTGCCATTGCTTTCTTGGCGACCGGCTCACATACCCTGTCAGTTACTGACGAGGAGAGAACCGCTACCGATTCTCGCGCACATCACGTTACTCATGAGAGTATACGGGATTACGGAGAAAGTCGTGTAACTCCTTGACCAGGGAGACCGATATATATATATATATATATATATATATATATATATATATATATATATATATATATATATATATATATATATATATAATCATCAAGTGCCATAAAGCTGGCGTAGGCGTTCATGACTCTCCACGGATCTCGGTCTTTGGTTGTCTGGGTCAACTCTACCGTTGATATTCCTTACTGCCACCGTCTCAATCCATCCAGCATCATTTCTCTTGATCTGCCTCTACATCTCTTCCCCTCGATCTTTCCAGTTGTCACGATGTTCTTCAATGCCCCTCTTCTCATCACACGACCAAAAAAAAACAAGTTGTTTGCCTCTTTATTATTGCTGTATATAATGTTCTAGTTTCATTAGCCTCCTTCAGGCATTCGTTGTTAGTTACTTTTGCAGTCCAAGGAATTCGCAACATTCGTCTCTGGAGCTATATAACTGTTGTATCCAATCTCCTCCTAATTTGTTCATTTACATTCCAAGATTCACAGCCATACAGCTAAACAGGTTCTATATAGCACCTTAGCATTCTATTTCTTACATTAAATGATATAACTCCTACGCCAGGGGGACCGGCTATGTATGTAAAGAGAATATATATATAAATCATACAGCATGAGTATGCGCCACCTGATAATGGTGTGTGACATTTGCAAGACGCTGCCATTAACACCAAATTCACATTGATTTTCTTGGCAGTTTTATATTCAGTAGTTTGCCATTGCTTTCTGAACGTGAAGTGAAAGCTGAGTTCCACACAGGATATTAGTCAGCCTTACACTCAATTTTAATTGAACTTTAAAAAGTTCAATTTATCCTTATACAGGACGTCGCAATCAACCCCATCAAAACATAGAAAGACATACGGAAGCACGGAGCGACGGAAACACAAATATTTAGACAGACAGACAGACAGACAGACAGACAGACAGACAGACAGACAGACAGACAGACAGACAGACAAACCGACCGACCGACCGACCGACCGACCGACCGACCGACAGACAGACAGACAGACAGGCCAGACGCATACTCCGCCGAGACATATCTGGCAGCAGTAAATTGCGAAACAGAGGTGTATGAATGTCGTGTCCTTGTCTATGGTCAAGCCAGCTGTTAGTGTCGGTTGTACTTAACGGCCTCTGTACCCGAAAGAAACACCCACCCAAGAAGACCAAAAATTAATCAGTGTTTTTTTCCAATCTGTCAATTATTGTGGCTATCTTGGATCTGTTGCCAAAGGGGAGATAAGTACATAGCTCACTGATATTTAATTTCTAACTAATCGTTACGAGTATAAAGGTAAGTAAGTTCGTGGTTGTTGATTAACACTTATATTGTCGGAAACAATTTAGTGGATGAAACAGGAAGTGCAATTGTAGATGGGTTCAAATCCGATTTTCTATAGATATGGTCTTCTAAAAAAAAGGGGTGGGGGTGGGGCGGGGGAACGTATGGAGTTAATTTGTTCTGAAAGGAAAATAGTGTCATTTATCAATCAATCAGTGCTGTTTCCACAATGAAGGTTGGCTGCAGTGGATCTGTAACACTGTCTGTCTCTCGCCGTGACTGTACATGCTGTCTGAATGCTGTTCGTCTATCTATAGATGTTATCTTCCCACTTGTATCGTTGTCTACCTCCTGCTCACTCACCTTCAACCTTACACTACAGTATGGCTTTTATAAGAGTGTTATGTCTTTTAACGTGGCCGAAATATTTAACTTAACTCTTTTTCATTTCTTTTATCAACTCTCTTTTCATTCCCAGTTTTTCTAGAACATCTGTATTTGATTGTCTTTGTTTCCATGAAATACAACAAATTCTGTTGTAAATCCACATCTCCAAGGCCTCTATTCGACTTTGTAGTTACTTGTTCAATGTCCAGGCTTCCTCGCCAAACAGTAGTGGTGAATATATATACCATTTGATAATTCTCATATTTAATGCATTGTTAATCTCTCTAGATGTTAATAATGATTTCGTGATGTTGAAAGCATTGTTAGCCATTCCTATTCTCTTTTTGATTTATCTTTCACTTCTACTATGATCTGCTATTATATGTCTAAGATAGAAGAAACTTGTTACTTTTTCTAGAATCTCCCCGTTTACTGTGATGTTCATTGATGACATCTCATTTCCACTTTCTTTCTTTATTTTATGGATATTTTATTAATATCTAATCCGCATTCTGCCTGTTTAGTTGTTCCACTAGGTTTTGTAACTCTTGCTCCCTTTCTGCTTGTAACACTGTATCGTCAGTGTACCTAAGATTGTTTATGCTTCTTCCTTGATGTTAAGTCCAGACAGATCGGTGTGTTTAAGCATTGTTTCTGTGTCATTTATATTATCAATTTATTATATTCCAGACTATTATTTCCCAGTACAAATGTCCAAGATTACTTTGACTGCTCCAGTCTTACAGAGCTTGTCAGCTCAAATGTTACAGAACTTTTTTAGAATATCGCAGACCGAAAAGAAGAAACATATCGAACTTGTACACGACCTGACTATGGAAGCAAACTTTCAAATTAAGTTACTTTACAAGACCTGACTATGGAGGCAAACTTTCAAATTAAGTTACTTTACAAGACCTGACTATGGACGAAAACTCTCCCACAAACAGTTTCATGTCTGGGAAATTAAAATACTTTAGCCATATTAAAGGTCACAGCCATATTAAAGGTCACAGTGGCTGACTGAGACCAGTGATTGACGGCTAGTTCCCTGGAGTCAAGGCAGGGGACAATCAGCACGAATCTGTACACCGATCATTGTAGACACCTGGAGCATAAGGCGGAAGAATTGCCAAGAGGTCGAGAGGATTCTCGGCGCATTGTGATGAGGCAATCTTCTGCAAACGGCCTACTACTTTCCGAGAAGGTAATCTGCCAAAACATTACTTCTTAGTGGCGATCATATATATATATATATATATATATATATATATATATATATATATATATATATATATATATATATATATATATATATATATATATATATATATATATATATATATATATATATATATTGTCAGGGTCTTAAACTTGGCTCGCTTTCCTAACAAGTGTGAGACAGTACAAATACAACGTGATTTGACGTAAGACTCAACGACACATCGTTCGGTGGATTTATTAACATATCAAATACAGAACGATGATCACAAATACATATAATGGATACTTTACAACTTACATCCACAATACAGTCACAAGTCTGACTCGCAAGATGTCCAGACACTCGCCTTTCAATACAGAAACCATACAACGCCTTTCTCACACGTCCGTCATGTTCCGTGTCCCAGAGCTGTCTGGACCTGGTTCGCAACTTGCCTCCTGCCTGACGTGGCGTCACGTGGCAGGCGTGCGTCTTGCGTTGGCGGCCTGACCGCTGGTCAGCCAGCGATCTCGCAGGCCGATAACTCCTATTTGCCTGGCGGCGCAACGAAGTTGTTGCATCCCTTACTGGGAGCTAAGTCGCCTGGCGGTCGTAACGATGTCCCTGCATCGCTGTCCCCTGTCGGACTCTGACACGCTCCCCCGGTAAAATCCATGAAAGATGTCGTCTTTCATGTCTAATGTCTGTACCTGTTGGGTTAATAGTATGCCCTTGTCAGAGTCTACCTTCCCATTGTTATACACAACGTTATCAAAATTACACACATGGCATAGAAATATATAAGAACTGGGAGTTGGGTACAAAGACATGTGGTGCTTCATGTTTAACACATATCAGGCTTCACCCTCTCGATGGCTGGTTACCTCAATCGTATTATCACCCAGTCGGATCAGTAGCACCAGCTTCACGCATCTACGTCAACGCAATTTGAAAAAAAATAATAATATGGTTCTTGAAACAAAAACCATCTCGCGAGACTGAAATACGACTTTATATAAGTCGTATAAAACACTCAAACCCTGTCCCTACTTGGCCAGGAGTTATTGTGTTGGTATACAATGTTGGCAACCCTCTGCCATGCCCAGTAGATGCCTGCCTGTGGTGTCAACACTTTAACAACAACATGTTATATTACACACAACACATTAGCATATACATTTCAAATTATGGCCCTTTGTGTGAAAATGTAATAACAATAAATGAAAGGGAAATAATTCATACATTAGTGAAACACAATAATTTACAATAACTATTTAATTTCTTAGTGTCATTGCTTGACGTTTCTTCATATTAACGAGAAAAAGTCGGTAATATGAATACGTTAATCAAGATATGATTCTAAGATTACATTAGAGAAATAAATAAACACACAATTCGTGTATTCAATTTTATAGAATCCTAAACATTTTAGAATCGTCAAAACTTTTTAATCTTTTATATGTTGTCTGCTATTTTTGTTCTAAATTTCTAATTAATCCGGAAGTACACACGAGCTCTAAAATCAGCTGATGGTAAAGCTTGTAGAACACACCTGTTCCGGTTTGATGTAGTTTAAGGAAGGAACAATGTTCTCAAAGTTCGTGTTGGATTTTGGTACACAATCTTCTGGATTACGATCGAATGTTCATGTGTTAGATGTTTCAGTCGAACACTAAAGGTTTCGGTTCACTGCAGAGGTGTAGAAAAGTCGTCACTGTTCAGTTTTTACTTTCACACTCGTAATTAAAATGTTCCTGGAGGATTCAACACGAAGTTGTCACTGTCAAGTTGGATAATTCGCTTCAGGTAAGTGCGAATGTGACACTGTTCTTGTACGTAATATATACAGTTAATAAAGTTCGCTTTCTACCACATACTACACATTTATACACGACAATCACTACATGAACTAGTAAAATACGAACACTATATATAATGGGAGTAATCCCTATCACAATATTGTAGACATTACACAGCTTTTTGTGAATGGAAAACCACTATTCACTGCTAAATGGCTGTGTCGGTCTGAGTGTATTTCTACATACTGCACTCAGACATTGGTGCTCACTGGGTCGGTCGGACAACGTGACAAAAGATCGGCAATTGAATTGGTTCTGCCTGGGATATGTCGAACCTCAAAGCTATAATCTTGAAGTTTCAGAGACCAACGCGCTATCATATGGTTCGATGGCACACCTGAATTCATCCATCGTAAGGGGCTGCTGTCCGATTCTACGATGAAATGGCGTCCTAGAAGAAATCTAGACAATTTGGTGATACCTACTACTAAAGCTAGGGCTTCCAATTGAGGAATGGACCATGCCCGCTCTCGGGCTTTCAGCTTCCGGGATACAAAATAAACTGGGTGGAGGATGTTGTTGTACTCCTGCAACAGGACTGCTCCAATCGCCACGGAGCTAGCATCTGTGCGTAATCTGAAAGGTAAACGGATATCGGGCAATTTAAGGATAAGATTCTGTTTATTCTTATCGGAAAAACATGATAGCACTTTATGAAATGCGATTTTTAGGCATTGATCGTGTACAATTTTCTCAGGTTTATCCTTTGTTAGTAAATTAGTAAATACCTCGGTCAGTTCCGAAAAATCAGGAATAAATTGCCTATAGTAATTGATTAGGCCCAGCAAACTTCTGACTTGTTTTTTAGTAGTCGGAAGTGAGAGTTTTAGTATCTTGGACACAATTTTATCGTCTGTCGTGACAAAGCCATTGGATATTTTGTAACCCAAGAATGATATTTCCTGGTAGGCTATGTCTACTTTTGCAGGCTTCACTGTCAGTCCGTGCTGTTTGATCCGTTCAAATGTTTGGTCTAATGTCTTAATGTGCTCCGTCATTGTCTCTGTGTGAATGCATATGTCGTCAATATAGCAAATTATGTTAGGAATGTCTCTTAGCAGTAGTCGTGTCATACGTACGAATGTGGCTGGGGCGTTAACAAGCCCAAATGGAAGTTTGCACCATTCGTACAGTCCCCAAGGTGTGGCGAAAGCTGTCAGATGTCTGCTCTGTTCGTCTACAGCAATCTGCCAATAACCTTTAACCATGTCTACAGTCGTAAAGAACCTAGCGTCTGTCAGTTCTGTCAGAAGATCGTCAGTGTTTGCCATAGGCTCAAGATCTAGAACAGTTATTTTATTCAGTTTTCGGTAGTCGATGCACAGTCTTATTGTATTGTCCTTTTTGCGTACTATGACCATGGGAGATGAGTAGTCTGATTGGGATCGTCTTATGATGTTATTTTTCTCTAAGTTGATGATTTCTTGATGTAACTGTTCTTTGTAATGTAATGGGATGGTGTATGGTCTGCATCTAATGGGTGTGTTTGATGTGAGTGCGATGTGATGCTGTATTAATTCTGTTTGTCCTGGGTTGTTGGAAAAGATGGTGTTGTACTGTTGTATAAGTTGTTTGCAACTGTCTGTGTCTGCTTGAGTTAAATTTGGGTTGATTTTGATCTCCTTCAAGCAGTCTGTCGTGTCTAATGCAGGTGTTGGAATTTCGTCACTAGCATCGTCGTCTTCGTGATCTATTATCACTGTACAAGCTGTTGTATCGTCTTGTTCGTCGTCTCTGTTGTGGTATGGTCTTAGCATATTTATGTGAAATATTTTGTGTTTGTTTTTTATAAGGATCTCGTAGTCTACAGGTGAAATCTGTCTTGTCACTTTAAAAGGTCCCTGCCAAGAATCAGTCAGAAGGTGTCTGTCACTAGGTAGCAGAAGAAGAATGTCCTGTCCAGGTGTCAATGTTATTGTCCTGTTACCTTTGTCAGCATACTGTCTATAAGTAGCACCAGATAGTTTTAGTGCATTCTTTGCAATAACACAAGATTTGATGATTCTTTCACGCAATGATGTCACATATGAGTATGATGATATGGGTTTAAGTACTGGTGTAGAGTCAGTTAACATTTGGTGGTAAATGGTCAATGGGCCACGTGGTTTGGCACCATAGATAAGTTCAAAAGGAGAGAAACCGGTACTAGCATGTGGTACCTCGCGATAAGCAAAAAGAATAGCTGGTAGATATACATCCCAGTTGTTGGGGTGTTCTTGCGTCACTTTTGCAAGCATGTGCTTAAGATCCCCGTTAAATTTTTCTATCACTCCGCTACTGTGAGGATGGTAGGGGGAATTGAAACACTGCTTAACTCCCAGCATTTTGGTGAAAGCTTGGGTGGATGCGGCAATAAACTGAGTGCCCCTATCAGATTGGATAGTATCTGGAAACCCTATCCTAGAAAAAATATGGAAGAACACTTCCATTATTTCATTGGCAGTTATGTTCTTTAACGGAATAGCTTCTGGCCAGCGACTACATTGATCAATGACCGTTAGAATAAATTTATTCCCTCTAGTTGTTGTATGACTGAGAGGGCCCACTATGTCAACCGATAGCTTTTCAAAAGGTCGACTGGCTAAGTCGGTAACTTGTAACTTTGCCTGTGGGTGTTTACCTTTTTTAACCAGTTTCTGGCAGGTGTCACAACTTCTGCAATATTCTTTAATGTCATTGCAAAATTTTGGCCAGTGAAATTGTGTCAATAACCTTGATCTGGTCTTAACGTATGCCATATGTCCTGCAAGAGGTATATCGTGTGCAAGATGTAAGGCTTGTTTGCGATAACTAGTTGGCAAAACAGTTTGCTCTGTGGTATTGTCACCTCTGGTGTAATACCTAGTGAGTATGTCATTTTTCATCGCAAAATGCCATTTTGCATTCTTGGTTACTTTTGGCTTTCGGCCGATCAGGTCAAAGTATTTTGACAATGAAGGATCAGCTTTTTGGGCTGTTACAAATGCTTCCTTCATGGTGTTAGTAGGTAGTGAAACTGGGCTGAGCAATTGTATCGCCTCAGTTTGATTTACTTCATCTTGCACTCTAGCAGTAGCTCTTGTTACTGCGTTCACACACTCAATGATATCAGATGATGATGATGGAACAATAGTTTCAATGATGTCATGAGAACTTAGTGCTACATTAGCTACATTAAAATCAATAGGTGGTGTGACATTTTCAATGATGACATTTGATGGTGATGTTATGGTATCATCATTACATGAAGATGTTATGTCATGAGGTTTATCATTTACCTCAGGTAAATTACCAATAATTATATCACAAACTGGACTGGTTAGTGCAGCGCACTTTACTTTCCCAGTGAGGAAAGGTGTATCAATATATGCCCATGCTAATGGGTATCTCTCAATATTGCCTGAGAATGTTCTACATGTTACGTGCCTGCCTGTGTAATCTGTAGGCAATATGAACGTTCTTTTCAGGCCAATGATTGTACTTCCTGTGTCGCGAAGGACTGTAGCATATTTGCCATTTACATATCCGTGATGGATGTTTATTCTGCCCTTTGAACCTATTACCGAATTAGCTTCTTCATTGGCAATAGGGATGGTATGACCGCATTTTAAAATACCATCTTCATAGAAAGTATTACAAACATAGCATTTGTTTGCGTTGAATATGTCAACAGCCTGTGCTGAGTTCACAGGATTGTTTCTCTGGCTCTTCTTCTTCAGACGCGGAACTATCATACAAGGCGGCATTTGCTTTTTTGGTCATCTGCCTGCCCTCAGCAATCCCTCCGATGGTGTCCGAACGCCTTACAGAGAAAACATTTAGTCAACCCTTTGAAGGTTTCACGCTCCTGATTTTGTTGATTTACCCTGTGTTGTAAGTACGTCTTGTAACGAGGGTTTTTATCACACATCTCACTCTGATGATGAGAATATTTACAATACTCGCAATGATATAACTTCTCAGAGGTAGGCTTACGAAATTTCTGCCTACTATAGGGTTGTTTGTCATAATTAGCCGCTGCTACAAAGTTAATGTTAGTATCTTCAGTAGCAAAGCAATGTTTGTTGGCTGTGTAGTAAGCCGAACCCCGTCTTTCAATTTCATCCACACTAGAGCATTCATTCTCTAACAAAAATTTAGCAAAGGCTGAAGGAATAGATGACACAATTTTGTCTCTAATAATTAGATCTTCCAATCTCTGATAACTTTTTTCAATTTTGGCTGCTGACGTCCATTTGGTGAAAATATCTCGGACTAAGCAGAGGTAGTCAGAGAACGTTTGAGTCGGTTTTGGGCTCAATTTACTGAACTGTTCTCTGTAACCTGCCTCATCTAACATAAAATGTGCCATAATCTTAGATTTCAGATAATGGTAATCTTTTCTGAGGTCTTTGGGGATGGTTTCAATAACTTTAAGAGGTTCCCCTGACAAACTCCTCATATACACAATATTCCATTCAGACAGTGGAACTTGATAATGTTCCATTAAAGTTTCAAAATTCTGGGTAAAGGCTGCGATGCAGTCACCCGAGGTATAATTACGTACAATACCTTGATATTTCTTATACTGGTTTTCTTTCTCCAGTCTCTCAGATTTCTTATACTCTTTGTTAATCGCAGTCTCAGTGTCAAGTTGTTTCATCTTCAACTGTAACTCCAGTTCTTCTCTCTTACTCTGAGCTGCTATTTCTGCCTTTTTCAGCTCTGTATCTTTCTCGATCTGAGCTTGCTTTAAGGCTGTTTCTGCCTCTACCTGCTTGGCAGTTCTTTCTGCTTCTGCCTGCTTAAGAGCTCTTTCAGCTGCTCTTTCTTCACGCTCAGCCGCTTTCTCCTGTACTAGTAGGTATTCAGCAGTATTTCTTGCTCACTCCACTGTGTTAATTCATCACCATGTAACTGTAACTTTATCCCATATCAATGAAATCAAATAATGAAGACATGATGGAAAAATGTCAATGAAATACCAGCCACACACAATATGTTATAAGTGGTTAGTAATCAACAATTTACAATCTGTTTATATGGACGATATGTGCCTAAAAATGCATTTTTAAAGTATACGAAAAGGAAAAAGTATACTCAAGTGCCCTGGATGCGGTGAAGAACGGTTGGAAATCGGGCTAGGAACTGTAGGGTCGCTACCTCAGACTACAAATGACCTCTACGGCAAGGTTTCGGATGGTACGGAAAAACCTGCTTTTATTTTGGAAGAAGATAAATTAGCGTCTATTTGTTGGTGTGTGCCTGCTTGTCACTAAGTGTTGATTAGGTTTGTATGGCGTTGAGTATAATTGTATGTCGTAAGTTTGTCCGTCAACAATTTTTTTTACAATACACGTTACTTTCTTTCCAAACACTTTTCGCGTTCCACAAACTCAATTCACAAAGACAATCTACAAGTATCTTAACACTCTACAACATTGATGACACATCACTTACATCAAGATGACATTCAGTAAGGACATAGACATCAAGTTTACAAGATGGCGACAAGGTCAAAATGGCGACAAGATCACAATGTCGACAAGGTCAAAACGGTGACAAGTTTCACAAATCACAAATGTTTTACACGCTTACAGGATCAAACAGAATGTATGCATTGTACGTTTACAAATGGTCTTACACATGTTTAAATAATGTAGTAACAATCAAAATGAGCCTTCCATGATCACATTTAAGTTTAAATCTAATTAAATTAAACGTTCAACAAGGACAAGCTATTCACGTTCAAATATAACTAAATTAAAGCTGGACGAGCCCTCCACGTTCACACATGTCAGGGTCTTAAACTTGGCTCGCTTTCCTAACAAGTGTGAGACAGTACAAATACAACGTGATTTGACGTAAGACTCAACGACACATCGTTCGGTGGATTTATTAACATATCAAATACAGAACGATGATCACAAATACATATAATGGATACTTTACAACTTACATCCACAATACAGTCACAAGTCTGACTCGCAAGATGTCCAGACACTCGCCTTTCAATACAGAAACCATACAACGCCTTTCTCACACGTCCGTCATGTTCCGTGTCCCAGAGCTGTCTGGACCTGGTTCGCAACTTGCCTCCTGCCTGACGTGGCGTCACGTGGCAGGCGTGCGTCTTGCGTTGGCGGCCTGACCGCTGGTCAGCCAGCGATCTCGCAGGCCGATAACTCCTATTTGCCTGGCGGCGCAACGAAGTTGTTGCATCCCTTACTGGGAGCTAAGTCGCCTGGCGGTCGTAACGATGTCCCTGCATCGCTGTCCCCTGTCGGACTCTGACATATATATATATATATATATATATATATATATATATATATATATATATATATATATATATATATAATATATATATATATATATATATATATATCAGGACGTTGCAGTCAACATCAGTATTTTTCAGCTGCTGTTGATGTACTAGGTAAGATTACGCTCTGTAGTTTGCCATTGCTTTCTGAGCGACCGGCTCACATACCCCGTAAGTTACCAACACGACGCGAACCGCTACCGATTCCGCGCAGTTTATGTTACTCACGAGAATATACGGGATTATGGAGAAAGACGTTAACTCCTAGACCGGGAGATCGGCTCTCTCTCTCTCTCTCTCTCTCTCTCTCTCTCTCTCTCTCTCTCTCTACATATATATATATATATATATATATATATATATATATGTGTGTGTGTGTGTGTGTGTGTGTGTGTGTGTGTGTGTGTGTGTGCATATTGGGTTGCCGGATAGGGTATCCTCTACCTCTATCAAACGAAAAGTAAGGTGTCTCCTTCCCTATGCTAGCCTTTGGGACACCCTTGGGCAAGATAGAGTACCCGTTTAGCCCCAGATCAGGGTGCCGTTGATGGATGCAGTTGAAGAGCAGCCAAGAGATAGTTGTCTCCAATTTCACGACGGTAAGCACAGGATCGCATTTTGGAGATAATGGCTACGGTCATCCACCAGCTTAGTCACTGCTAAGAAGGAAAGCTAAGGCAAACTACCCACTGTACAGATGGCAAATTGAATAATATCAAGCAAGAAATGACAAGACTGAATTTTAACATGTTAGGTATATGGGAGACCAGATGGAATGGAATGAGCTTGATAACATCCGAGAAATATAACATAATCCATTCTGGAGGAGGAAAAAAAATCGAGGGTTAGTACTTGTAATGGATATGGAGAGATCAACGTCTATCACAGAATATTGGACTGTGTATTACAGAATAATACTGTTAAAGTTAAGTGGCAGACCTTTTGATATTAACGTCATACAAGTTTATGCACCATCAACAGACTGCAGTGATGACAGCTTCAATGTGTATTGTAATCATTTGTAGAATACCTGAAAGAAATGCTAGTATTTATAATTAAATATGATCACCCATAATGGGTGTCTTTAATGCTAAATTTGGAAATCAACAAGACTAATGCCCAGTAGGCAAATATGGACATGGGGAGCAGAATGTAAGAGGTTGCAGACTTGCACAGATATCGAAATGCTTTAAGAGTCGCGAAAACTAAACCAAGCGTTGACTGCTACAGTGACCATAGATCAGCGATATACATATAAAATAAAAGAAGGCCAAATACACACACACACACACCAAGAAACACAACAAATGATCTAAGTGCACTGAAGAGTGAGGAGATATAAGATAAATTTAACGTAGAGATCTTCTTCTTCTTTTTGTTCGCTCGCTTAAACTCCAGCGTAGTTCTTACACACTGTTTAAAGTAGTAAAGGACTGAGTTTTGCGTGTAGGCTTGCTTTCCATTTTACCGGTGTCCCTCGCCATTCAGTCGAGCCCACTCCGATTTCAGAGGTAACGTAGAGGTAAGAAAAGACTGTATGCACTGTTCGATCTGGAAATTCTATTTCAAGATATCAGTGACCAATGGGAAATATTAAAAGAATCAGTCAGCCAAGCTGCAGAAACAACTATCTTAAAAATGAAAATGATGGAACTTTATAAATGGATGACATCTTAAACTAATGGAAATAAGAAAAAGATAACAACACTATCTAAGTAACATATGAAGATATTCAAAGGAAAATAAATAAATTGTGCTAAAAGGCAAATGAAGCATGGTTTAAAGAAAATTGCATGGAAAATGAAAACCAACACAACACTCGGAATGCCAGATTAATGCACAAAAGAATTCATAACATCACTAAGAAACGAGCACACACGCCAGCGGGTTGTCTAAAGGCCAAAGATGACAAAGTTATAATTGAAAAAGATATGGAAGTTCAGAATGCTCTTAACCATATGAAAAATGCAAAGACCCCCGGTCCAGACAACATAACAACTTAAACTGCCTTAGAAGAATATGGAATAGACCAGGTTACAAGTCTGGTGAACAAAATATATGATACTTGAGATAATCCTCCTGAATTATGTAATTCTATATTTATTGCAATCCTAAAGAAATTAGGAGCCTCGGAATGTGATCAACGTTGAACAATTAATATAATGAGCAATATCAAGAAGATTCTGCTAAAATCAACTATTCTATCTGTGAGTAAATTGGTAATGTTAGATCTTTAAGCGGTGGCTATTCTATCTGTGAGAATATGGTAATGTTAGATCTTTAATCAGTAACTATTCTATCTGTGCGAATATGGTAATGTTAGATCTGTAATCAGTAACTATTCTATCTGTGCGAATATGGTAATGTTTGATGTGTAATCAGTAACTATTCTATATGTGCGAATATGGTAATGTTAGATCTGCAATCAGTAATTATTCTATATGTGCGAATATGGTAATGTTAGATCTTTAACCAGTAACTATTCTATCTGTGCGAATATGGAAATGTTAGATCTTTAATTAGTAACTATTCTATCTGTGCGAATATGGTAATGTTAGATTTGCAATCAGTAACTATTCTGTATGTGCGAATATGTTAATGCTAGATCTGCAATCAGTATAACTATTCTAAATGTGCGAAAATGGTAATGTTTGATCTTTAATCAGTAACTATTCTATCTGTGTGCATATGGCAATGTTAGATCTGCAGTCAGTAACTATTCTATATGTGCGAAAATGGTAATGTTAGATCTTTAATCAGTAACTATTCTATCTGTGAGAGTATGGAAATGTTTGATCTTTAATCGGTAACTATTCTATCTGTGTGCATATGGCAATGTTAGATCTGCAATCAGTATAACTATTCTAAATGTGCGAAAATGGTAATGTTTGATCTTTAATCAGTAACTATTCTATCTGTGAGAATATGGAAATGTTAGAGCTGTAATCAGTAACTATTCTACCTGTGAGAATATGATAATGTTAGATCTATAATGGGAAAATATAGTAAAAGTGTTTTTTAACTGTCAATCTACAATCATAATACGTCCTTCTCATTAAGACGATGATACAATGCACTTCTTACACCACCAACAACCCTCTAGAAACACATGTCCAATATAGAAACTTCTAGAAAATTCATGAATTCAACAGAGATATTGTGCCTTGCCTTAACGAAAGAGACACTTCATTATTTGATCCTCAAAGAGAGGCTGGCGAATCAATCCTCGCCACAATAAGAGTAAATGATGGAGTTTGGTGGTAATGACGACAGTGAAAGCAACGTGGGTGGCATGGGGACTGGTCTCTACGTTTCTAGACGTTTAGAGAAGGATACAACATTTCCTCAGTAGTCATTTGTAAAAGGATAAAACATTTCGTCTGTTGCCTTTAGGCAGAAACAGAATTCGATCGATTCAGACAGCAGTTCTGGTTAGGAGTAGTTACTTCGATACACAATTAGACCCTCTGACCATATCCGAATAAAAAGCATAAATATGACCGAGAAGCTTGGCAAATGGAAAACAGCACACGGAAACAGGCGCACGTTTTGATCAAAGACTTTATCAACGATTGATAATGACGTGGGACGAAACATTCGGCTCTATAAGTATGTTTATTTTATCCATCAAGCTTCCCTGTCATATTTTGTGTTTTGATTGGAACTGCCCTAAAAGCTGGGCAGCAGCAAACCCCATTTTTCGCTAACACTTTGGATTCTGTGTTGATGGTAACATACCACACTGTGCTGCAGAATCTTTAACACAGCTGGCGAGCTGTGCTGATTGTAGGGTGTGTAGAAATTACCAGCGATGTTTCCTGCTTGAAGATTAGGAGTCGTGAGCTGTCAGGGCGGTGGCGGGCACGTATACCACTGTGTCACTAGCTGCATCTATACAGAAGCCATCCATTAAAGTCAGAACACACTCACACACACAGTGTCACTGCAGTAGCATTGATATAGAAGCCAGCCCTTAAAGTTAGAAGACACACAGACACACACAGACACACACAGACACACACAGACACACATACCTTAGCGTCATTGCAGCTGCATTTCTATAGAAGCCAGAATTACAATTGTTATAACACACACACACACACACACACACACACACACACACACACAACAGACACACATACACAAACATATACATGTACACTTCCTAGCTGTCAGATCAAGGATTTAGGCAGTGTATCAACATACATGGAGTTGGTAATGAAAAGACTGGCAGGCTAGCATATAGAGGTATAACCTACCTCAGTCTAATATATACATATTATGTATATTCTATTTAATTTTATATTTTGTTCCTGCGTGCTCTAAATCCCTACTTCTTCATTTTATGAGCATGTGTGTTTATTTATAAGTTTATTATGACGCAACTCAACTCAACTCAACTTATTATGACGCAACATCAAGCTTGAAGATAACAGATAGATGGTATGAATGATGAAACACTTTAGATCTAAGTTTTAAGCCTAAAAATAAAATAACTGCATAATATAATCTGAAGTTTAGTCGTATACCCAGATAAAATCAAGCATCAAGAATGATGGCTGTAGATTGAAGATTTACGCGCGAATAATCTGCCCCTGTTGGCCTCGCACTGGCACTATAAGGAAAATACAACTCAGCTAGAAATATTGGGCATATAAATAAGACAGACACAGGCTTGCGAGCATAATTTGTGATAAACATGACTTTTCTCGGAACATTAAACAACCAAAGTAGAGATATTCTGAGTACAAGAACATGCAGAATAAGCGAAGTGTTCGTAATGGGCAACAGGCCCTTATTTGAGCCGTCGCATCTAGAATGAAATTGTGATTTATGTTGTATTGCGTGTTTGAAAGACGAAGCGGGGTCAATCAGCACGAATTTGGAAACAGGACTTTAAAGACGCCTTTGAAATGACAATGAAAGAGGCAGGGGAGCTGGCAAGGGATGTAGAAAAAATGGGGAGGAAGGTAAGGTGGGAAACTGGAAGCACTGGAGATGTGATGATGGTCCGAAATTTAAAACTAAGAAGTCCCTTATAAGTCGCTCGCACATGACAATGCAAGAGGCACAGGAGCTGGTAAGGGATGTAGAAAAAATGGGGAGGAAGGTAAGGTGGGAAACTGGAAGCACTGGAGATGTGATGATGGTCCGAGATTGAAAACTAAGAAGTGTCCCGGTGGATGTGCGTACAATACATGAGTGGGTAACAGTAAAATGTTTGCCATAGTGGACGAATGTAAAAGAGCAATGATATAATATGCATCAAAGTATGATGGTGAAAATAAGTAAACTCATTTTCTATGCTACATTATGTGTGTACCAATAAAATCCTAAACTCTGGGTGGACTGATATATACACACACATTGGCACCTTGCCGTCTTGACAGACGATAGTTTGTGCTTTAAAAAGGCATAATAACTTTTAACTATGGCGGTAGCGAGTGTGACTGATAAGGCCAATTTGCGCTGTAAATGTCCGTTCACAGTGGGTGCATGTGAACACGTGGTCATTTCCACCATCATGCACCATCTTACGTCTCAAACGCTTGGTGTGTGACTTTTCTGCAATAATTTTCTCCTTTGACTTTATTCCATTTCTGATATTTGCCCTCCATGCAACACGTTCAGCGGCGACTTGCTCCCAATGTGCATTATCAATGCCTGTATCAATCATGTCCCGCTTACACACATCTTTGTATCGTAGTAGAGGCCGACCCTGAGATCTCTTACCCATCTGTAATTCACCAAAAAAGATATCCTTTGGTATTCTACCATCATCCATCCTCCTAAGATGTCCTATCCATCTAAGTCTACGAAGACTGAGCATGGAATAAACTGTCACACAACCTGATCTTTCCAATACTTCAGTATTTGTGATTTGTCTTGCCACTTAATACCAAGAATTCTTCGCAGACACCGCATATGAAAGCTGTTTAAATTGTTCTCTTGGTGTGAGTAAGTTGTCCAGGTTTTCACTGCCATAGAGGAGAGTACTAAGGACACAGGCTTGATAGACAAGGACTTTTGTTTTGGCAGTAAGCTTCCTGTTCTTTATGTAAGCGCACATACATACATCTGGACACATCAACACACATCTATACATCTACATATGTATATGGTATATAAGAGAAATAGAGAGAGGAGAGAGAGAGAGAGAGGAGAGAGAGAGAGAGAGAGAGAGAGAGAGAGAGAAAGACGGAGAGAAAGAGAGCGAGGGGGGAGGAGGGATTGGTATAGTATCCGTGATTTGCCACATGGGATTTGCGGAATTGTATATTGGCACCTTGCGCGTCTTAACAGACGATCGTTTCGTACATTGTGCTTCAAAAAGGCGATGGCGGTAGCGAATGTGGCTGATAAGGCCAATTCGCGCTGTAAATGTTCGCCCACAGTGGATGCATGTGAATTAGAAAGCTTAAAAATACGAGGCTTGCTCATACTGTTCAATATGAAATAGGGTCAGTAGGGTGCGTGTTATACCACATATTGTAATTTCAAATCACCCAATGCATTGTGTTATTGGGATTGTATCAGATCAGACCACAGGCAATACGCATGATTTGGGTTTGCGCAGCGAAGCAAGATTATTATACTATATGATACTAATGTGTAACACTCAGATTTTCTCGTGCTGCGTGTGAGCGCATATCCCATAATGAAAATCATGGAACAGCGTATATCAGAGACAACCCGGATGATGGATATACTGTGGGTGTGTCAAACCCAGCTTCTCTCGCTGCTGCTCACTGTAAGAGATACAGAACTGATAGGCGTGTGATGTGTGGCTGCTGGTTTTCTAGTGACTGCTGGTTTTCTAGTGACTGCAGCTTCCATCGACGTTGCACTGTATTTTCCGTTGAGGACTTTTGTGTTGGAATTCTGACGGCGGCATTATGCACAGTGTACCTGTGAGGGCTGTTGGCTTGTCGAGACTCCTGTCTATTCCACTTTTCACATACGGCAGTGAGGAGCATTTTGTGTGATATCCACTGGGGACAGGAACGGAACATAATGGAGACGACCCGTTGCCGTGAAGATGGAACCGCAACTAACTAACTAATTAACTAACTAAAAAGACAAACAATCAGGCGGTGTCAGGTCTGGTAAATGTCGAGGTTGTTCCAGGGTAGTCAGATTGTGCTTTCCGCTGTACTGATTCACAAATAATAGTCGATGTTCTGGGGCATTGTAAGCTATGTAACTCCATCCCCATGTTTAAACGCTTGAGTTACTCTAAAACCTAATATGTTCTTCATTATACTGTTACCACATGCTTACTGAATCAAACGTTAGTGACACTAACGGTGACTTCTCTAGCAAAACACACAACGAGACACTTGTATATTGTTCAATCAAGGACATTTTCAACTCCAACGATGTTCAATGCACTGCAAAAAAAAAAAAAAAAAGCAAAAATAAAAAGCAAAAAAAAAAAACGAAAAAAAAAACGATTCTTGTCACTTCGGTTCGAGAGTAAATGAAAAGTCTGCATCAATATTTCCTCCTTGTCATTAACATAATATAATGGTATATTCCAAATGGAATTTCCAAGAGAGCATCAATATTTCAAATATCAGTTAACAATTCCGATAACATTTGGAAACCACTTCACATAATGGAACATTTATTGAACTTGCATAATAATAACCCTAGTAGGTATACGTGTGAACAAAATAAAACAGAGGATAACACGGAATCTGAGAAAAAACGGAAAGACAAATTAATTCGCGGAATTCCCCAAAGAACTTATTATTCCATAAAATTAATTGACAATGTCCGCGAAGATCTGGCAAGGAATTGTACGGTAGAATAATTGGACATGTTCTGTAATTAATAATGCCACGAACAAACTACTCCGATTCTTTAAACAAGGCAGCTACTCTTTGTCTCATTGTCATGGCCCAGAAATGGATGACTATCTTAATGAACTGATTTGAAGAATTTCACCTGCGAAAGTCAAAATCAATGAAAATCATTTTTCTCTCATCGACACTTGCTGGCTCCCAATAAAATATTACTCTTAAGAAAGCAGGTCCACAGCAGGTTTGAGGAACAGTTAAAAATAAAATAAAATAAAATAAAATAAAATAAATAAAAACGCAATATGTTTGAATAGTGGATCGGTTGTCAAGGCTACTCTGATAACAAAGAAAAAATAGTGATTGTTACTCAGGTGAAAAATCTCTCAACAATAAGGATAAGCCTTATAGGCACTGTGCAGCTACATTTAAAAAAGGATAAAAACCCACCCACAATAGAATAGGTGTAGTATGTATGGAAAGGAAAGAGGGAGCGCCCAAGCAGATCTCTTGCCACTGGAAATACTATGATAATATAACCAATGTCTAAAAACATACGACAACGAAATGTAGAGACAGGAATCAATAATACATTGAGGACACGGGGAGAGCTGCATGAGATAGCTAAGGATTTAGAGGCGAAAGAAAAATAATCAGTACTCCATTTCCAACCGGCATCGGATTTTTACAACGTGCAGTTAGTAGACACGTTCTCCAAGTGTTTCGCCCTTATCTGAGAAGGATAGATGTTTGGTTCACTGTCCCAGGATCAAAGGAATTTCATATCATTCACATCGTGAATCGAAACACAACTGATCGCGATATAGGCCCTTGGACAGACCGAATTTAAAAATTAGAAATCCTACAATAAACGAATAGTTAGAACATGTGTAATATTAGCATGTGAGTCAGGTCTTAGTCAGATATGACTGAGCTACCGTATGACAGTAGACGGTACTACCTGCTTTCTGTTAGCGCCGAATGTTGGGCGGCGCTTACCAAACCCCACACCCCACATTGTGCCAACGGCTTCGGGCGGAAGAGCGCAATTGGGAGGGTACTAGCCTTATCCTGGTGCGAGGAAATGCAACCCAAAGACAAAATAAGTCATGGCAGGGCAGACCAGGCCCTAAGCCTTGGTTGGCAGCTGGTCTAGGATCGAAGCTCCGACAGGCGGACAGTTAGAGCATTGCTTTGCTGATCCGGCAGCTTCTGCAGTCTTGTTCCAGATTATAGGTGTCAACTTTCCTCTGGAGTGAACTAGGCAGGCCGAGAGAGGGATCATGCTGCATGGGCAACACATGGTTTCTTTATTTTAGCCCAGGCTTTGTGCTATGGAGAGGCAATAACTCCATCCCTGACTTTTCACTTCTACTGAAATATGCCTTTCGTGATCAGGATGACGGTATATACATTCACTCACGCTCAGATGGTGGCCTCTATAATGCTCAGAGATTGAAGGCCAAGACCAAAATTAGGAGGGTACTAATCAGAGAGTTGCTTTTTGCGGATGATGCTGCGATTACGACCCACTCTGAGGAAGGATTACAACATCTACTATCTGCATTCTCCAATGCTTGTTCTGAATTTGGTTTAACAATTAACAAAAAGAAGACACAGATTATGTCACAAGGTGCACATGGTGTACCATCAATCTTTATTGACGACGCCGAACTGGAGATAGTAGACCATTTTACATATCTAGGATCAGAGGTAAATAGCAAATTATCCCTCGATCAGGAAATCAACATCAGGATTGGCAAGGCAGCAACAACAATGAACATGTTAGCAAAATGAGTCTGGGAGAACAGGAAGCTTACTGCCAAAACAAAAGTCCTCGTCTACCAAGCATGTGTCCTTAGTACTCTTCTTTATGGCAGTGAAACCTGGACAACTTACTCACGCCAAGAGAAACGTTTAAACAGCTTTCATATGCGGTGTCTGCGAAGAATACTTGGTATTAAGTGGCAAGACAAAATCACAAATACTGAAGTATTGGAAAGATCAGGTTGTGTGACGGTGTATTCCATGCTCAGTCTTCGTAGACTTAGATGGATAGGACACGTTAGGAGGATGGATGATGGTAGAATACCAAAGGACATCTTTTTTGGTGAATTACAGACGGGTAGGAGATCTCAGGGTCGGCCTCTACTACGATACAAAGATGTGTGTAAGCGGGACATGATTGATACAGGCATTGATAAAGCACATTGGGAGCACGTCGCCGCTGAACGTGTTGCATGGAGGGCAACTATCAGAAATGGAATAAAGACAAAGGAGAAATGATTGCAGATAAAGCACACACAGAGCGTGAGAGACGTAAGATGGTGCAAAATGGTGGAAATGACCATGTTTTCACATGCACCTACTGTGGGCAAACATTTGCAGCAAGAATTGGCCTTACCAGCCACACTCGCCACCGCCATGGATCGTAGTTATTAAGCCTTTTTGAAGCACAATGTACCAAACTATCGTCTGTCAAGACGGAAAGGTGCCAATGAATATTAGGATAAACATATTTGGATCCCAATCGGTAATACGGAGTTTGTTATCTGTGCTGAGATTCTCCTTGTGTGATCTATGACTGGAGAACTTAAGGAGATATTCTATAGAACTCGCCAGTACTCGTTGTATTAAAGCTTTTCTTATTTGGCATTATATATATATATATATATATATATATATATATATATATATATATATATATATATATATATATATATGTGTGTGTGTGTGTGTGTGTGTGTGTGTGTGTGTGTGTGTGAGTGTGTATATAAGTAGTTTTGTTGGTATGTACGTGTTGTTTAAGGTTTTGGCCACAACGTCTGTTTTGTTACTTGTGCTCGTGTAAAGCCTACAATCTACTTCTCGTGTTTGGTTATTCATTCATTGTGTGTCAACAGTCAGCCAGTCAGGCGGGTAAAGGGTCGCTACATAATGCTACGTTCCAGTCCCAGTGAATATCACACAAAATGCTCCTCACTGCCCCATGTAAAATGTGGAACAGACAGGAGTCTCGACAAACCAACAGCCAGCACAGGTATACTATGGATAATACCGCTGACAGAATGCCAACATAAAAGTCTGCCACGGAAAATACAGTTCGTCGTCGATGGAAGCGGCAGTCACTAGAACATCAGCAACCACAAATTAATGCATAATACAATCGAGTTAGTTCATCGATCGGCCAGCCGCCATTTTTATGAACATGCAGTTCACGCTACAAACGACCACGGACAGATGTAAAAGCACTCTACAAGAAATTCACAGTTCACAGTGTCGCTCCGCGCACTCAACTCAGTTGCAGGGCGACGGAACCATGCACTACCAGTCCAAATGAGAATAATAATAATAATAATAATAATAATAATAATAATAATAATAATAAGTCTTTATTTTCAAAGGGTTAAGAATTGGGCACGCAGGCCCGTCTGACATTCTGCCCTTCTTCTCTATTTCCTCTCATACATTCTTTCATTCAACATCACTTATGAAGCAACTTTTGACAACAAAAGAACATTAAAACGCATGAAAAATAATCAATAACAAATGACTCACTGAGGCAGTGTTAACATGGGCATTATAAATACCTAAGGAGGGTGTAACGTGCCATACATAAGGGAATGTTTTTTGGCTAGTTGTCGTTTGAGATAAGTTACCATTATTGTCTTTTTTGTGTTATTTGTTATGGGGGCATGTAGTCTGTACTAAGGTAGTGTTCAAACAGGTTGCGAATGTATGTATCATGATTGGTGGTGTCTTTGATTTCTTGTGGAAGATTGTTCCACAACTGAGCGGCAGAGTATGCTAAGCTTGTTTTATATAAGTCTATCCTAGGTTTAGGGACATGAAGTATATTTAGTCGTTCGCTATGTCTAGCGTTATATTTAAACAATGGCCAAAGGTAGCTTGGAGCATTTTGAAATAGGATTTTGTGAATTAGTTTGGTCTTATTAAAAAGCAGGCGCTTGTGGAGTGGCAGTAACCGGAGACGTTTATATAGGTTAGCATTGTCGGTAAGCTTTTCACCATTAATTAAACGCACTGCCCTTTTCTGGAGTGAATATAGGCGTTTTGTTATTGATTTGGAGCATCCATCCCAGACTGTAGGAGCATTAATCAATATGTGTTTGTATATGAGAAGTATAGAATATCTTTCTTGTGTTTTCGTCAATGAAATTTTTAATTTTGGCAAGTTGGTATACTTTTTTGGCTATTTGTTTAACTAGAGCATGAACATGTGAGTTAAAAGTTAGATTTTGATCTATGATAACACCCAGTGTCTTGTGCTCGGTGACACTTTCTACAGGCGTGCTGCCAATGTGCAGCTGAAAAGTTCTCTGCGAGTTTAGAGTGTGAAGTCTTTGCCTAGTTCCTATTAACATAGACTTTGTTTTAGTAATGTTAATTTGCATGCGGTTTGCATGACTCCAGTTAACTACACTATTTATTTCCTGTTGCAAGGATAATTCTAGCACATTACGATCAACAGTGTTTGTATATACTGTGCAGTCATCAGCAAATAGATCGCAGGACGACGACAGATTTAATGGAAGATCATTTATATAAATGGCAAATAATAGAGGGCCAAGAATAGACCCCTGAGGTACTCCAATATTAATGGTAATGGCTTGAGATAAAACTTTATTGTGTGATACTACTTGCTTTCTGTCTAATAAGAATGATTTTATTAATGTCACTATATTAAAACTTACTTTCATTGTTTCTAGTTTTTTAATTAGAATAGTATGATCTATCATATCGAATGCTTTCCTAAAGTCTATAAACACCGCTCCACATAGAGTATTGTTGTTAATATTTTGATGCCAGTTTTCTATCATGTTTGTTAGTGCCGTATGGCAAGAATATTTTGGCCGAAATCCTGACTGGCTGTCAACTATCAGTTTATGGCGAACTAAGTGATCTAGTGTTGTTTTGTGGATGTGCTTTTCTAGCGGTTTGGATAATGAGGATAATATGGAAATTGGTCTATAATTACTCATGAGACGATCGTCTAGAGGACCAGCTTTTAAATGAGGATACACTTTAGCGATTTTAAAGGCTGATGGGAAGTGACCTCTGGTTAGACATTGATTATATATAAAAGTTAGTGACTCGCAGATCGCCGGTGCAGCATGGCGAAGGATCCGACTACTAATTCCATCTAGTCCTGATGAGTTATTGTTTTTTAGATTACGGAGATGAGTAAATACTTCAGTTGTCGTCATTAGCGGTATGTTGGAGGAAATGTGTCCATAGCATTTGTTCTCACAGAATGATGATAATAAAGATATGTCATGAGGCGCATCTGGTATTGCAGCCTTCAGTTGGTTTATGTCGGACTGAAAGTATCTACTGAATTGATCACATGTAACCTGATTTGATGGTAATGATTGTGATGATTTGTGTTTGTTTGTCAAGGTATTAATTGCTTTCCATATATCTTTAGTGTTGGTTTTATCTATTACTATGTTCTTAAAATAGTTTTTCTTTTCCTTCCGAATAACATATTGAACTTTGTTTCTCAGACTACGGTACATAGTTAGATCTCTATTTTTGTGAGCCCTGTCGCGATCTCTCATAAGTTCAACTACCTCCTGTGTGATCCACGGGGGCTTTGTGTGATGTTTAACACGAACTTCCTTAAATGGAACATGTTTATCAAATATACTTAGAAAGGTCTTTAGCCAGTGGTCCAGAGCATCGTCTGGGTCAGGAAGCTGGTAAACATAATCTAGAGATGAGTTGACCAAATCTTGTAAGAAGACGTCTCGATTGAAATTTTTGTAATTTCTATATTTTATGCTTATATGTTTGTGTTTGGGAGTTTTGGTGCCCCTTTTCGACCACGTGCAACATACTGGATAGTGATCGCTCATTGCATTGATAGGTACATTACATTCTGTGATGTTATCAGCACACGTAGTATAAATATGATCTAGAAGTGTTGCAGATGATTTAGTGATTCTAGTGGCTTGTTTGACTAACTGTTGGAAATTATATGACTCTATTATGTTTTCCCATGTTTTGTTTGATTTGTTAGCGTCTATGTTGAAGTCACCTAGCAATATTATTTCCCTAGCATTACTAAAGACTACATCCATCATAGTGGTGAATTTTTCATACCAGATATTTCCTGCACTGGGGTTTCGATAAAGATAGCCAACTACTAGCGGTATGCAATTTTGAAGTTTAACCTCTATCCATACACACTCAATCTCACAGGTTTCAAAGTCTAGCCTGCGGTGGGCGTTAAGCGAGTTGGAAATATAAACTGCAATACCCGTCTCTTGTTTCTGATAGGGATCTCTTCTAATGGTTTTAAAACCTCTGATAGCGATGTCATCATCTGAGATGTTGCCATTTAATCGACTTTCGCTAACGCCAAACATGTGAAAATTTTGATTAAGTATAAGTGATAGTTCGGGCAGCTTCCCTAATAGATGGCATATGTTTACATGCCCGATTCTGAGCCCATTATTCCTGAGCCAGTGTTCGTACTTATTAGACATTTCAACAATGCGTAATCACAAGTTTAAAAGCAAAACACACACACACAAAGTGAATACAACTTACGTCCCTTATTACAAAACACACTCTAAAGTACAGAGAAACAGTAATATCTCTGTAAATATATAAAAATACGTACACAGATCCGTAAGGAAGAGCAGTGAAGACCCCCTCACTCACCGTGAAAACACAATTAGAATTATTATAAAAGCTATACAGCTAAGTACTATCAATTAATATAAAGTCAAAACCAGTCAATGTTTGTAATAACTTATAACCTAATACGTTACTAGATCAAGTTATAACCAAATATGCAGATAAACGTTTAAGGAGAGGCTCTTTCTTGTACCGAGATCCGGTGTAGCTTTGTCCTAAGTTGCTAGTAAATACCAGGTTGTGTTGGTTGTTGGTATAGCGACATTATAAGTGCTTGACGAAGTGTAGCTGGGCTATACCGTGTGAGGTGCAACCATTCTGGATTACAATTTAATGGGTACTGATGATGTCTCATGGGTATGTAATGACTACCAACTAGAGCCTCTGGTTGGTGGCTAACAGGAGGTTGTGCTGGCACGTCGTTGTTGCTGAGAGTCGGATCCTTTCTGGGGAGAATAGAAATCATATCTTCGTAATTATTACCCTCCTGTGTGAAAGAAGACGTATTTAACGGACTTGGTGTTGTGGTAGTGTCCCGTCTGGCTTGGATTTCAGGTGCAGTGGTTATGAGTGGTCTGCACACTTCTGTCCTATTTGTACTTGATGTGACGGGAGTATGTCGTCTGGCTTGAGTTTCAGGAGTAGCTAAAAGTGTCCGGCGCGATCCCGTATTGGATGTATGGTATGTCCGTTCTGGATATTTTAAATTCTTGGCGAGAAAACTGGTGCCCAATGTAGATAAATGTATTTGATCCTTGTAAAGACTCTTTTTTGGTGCACCAGCCTGTGAAGTGAATGATGCTGTATTGTTGATGAATTGTATCTTGTTTTGAGAACAGAACTTCTGCAACATGTTGTTATTTATGTCAGCTAGACGGCGCTGGTGTCCATAACTCGGTGATATGATGGAGGAGAAAAAAATGGATGAGTTAGGAAAAGTGTGACGTAATCCGTTCAAGAGTGCCAGCATTTGAGACCCTGTGATTTGTTGGTTGTTCATGGTGTCGGTGATGCCAATATGTACGCTTGCCCTTCTGACACTATGATTAACAGCCAACCTGCTAATCTTGTCTGTTAGCCGGTCTACACCAGCCCCAGGCAGTGGGATTATTGAAACAATGTCTTTGTCTGATGTGGCCATCCTGTCGCTGTATAAACCTTTCATTAAGGAATCGCCTAGTATAATATGTGTACAGTCAGGTCGTGCTGTCTGTACATGTTGGTTGTCAGCACGTCTCGACCGTTGTTTCATCCATTTCCGATTATCAGCAGTCTTTATGTCTCCATGTGGTTCTCCCGATGTATCTTGTTGGCTTGTCTTGCCCGTTTGCAGCATGTTAAAGCACTGTAAGTTTTCTTGTGACTTTTCTTGAAGTACTTCTAACCTATTGCTTATTTTGACGTCAATGGGGTAGACTGCTTGTTGTTGTTTATCTTCGTCTGCACATTGAGGTGTTTGTTGTTTTTTTATCTTCCTCTGCGCGTTGAGTTGTTTTCATAGTGATTATCTGTTCTGGGTGGGATTGAGCTTCCCCAAGATTTCCCAAGGATGAAGCGGTTGCTTGAGAATTACATGCTTCTTCGGTTTGGTTTGTAGAGGACGCATTCTGTAAGATTTGAACTGTATTTCTCAGCAGCAAATTTTCGTCTCGCAGGAGTGCGACTTCTGTCTTGAGAGCATTGTAATCACTGCTTATCTTGTTGTTTGCTTCAATGTTGGTTGAAACAGTGACAATGAGCGCCTTTAGTGATTGTTCTAGTTCCTCAATGCGCTGTTTACAGTCACACGAATGTCCATTGATAGTTAAGATGCTATTGTTATCTGAGGCAGGTACTTCTTCAACAATGTCAACATTGGGTTCTATGTTGTTTTGGATACGCTCCATTGGGTATTCAATAGCCAAGAGCGCTGGTGGGTTGGCAGGCCTCGTGTTGATGTTGTCATGTACACTCATCGTATGAGTAGATTCGGTGAATATCTGTGTCGAGTTTTCAAGTTCAACAAAATCTACTTTTAGCCAGGAATTAATGTTTTCATTACTGCCCTGTGTCATGAGTTTATTTTTACTGCGGTACAAATGTATTGTAATCACTGGCGTCGTAATCAGATCCTCAACGTGGGCCCCGTGCTTATCTTGCCTGTGTTCAATTAGTTCAAGCCTGTAGTAGTTGAGTAGGCAAGTTCGGAATGCCTTATAATAGAGTGTGTTGTTGAAGGAAATAGTAACACACTGTCCTGAGTTGGTGTGTTTGACGACTAGGCCGTTGGGATTTATGCACTTGGATAGCTTATTCTTCACGGCCCTCTCTTTGTTTAGTGTGTAAGTTTTATTGACAGCCGATCGTAAACGTGAGCGAGTCCTTTCACCATTCACTTCCAATACGGAGCACTCTCCTTCCCCTGACATTATTGCATAATATTACGACTAACTAAACTTGAAGAACGCAGCAATCGCATTGTTATCTAGCCACGCCGCGGGCAATTTGAGGTCCCGTGGTTGTATCTGACACGCCTCGTGCACTTGATTGGTTGAAATTTAATAGTGTTCAACTATCACTCGAAATGAATATTAGATATAACCCACATTTTTGCGATAATAAACACTTGTATTAATCTAAAAACTATTTCACCACATCCTCAGAATCACAACGAGCACATTGATATAAAAATCCATGATAGGTGATTCAGCTTGCAGTAATAATAATCCGAGAAGTAAGAGATACAAAAACACGTCTTCACTCTCCGACATAGGTAGGTAGAGAGAACAATGCGTAAGCAAACCGTAGCCTCAAGAATAAACAATCTAGAGGCTTTAACAGCTCAACAGGCTATCCTCCGTGTTGGGGACAACAAATACACGAACCACTAAGCTGGCAGGCATCACAATTTTCTCTAACCTAACATAAATCGTTTAAAAATAATTATGGTTATTGTCAAACCAAGAAGTCAACTTCTCTATTTTAGAGATTATGGATGATAACATTCAAACGGGAAAACAGATGTATCCGCCTGCCAGAAAACATTAAAAATAGCAGCCAAATTGGTATTTCAAGTAATTGATCTAGCAGTCTAATCATTCAGAAAAGTAAGGACAATGTAAAGTGATATCTGTTCTGATATAAATACTAGTTAAATCGTAATTAATGACTGGGAGTGTTTGTTATTACTGCTGTGTTTCTAAATTAGGGAAGAAAATGGCATTGAAGAACAGACGAATTAATCACAAGCCACGGACCTGTGTGTTTTCAAGTGAGAGGGCGTTCAAGAAAGATAGATGACCGGAACTGGATTGTTAGACGCGAGAAAACTGGATCTAATCCAAGGCAAGGAATTTTTTACTTTATTAACGTTGGTAGATATTAAAAGAAGTTGCGTGTCCTTGACATAACATTGCAATCAAACCCATAATTGTTTGATTGTTTGTGATTTTCAAGGCAAGTTTACTTTCAGTAGTTTGCGATTATTTTCTGAACGATCGATGTACATATCATTGTTAAAAACAAAGATAAGCTGCCGGCTTTGATGGATATTTGTTTATTTTGTTCGCATATCTTTTACAGGACATCGCTGTCAACATCAGCATCTTTCAGCTGATTGTTGATTTCTTAGCAAGTGTCATGTGGCAGTAATGGACTAATTGATTTGCACACATATAAAATATGAATAGAAGTAAAACACAAGTTAAGCACTAAATGTAACTAGTGAAAGCACCACTATAGTTACGTCACAAGCTGTGTCGTTTGACAACGGCAACGTTATATCGACACTTCAGCACAGAACTCACACCAGGAAACATCAACTCCTCTACACTACAGCATAAAACGCTCACACGAACGCGCCCGTTAGATTAGGCTCAACACATAGGGCCGGTCGCATAAGCTTACCTGCAGATTATCAGCAGATGCCGAACATGACACTGGTACAGTATTGCAATACGGCGCACGGACATCAACTGCTAACTGTGCCCTAGTCGAAACCACAAGCATTCGTCGATTAACAGACCTACCGTGAACTACCGTCTGGGGCAGTCAGTAGCACATTACGCCATGCATACTTCAGAAATCTACACTCGCATGACACGGCCACGGTAAGGATGGATGGAAGAATTGTTGGACCATCTGTGGCGGGAGCATGTTGCATCAGTTGTACAGTAGGTAACGTTCCTCATACTAAGGTCATGTTGACTTGGAGAGGTTGGCTGTATGGCATGTTCGTATCCGTGTGTAACACAGCACGGACAAATAAAGATATCCATCAAGCGTCCTTTTGCCTGCTCGAGTGTGTATCCTTTCATGGAGTGCGGTCTGACTAATGAAGAGAGGCTGGTCAGGGCGTTGTGCCACCCCAAGGTCTTCGCATCCTGGAGAAGGTGCTCACGTACATCATACATCTAGACTGGTAACGAGATTGACCGATAGATACAGGACTGCTTTGGGAAGCATCCGATCACAAGGCAATACACTCACACCCTGTGACAGCAAGATTAGGCTCAGTAGTTTGCCATTGACTTCTGAGCGACCGGCTAACATACCCCGTAAATTACCGACGCGGAGAGAACCGCTACCAATTCTCTCGTCGTCACGTTACTCATGAGAGTTGATGGATATTAGCTATTTATAAAGATGGCCCCAGATTAATGGCTATTTCACTATTTTAGTTTCTTTACATGAAAATAAAACTGTTATTGACAGCAACTGCCTTATATCAAAGATCATCTGCGACGAGACCATGAGGACGTCCAAGAAGAAAATGGATTGACGACATCAAAGACATTGTACAACCACACGGAATGACACTATCCAGTGCCGCCCACCGAGCGCTGGAACGCAAATTATTCCTCCCCACGACGCTTGACGGCAGAAGTGGAAGATGTTGATGATGATGATGATGATGATGATGATTGTACATTTAGCGGAGCCTAGCCTTTCGTCCTTCAACTCAATAGCAGGTAACCACTCTTTCTTCTTCTGCTATTCTTTATCTCCTTATTGAAGCATAGGCTCTCAGTCAGCTCGCTCCTGGACGTCCTATGTTTATTACTCTCTCTCTCTCTCTCTTTCTCTCTCCCCTCTCTCTCTCTCTCTCTCTCTCTCTCTCTCTGTCTCTCTCTATTTACATCATTCGTTTGACAATGTTTTTCCCCATGTGAATGCATCATGCACTGTTGATGAACGAAAGATGAGTGATTGGAAGGGCCGAATGTAAGACGGGCCTGCGTGCGCTGTTTATTACCCTTGGTTTGTCCAAATAGTGCGGCTATTTCATGATGGCATGCAGGCAAGAGTACAGGAAAATGGCGAACTATCTGAACCCTTTCCTGTCAACAATGGAGTGAAGCAAGGATGTGTCCTGACACCAACACTGTTCAGCCTCATGTTTTCAGCCATGCTGATGAATGCCTTCGAGAACGACGACATTGGAATAGACATCAACTACCGTACGGATGGAAAGTTATTCAATCTCAGAAGGCTGAAAGCTAAAGCCAAAATTAACAGCGACACCGTCAGAGAGCTCCTGTTTGCTGATGATTGCGCTCTGTACGCCAACTTAGAGGCGGACATGCAACATAATGTTTCAGCTTTCTCACATGCCTGTGCCAACTTTGGGCTCAATATCAACTTGGAGAAGACTGTAGTTATGTACCAGCCAGCTCCAGGGAATAATCACACTGTGCCGAATATCAAAGTGAATGATCATAGACTAAGTGTTGTGGACAAATTCACCTATCTTGGCAGCACTGTGTCACAAGCTGCCACAATTGATGACGAAGTGAATGCAAGAATCTCCAAGGCCAGTGAGGCCTATGGCAGACTGTACAAGAATGTATGGGACAGAACTGGAATAAGCCTGCAAACAAAGCTAAAAGTCTACAAAGCAGTTGTATTATCCACACTGCTATATGCCTGTGAAACCTGGACTGTTTATCAGCGACACGCTAGGAAATTAAACCACTTCCACACAGTCTGCCTAAGGAAGCTACTGAAGATTAAATGGCAAGACAAGATTCCAGACACTGAAGTCCTATCCATGCCCAGTATCCACACTCTACTGATGAAGAATCAGATTCACTGGGCTGGTCAATTGACTCGCATTCCAGATCACAGGCTCCCTAAACGAATTTTTTACAGCGAACTGCGTTGTGGTAAACGCTCCCAAGGTGGCCAGAGGAAACGCTTTAAAGACACTGAAAATTTCACTGAAGGCTTTTGGAATTCATCATGACACCTGGGAGGCTGCAGCCAGAGACCGAAATTCGTGGCGTGCATCATTACACAAGGGTGCAGTCATATGTGAGGCAACCAGGACTGCAAGAGCTGTGAAGAAAAGGCAGGACAGAAAAACCACTGCAGGAAATCCTCCTCCAGAAACGTCAAGCATTCCTTTCCCACATTGTCAAAGAACATTTCGAGCCAAAATAGGCCTTATCAGCCATCTTAGAACCCACGGCTCCATACCTTCAACCCCACTGGATGAAATGAATGGTCATCATCATTCTTGACGGACAAACAACAACAACAACATTACCATTGGAAAATAAAGTTCGTTCGTTCGTTCGTTCGTTCGTTCGCTGTCTGTCTGTCTGTCTGTCTGTCTGTCTGTCTGTCTGTCTGTCTGTCTGTCTGTCTGTCTCTTTAACTCTCTATCTAATTCACTTTTTCATATGTTTTATGTGTCTCTCTATTTTATTTGTCCTGTGTGTTCCAACGAAAGGATTTTCTAGTTATATTGCTATGAGTTGTTCTCAATATGTGCCCTATCCAGTGCGGTCTCCTTTTCATCTGTTGATTCACTAGAATTTGTTTAGTTCTCTAAACTTCGCATGAATTTCGCTAGTGGCGGAGTAGTGGGTATGTTCCCCAACCCGGTCAACTGGATTTAAACTTTGACTTCTACTTCTCGTTCAGAAAGCAATGGCAAACTACTGCACGTATAGTTGCCTAGACAATCAACCTAGAGTTGATTGCGATGTCCTGCAAAGGAGATGCATAATGGCTAAAGTCTGCCTAAACATCTGTTAATTAATGTCTGTAGTTTATTAATGAGTGTTGTAGCCAGCCATTCTCCATGTTAGTGAGCCATATACAACGTTAAAGTGACATATTCAAAGTTTAGCGCTAGGTTTAATTTCTTTTGACTTCCGTGAATGTCCCAGTTCTTTGAAAGCTCTGCTTACCTTTTATATTTCAATTGGGAGGTCAGCATGGCCGAATGGATAAAGAACGTGTGTTCACACACACCCGATGTACTGATGCCGAGGTAAAGTGTTGAACCCCTACACCAGAAAGTTGGACTAAAATGTTGACCTCATTTGGGGAAAAAAATTACAAGTACCTCTGAAGCCGGAGTGGGTTCGCCTGATGGCGAGGGACTTTGTTAATAGGGACAGCTAATCCACACGCAAAATTTCAGTCCAGCCCTATTAGAAGTAATGTGTTTGGGCTATGCTTGAGTTCAAAGCGAGCGAGCGCAAACAGAATATTCCTATTGTAATATTCTTGTCTGTTCCGCCATCTTATCCTACATTACTACCTAAATAGCTACATGATTCCAGCTCTTGAAGTGAAGTTTCATCAATGGAAATCGGGTTACAATTATATTGATTTATTATAAATTCCTTTGTATTTTCTCCAGCTATCTCCTTGATCTCATCCTGCTGTGAGGAAATGCAACCCAAGGACTAAATATCATGGCAGGACAGACCAGGCCCTACATCTTGGTCAGCAACTGGTTTAGAATCGAAGCTCCAACAGGCGGACATTTAGAGCATTGTTTTACTGACCCGGCAGCTTCTGCGGCGTGTCATGTTCCAGAAGTATCGGTGTTACCTTTCCTCTGGAGTAAATTAGACAGGCCAAGAGAAGGATCTTACAGCATGACAACACAATATCTCTACAATTCAGCTTAGGCTCTGTGCTGCATAGAGATTTAACTCCATCTCTGGTCCTCGCCAGGGGTTTGTAGTTATTATGCCTTTCTTGAAGCACGATGGAACAAACTATCGTCTCTCAAGACGGCAATGACCGATTGCCTTATTCCCGATCAAGGTTTCCGTTTGTCTGGCTTAGGGAGGGTAATGACCTCCAGATATATCTCAGAGCTGAATCCGAGTCCGAAGAGCTGAACACTAAAAACGGTTTATGTACCACAGTCCCGTAAATATATGTGTGTAATTATGTTGCGTTCTGTTCCAGCACGGGAGTCTCAGAAGAGCATTGTCACGCTTGTCTACCGACCCGATGGGCGTGTGTTCGAATACCATCGATGCGGATTTAAAAAAAAAAAAAGATTTAGACTCCCACGTGGACTCTTCCTAAAATGGGTAACAGAGGAGTAAAATCAGTACCGGAGGACTAAAATGGGTACCAGAGTAGTAAAATGGGTACCAGGGAAGTAAAAATGGGTACCAGGGAAGTAAAATCAGTACCATGGAAGTAAAATGGGTACCAGAGAAGTAAGAACGGCCGGTACAGTATTGACCACATCACCCACAGAGTACCAACAGGAATATGAAAATATCAGCTTGCACTGTATTCCCAATTCATCCCAAGACGCGTAAAATAAAGTCCTTTAATCATGGTTTTTACTTAACTTTTCAAACACGAATTAAGTAAAATACGTTGCATTCTGTTCAAATACATATTAAGTAATTTTGCCATTTTTAAAGCGCAAATTAATAACATAAATTGTATTTGCTTCAAGTGTATATTAAGTAATATATATTGTAATCTGTTCAAAGGCATATTAAGTAATGTCTCGTGTATTAAGTGGAAACACAATTAATATTATATGCGTATTCTGTTCAACTAAGTATTAAATAATGTTTGTTGGAATCTATTCAACCACATATTAAATACTGTATGTTGTAAATATTTCAAACATATATTAAGCAATATATATTATAATCTATCCAAGAACAGATTAAATAATGTATGTTGTAAGCTGTTTAAACATATATTAAAGAATAAATGTTGGAATCTATTAGTTAGTTAGTTAGTTAGTCGACAGATCATCCTCGTTGCATATCGAACCATTCAGTCCATAAGTGCTCGGATCCCCTCCTCAGCAAATCCCGCAGCGTGTAGCGGCTAACGACGCCAGTTCTGTGTTGGTTTATCAATCTTCTTTGGCTTCCTGCGTAGTGTTCTTGTTTGGCCACCCCTCGTTTAATTTGCTGCTCCTGCAGTCTGGCCATTGTTGTAGATTCACAGTCATCACTTGGTTCTCGCAAAAGTCTCACTTCTCGTAGAGCATTCAGAATGTCAGCCTGGTCCATGGCGCGTCCGCCCTCCACAGTAGCCTCACCTGCGAGCTTGTCAGCCCGCTCATTTCCTTGTACTCCCGCATGACCTGGCACGAAGATGAAACTAATCTTTGCCAGCCGAGACCGCTTCAGAGGCAGCAACCATTCTCTTCGGATCGACCCCTCCTCTATCCTCTTGATCATGTTCATTGAGTCGCTAAGGAAACAAGCCCTAGTGAATGTCTGTGTCTCGAGCCATGTTATTGCTATACTTACTGCCATGACTTCCATGGTCAGGCTACTTGTGGTTTCAGTGAAAGCACCAGAGTCCTCCTTCACAATTCTCCCTCCGGCCCGAGCTGTAAAGGCCCATGAGCTTCTCACATGTCGGACGACCGACCCATCTGTGTAGATGACCGCGTCACCGTCTAGCGAATTCTCGAAAATCAACGCTTGTACTTCAGCCTCCACAGCAGCCGAATTTTCTTGTCTGCATTTTCTATCTAGTTGGATGCAAACTGAAAAGGATGTGCAGAAGTCTGTTGGCACTTGCACCCACTCCTCGCCAGGTTCTAAGTCCTCAAGTGAACACACCTGTTGAAGAATGTCTTCGGCTTGACCCATCCACGACCGTCCTCTTTTTAACCTGCTGCCCTTCACCTTCCTAATTTCACTATGCAGTGGATCTTGTGTGTTTGCGTTAATTCTGAGGTAGGCGCGTGCCCTGCAAACTTGTATTCTCTCTTCAATGGTTGGAAAATCAAGAAGGTAGCGCATCGCCATGCATGCTGTATCTCTTGTACATGTTGGAATCTATTCAACCTCATATTAAATAATATAATGTAACCTGTTCAAGCACATGTTAAATAATGTATGTTGTAATCTGTTCAAATATATGTTAAGCAATATACATTGTAATATATTCAAGCATGTATTAAAAACATACATTGTAATCTGTTCAATCACATATTGAATAATACATGTTGTAATCTGTTCAATCACATTTTAAATAATAAATTCTGTAATCTGTTCAATAACGTTTTCAATAATACATGTTGTAATCTTTTCAAACATATATTAAGCAATATTTGTTGTAATCTGATCAAGCATACATTAAGAATTATATGTTGTATTTTGTTCCAGTCTTTAGTTAAGGAGTAGTGAACGCAATTTCACGTAATGGGTTTGAGGTAATCTTCGGGAGATTTAGGAGCAAATCGCTTCGCGTTGATTTTCATAAAGTTATGAAAGTAGACCGTTCAGAATACAATGGTAAACTACCTAAATTGTTAAGTGTCCTAGACAATCACACACATCGAATAAATGCTGGAGTTGATTGCGATGTCCTGTAATAGACAAGCAAGAAAACTTTGCTCAGGCACATTTTAAAGTGATTCATGTATTATTCTGTTCACGCACCTATTAAATATTTTATGTATTATTCTGTTCAAGAACATATTAAGTAATATGTATTGAATTATGTTCAATCGTATATACAATTATGCTGCTTTACACACATTTTGGTGCCTTAAATTGTATAGCTGTTCTTGTGTAATGTCATGTTGCTGATTCCAAAAATGT
Source organism: Cepaea nemoralis (assembly GCA_014155875.1). Classification (NCBI taxonomy): domain Eukaryota; kingdom Metazoa; phylum Mollusca; class Gastropoda; order Stylommatophora; family Helicidae; genus Cepaea; species Cepaea nemoralis. The sequence goes on from JACEFZ010004717.1 coordinate 38,818, forward strand.
AATCACAGTTTTTTTTTTTTTTTCTGTCGGCTCTAGTTTTTGAGACAACTAAGAATAACCTTCTTAGTAGGACAATTGTTAAGCACAAGCATAGAGTTAGGTGCCATCAGTGGCATTTTGACTGTAATCTACATTCAAATTGTATGTAATTATTGTACATTTATTACCTTCCTATAAATATCCAAAATCATATTAAAACTTTATCACTAGTATATTTTATCATTGAAGTTTGCTTGTTGACCAGCTTTCCCTATTACCAGTGTCCCTCGCCATCAGGCGAACACCCTCCGACTTCTGGAGTACTTGTAATATACGTACCCGAGTCAAGCACCGGTGCATATTGAAGAATATTGGATATTCAGACAACATTTAGACAAATGAAATAACCAAGAGATCACAAGAGCAAAATAATGCTGGCGTTGACTGCGGCGTCCAGTAAAGGAAAGTCAACTAAGTTTTTTTGTATACAATAAAACCTGTAACAATATTAATTTAATACATAAATGCACGCATCTCAAAGACTAGAGCTGCTACAGACAAATAAATGTGACATTTGGATTTAGCAGGTCTTATTTATACAACATAAGGGGTAAAATATTTGGCGCCCCCCCCCCCCCCCCCCAAAAAAAAATCATTTTTGTAGGGCTGTGTTATATATGTTCGATTCTCTCCTCAAAATTAAATTACGAAGTTCTCTCTTATTTTGTTGCTTGGCCTATCTATCCAAAGTTCTGATGAATTTTTCAGTCATCAAGCAATCAATCAATCAATGGTCGATCAATTAATGAATCAGTCAGTCAGACAGCTAAACATTGTCGTATTTTGCTCAACCACATGTCAAGTAATACATGTCGTAATTTAAGTTAGAAATGTGTTAGTTAGTTAGTTAGTTAGTTAGGTAGTTAGTTAGTTAGTTAGTTAGTTAGTTAGTTAGTTAGTTAGTTAGTCGATGTTCCAACTTCACGGCAACGGGTCGTACCAATTATGCTCCATTCCTGTGCCAGTGAATATCACACAAAATGCTCCCCACTGTCCAATGTGAAAAGTGGAATAGGCAGTAGTCTCGGCAATCCAACAGTCTGCACATGTACATTGTGCATAATGCCGCCGCCAGAATGCTAACACAAAATTCATCCACAAAAACCCAGTTCATCGTCGATGGACTCGGCAGTCACCAGAAAGACTTCATTGACCCGGGTTTTCTCACATGGCTCGATCTTTTACTGCAGGGCGACCTGCAGAAGGTGTCGCACAATGCACGAACTTCGTAGCTTCAGCACCGACTCCCGGGAGTCTCCTGAAAAATGCACTCGTGAACTGAAAACGCAAATCAGTCAATTCAGCAACAGCCGGTAGCCATTGTTCCGAACATGCAGGTCACTGTACAGGACATATGTAAAAGCATTCCACGCGAATTTCACAGCTCACAGTGTCGCCCACGCACTCACTCAGTTAGAAAAGTGATTTTGAACATCTTTGTGACATTAGTAATAGACATAACGAAAACATGATTTAAAAAAAAACAAACAGAGGAAACGGTACGCTATTAATAATAAAAGGACAACATGTACAGGCAGGGCAACATTAGCACATACGCTAAAAGAAGATATGATTACTGATGTAAATGAAACAACGATCTTGGCAAACAACGGCGATAACCATCAAACTAGAGAACATTGAGAAAGACAAAAGTCCGCGAGGGAGTCGCGAGCTGGCAGACTTCCAGCCAAGCAGGATGGCGGGAATATCACGCGCTGTAGACCCCTCCGAGCTGATAAATTTGCTAAACTCACTATCTTGTAGGGCAGTGTCGACAGAAGCACGTCAAGGGAGTACCTTACTTCTTTAGGGCTCTGTGGATTCAGTGATATTCTTCCGATTTAGTTATTTATCAACGGACAGACCATAACCGCGCCCAGTGCACTTGTGAATTAACAGCTACACCAAGTTCGTATGCAATGGACCATTGCTTTCAGCCGTGGACGCAACCTCAGTGCTATTAAAGTAACGTTTATTACACCGGGTGTATATTAATTCCAGTTGATAGCGAGCAGATGTTTTTTCTTATGTACATTAACACTAGTTCGTTGATTCACATTTAATACATATACTAACCTACTAACCAAACTTGAAATGATCACCAAATTACTAAATTGCATGTTTTTTCTTTCTCTTTCGCTGTTTCAAAAAAATAATAATAATAATAATAATAATCAGATCAAAACTATGACCTGAAATTAACCTGCAGCTTAGCATGAGTTGGGCTGGTTGGTGCTTTCTGAACCTCTTGACTAATTTCATTTCGGCCATTATCTGACTATTTTGTTCTTAATTTATGAACTCTTCTGTCCCAGACAGTTGTAACATTCGTGAATCCATTCACAGTTATTACTCAATATCCTTCTTTAGCAGTTACTTCCATTAACTCTGTCTTTCTTTGTTTCTTTACTGATATCTATTCCATATAATTTTAATTCTAATTATAAGGAATCTGTTAGCTGGGACAGAGAGGACTAAATGTGTTTCCAGTGTCAGATTTGTCCTCTATACGCATTCTCCGACGCATGAGAAACGGATATGTTATGTACATCTTTGCATGAAGAGTTCCTCATTTCCAATCTGAGAAACCGTACTCTATCTAAGTGTAATGTGGGAAGAACTCTGCATGCTCTTCAATTCATAACTACAGATTATATTGCAGTGAAGTAATTATTCTTTGTAGCTTAAAGTGAATAACTACTAATAATCAATGCAGATGAAACGGAGCGAATTAGACTACCGAGATAATCAATATGTTACATCACACACTCATATACAAACAACACACACATACACACACTCTCACATGCCCTCCCCCTACACACACACACACACACACACACACACACACACACACACATATATATATATATATATATATATATATATATATATATATATATATATATATATATATATATATATATATATATATTACACTGTATCACAATGTGGGATTCAGCCAGTGTTTAATCACAATCACAGTTTGATAAATTAATTATTTCTCATTCGATTATTTCTCTTTCGATTGAGGCTGTTTTTAAAAAACAAAAAGATGAAAATATTAGACTTGTACACGTCTAGACTTGGCTTTTTTCATTGCTTTTAGTCGAATAATATGTCCACGAAATTAAGCCACAACATATACTTAATTAAATAGCTAAAACAAAAGATTAAATTAAAGGACCTCTTACACGCAAAGGATATATGATGCTAGACCTATATTTTTTATAGACTAATCTGCAGTAAGTAGGTGTCGAGGTCAATATCCTTTACTGCCTAGGACATTTCATGGGGCCTATCTTAGACCGGGTCCACTTGTGAGCCCAGGACAATTGTAAAGATCTTTCCCGATGCCGATTTGATCCCATAACCACCAGTGTAGCAGGCTAGCGCCTAGCCACAGCGTTACCGCCTCCCTCATGACCTAATGACGTTTGGATGATTTCTATTGAACTGCGAGCAGGTCAAGTGGTGTACGATGTACACAACGTTATCGCCTCCCTCATGACCTAATGACGTTTGGATGATTTCTATTGAACTGCGAGCAGGTCAAGTGGTGTACGATGTACACAACGTTAGTGTTAACGCTGTAAACTCTAACCCCCGAAGCATTTAACCTCCCGTCGTTCAACCCTGCATCCGTTAATCCTCAGTCACTTAGCCTTCAGTAAGTGATCCTACAGTCATGTAATCTTCAGTCTGTGAACCTGCAGTCATTTAATCTTCAGTCTGTTAGCCTACAGTCATTTACGCTTCAGTCATTTAACCCTGTGTCCGTTAATCCTAGAACTCTTAACCTTCAGTTCTTTAACAGTCAGTCCCTTAACCTTCTTTCCGTTATCCAGTAATCTCTTCTTAATCCTCATTCTTTTTACCATTAGTTGTTTAGTCCACAGTCCTTTAACTCCAAGCTACCTCAACCTTCGGTTCTGTAACCATCGGTTATGTAACCTTTAGTTATGTAATCGTCAGTTCTGTAACCTTCAGTCTGTTAATCTCAATCTTTAAACCAAACTCCAGTTCTTTAAACAAAAACAAAAACAAAACCCGCCCGTAAACACTGACAACGGTACAAATTGTTTGATATTCACTGGCACAGGAACGGAGCATAATGGGGACGACCCGTTGCTGTGAAGTTGGAACTGCAACTAACTAACTAACTAACTAACGGTACAAATATGGTAGTAACAGATTTTAAGAAAACTGAAAACGTAGATTGTGCGTAGTAATTGATAATCCAAATGGTTCATGATCAAACCAATATTTGCCAGAATCATCAAGTTGGGACTCCTTTACAGAATAACTTTGTGAACCACTGTGACTTGTAATATTGTCAAAGTTTTTCAGTTTCTCAAAAATGATGTTGTTTCTGAGAGAGATTTCTTCCAAACTCATGTCCCATGCAGTGTCAATATTCTTTTTCTTCTTGATACACGTATTCTCGGAATGTATCCGTAGTACTTAATTCGAAAAAGATCAGATTAAGATAGTTAAAAGTATCCTAGACTTCACGCAAAGCGTGTTAGTTCAAAAGCATTTTATTTAATTAAATATTTGTCAGATTAAGATTGCTAAAGATGTCATGAATTATAAGTAATATTTTCAGTTACAATAGACTAGAATTAACACAAAGCTTGTCATATCGAGTACAACTGTGTCCAACAATTGATGGATGATGAATTATAGTTGCACTGTAGACAATCACAATACATATCAGACAGACCACATGCAGGCTGCAATGAATACATGCTGACCATTTTTAAACATTACTATTTTAGATAAACACTACTTCTGTAAAACACAGCAGCCATTGTCAGCTTAGATAAACAGTACTTCTGCAGCACACCGTATTGAATACAACTGTTTTAGATCATGCTGCTTTCAGCAGTTACAGATCCTGGAATACTCCGTTGGTCTCGGTTCTGGTGTCTTCATTTGTTTAAGATGTCACTGTCTTCCGCTGCTTCATACTTTGCTTTTTTCCCCAGCTGTTTTAGATCATGCTGTCTTCTGCTGTTTTAAATCATACTGTTTTTAGCCGTTTGTTGAAAACTTCTTGGACAGCCAAAATGGGCAATCTGGACAATTTGAGGGAGGCTAAGTCGCAAAGACAACTTATCACAATTATCAGATGGAGCTAGTCATAATTTTGGCTACATTATGAGAAGACAAAAAGTGGAATAGGTTCTGACAACCGGAAAGATGTATGGAAAGAGAGATAGAGGAAGACAGCGAGAGACAATTCTGGACAGTATTGTGTCATGGCACGAGCTGGAATCAACACATCAATTGATCAATACCGGAGATCGCAATTTGTGGAGAATCATGCTCCCTACGCCAGTAGGATACGCACTAGACGATGATGCTGATTTCATCATATTTTTCAGATAGTATTGTCGACAGCAGTGTTAGATGTTGTTAATTGAATACAGCTAAATGAAGGAATGGGTCGATGGGGTTTCGTGTAGGATTAGAATTGCAGATAGTCTAGGGCGTGTACAGATAGCAAGCTATCAGCTATACTTCAAACATAATACAATAGTTAGGACTATCAGCTATACTTCAAACATAATACAATAGTTAGGACTATCAGCTGTACTTTAAACATAATACAATAGTTAGGACTATCAGCTGTACTTTAAACATAATACAATAGTTAGGACTATCAGCTGTACTTTAAACATAATACAATAGTTAGGACTATCAGCTATACTTTAAACATAATACAATAGTGTTAGGTACTTCTCCCCTAGGTACTGGATAAATCACTGTTAAGATGAGATAAAATTAATGTAAATACTATTTTAAAACACCAGGCTCTAATTTATAAGCAAAGGAATAATGAAATAGTTCCAAATGTATAAATTGAAATAAAACACAGATCCCGCTTACAGCTACAACTCAATTACCTTCTATCAAAGCTTCTTTCAGTTACATGTAATTTGATATTTATATTGAGTTCTGTATCTTTAACAAAGCTGCACCTTTATCAACACAGAAGCTTGACATCTGGTCGAGTTTTAAAACAATTTCCACAGGCTCCACCAGAAATGAGAAGGTAAGTGCCATCTTTGTTTTCTTTGTGTGTGCATGAGTTTAAGCCAGGTTAACCGTGTTAATACTAGACCATTCGTTGGTGAAAGATTGCGTACATATCTAACGCATTATTCGGAGGTGTGGTTTTATAGAAGAATGATGAGAACAACAAGGATGGATGGAACGAGCAATGCAGACATCTTCTAAGACGTTAACTCACAATGAGAACTGATTACTCGCATCAGAAGGAGACAATCCACATTCTTCGGGCATGTCATGAGAAGAGGAAAGCTGCAGCATGTCGTCACAGCGTGAAGGTTGGCGGGGAAGAGAGGCAGGAGGAAACCAAATAGGAAGAGGCTGGTCAGTTTGACATCACTTCATATAGAAACGTCGGTATCAGAAATGATTGGCAGCAAAAAAAATAAATAAATAAATAAATAAATAAAAAAACGCACACACACAAAATGCAGTGGACACACATGATCACCGAAGCCACACAGCGTGCACTATAAGAAGTAATGTTGTCTCTGATTTCAACAGATGGACATGGCATTAAAGGGAGAAGCAGACATCCCGAGGCTGGATTGTGTCAACATGATAGATGCTTCAGCAATGGGGAAATCAAAACAGTGTTGTGTGTGGGGTACATTAGTTATGTGTGTTTAGCATCTCCCTGACCCAAATAGCGGGATACGAGTCATTTAAAAATGATGGAGAAACAGATTATCGATAGAAGGAATCTGCCATCAATCTGGATGTTTTATCGATTAGGAAATAAAAGCGGTGTGGTGAATGGAGGACAGCAGAGGTGAATTTTGGAAAACCAAAATTAGTATATGTTGGTGACATTGTTCATGTTTAATATCAAACATTATTATGATTATAAGCAATATGTAATTCCAACAATGTCACTTAATCCTTAGAGTATTTTAGCATCATAATCGTCACCATCTATACATATAAGTTGCATTTTCTTCTCATTATCATCTTTATAAAAACTATTTGAAATATTATTGTTATTACAATCTTCATAACCATCATAATTATCTCATCGCCATAGTCGGTTCCTAAATCAATCAATCAATCAATCATTATAAACGTCGTCATTTTCATGGTTGTCATCGTCATCATAATCATCATTTTTGTCGTCGTGCTGGTCTTCATCCTATACTTATCGTAATCATCACCATCATCAACATCAAGATCCTCGGTGGAACTAGATGCAGCATCAGCGGCGCTGATAGCACTGTCTTCTCTCAGTGATTGTTTCTTCTTATTCGTCGTTTGTTCGATATTGTTTGTTATGGGCATAGTTGCGCAGTTGGTTTGCACCATCCGACTTCTGCCGGCGTTTCAAAGGACGTTTCACGGTCGAAAGGTTTTAACGTTATCATTGTCCCTCTATCTACTTGTAACTGGCATGTCGGGGATTGCGCAAACATGCCGGTCGGCCCACAAAGGAAGGCAGACGCAAATCATGGCCCTTTCCGGCATCCAATGAGGCTTCGTTAAGTGCAGAGCTGACACATGATCAAAGGAATCGTCAAGTCCTGCACATGGCTGCTTACCCGCATTTTCGAATTGAATCCTTCCATTCACCATAAGCTGAACCTTCGATGATTGTTTAACTTATCGTTATAATTTCAGCCTGCTTCCTTTTCTATGTTATCAATTACTAATTCTCGGTAGTTTTACCAGTTAATTATTCGTTTGTTTTTAACTTACAATTTTATTAACATATTTGAATTGGTCATGTTTCCACCCCTACCCCCACCCCTCCTCCCCCTTTCTCCCCACATTTCTGTAGTTTTTTTACCATTGAATTCTAACCTAATGCTTGAGTGTTTTAACCGTTAGGGCATTTCATTTTGTCTATAAAGTTCAAACCAGATTGAACAAGTAATTCATGAACATCATTACTGATCTTATACTGGGTGTAAAACTGGTTTATTACTGGCATAGTAAAACTTCTCCCCCGATGGTGTTTCCACCTTGTCGTGGTGGGGGAGCTTGAGTTTCTCAATGACCCTGAGAGCTATGCCGGCGGTAGCGTAGCTACCAGCAGGGCCTCCCAAGCCGGACAGGTCAAAGGGTAGAGAACAGACAAAGAGAAACACCCTGGTCCTCCAGGTTGGGGGTTGAAGCGTGGGGTTAACATCCCCACCTTTGTAAAAACCTTTCTTTGTTACGAAACAAATACATGAGCCTCGATATCGGACTGACTTATCTGGACAACGACCTTGGAACGTTAAAGGACTTTTGAGATTTGGAACATGGAATGTACGGACACTATATCAAGCTGGAGCGGCCGAAGAACTAACCCGGGAGCTGGTTGAATATCAAATGGATATCACAGCAATTCAAGAAATAAGGTGGCCAGGAGAGGGTACTTTAGAGCAAAATGGAATGATTATAATATATGGAGGAAACACCCAAAATAAACATGAATTAGGAACAGGATTTGTCATCAAAAAAGAGTTATGGGGGAACATTTTAAACTTTAAAGCTTTTAATGACAGGATTAGTAAATTACGAATAAAAGGTAAATGGAAAAATATAACGATGATTAATGTACATGCACCTACTGAAGAGAAAGAAGATGATATTAAAGAAGACTTTTATAATGATCTGGAAGATGTCATAGAAGAAACCCCCAAACAGGACATCCTGATTGTGCTGGGAGACTTCAATGCAAAAATAGGTAGAGAGCAAACTAATAAAAAAGTGGCCGGTATGGAAAGCCTACATACAACTTCAAATGATAATGGATGGAGAGTCATCAACCTGGCAGAAGCCAAAGGACTGCAGATTAGCAGTACCAGACTACAAAGAAAGGATATACACAAACAAACTTGGAAATCATGTGACAAGAGAACCTATAATCAAATAGATCACATTTTAATTAACAACAGAAATGCATCAAACATACAGCAAGTCAGAAGTTATAGAGGAGCTGAGTGCCACAGTGACCATTTCCTCGTTGGAGCAAAATTTAAAATAAAACTTAAGAGAGCTTTCTATACTAAATTACAAAGATTACACCCAACATATAACAGAGAAAAACTACAAGACATTACAGTCAAAGAGAAATTTACAGATGAAATAAAATGTAAACTTGAAACTTTTCAAAACCCTTTGGAGGAAAGCGTTGACCAAACTTGGTTGAACATCAAGAATACACTTCAATCTACCGCAGAAGAATGTCTCGGTGTGTCAACCACGCATAGAAAGAACAGATGGTTCAATCAAAAATGTGAAGAAGCAGTCACTAAGAAGAAGAATGCCAGACATGTATGGTTAAATGACATCAATAACATCCAAAAGGAAGAGCATTATAGAAATGAATGTAAAGAGGCTACAAAAATAGTCAGACAGCAGAAGCGAGAATATATGAGTAATATAATCAAAGATATGGAAACTAATCACCAGAAAAATGAATCCAGAAAGTTTTTTAAAGTACTGAAGTCAATGAAACGAGGGCACCAACAAAACACATATGGTTTAAAAGACAAAAATGGGAATATGATAAATACCAATGAAGAAATGTGCAACACATGGAAAGAATATTTTATTGAATTACTAAATTGTGAAGCTCCAAGTAACATTTTCCCACAGGAAGAGGTTCTAACATGCGAACCACAAATTGAAGAACCTACATTTGAAGAAATCCTATATGTAATCACACGACTTAAAAACAATAAGGCAACTGGGACTGATGGAATTGCTGCTGAATTTATAAAGGCAGGTGGCCATGCATTACATCTAAAGCTATACGAACTAATAATAAAAATCTGGAGGACAGAAGAATTACCCCATGACTGGAAAGAGTCATTATTGATACCTATCTTTAAGAAAGGAGACAAGTTCCAATGTGGAAATTATAGAGGAATATCACTACTGTCCACAAGCTATAAGATACTATCCGCAGTATTACTAAATAGACTAAAACCATATTCAGAAGACATATTAGGTGACTACCAGGCGGGTTTTAGACAAAACAGATCAACAATAGATCAGATATTTATCTTACGACAAATAGCCGAGAAACATTGGGAATATAAAAGAGATCTCCATAACATTTTTGTGGATTTTAAAAAGGCTTATGATAGTGTCCATAGGAATAGTCTATGGAATGTTATGCAGGAATTTGGAATACCAAGGAAGTTAATTAACATGACCAAACTATGCATGGAAGATACTTATAATATAGTAACATATAAAGGCAGGAAATCAGACCCCTTCCAAATAACATCTGGCTTGAAACAGGGTGATGCACTATCGCCGCTACTCTTCAATCTGGCTCTAGAGAAAGTTGTAAGGAAGGTAAAGGAGGAATGTGATATTGGAGGAACATCCAGGCTGCTTGGTTATGCAGATGATATAGATATTATAGGGCAAAGTGAACAAAAGACATTAGAAATATTGACTCACTTAAAGGAAAAAGCCCAACAGATGGGGCTGGTTATCAACCAAGATAAGACAGAATATATGGTAATTTCAAGAGACGGAATGGCTAAAAACTCTGGCCACATACAAATAGATAATATGACCATTAAAAGAACGGAAACATACAAATACCTGGGTACAATCTTCAACTGCTCCAACATCATAAGGGAAGAAATACAAACTAGAATCAACTCTGGAAATAAGATATACTATGCACTACAACATCTACTAAAATCAAAGGCGCTATCTCGTAACACCAAAATCACAATATACAAAACACTGATCAGACCAGTTGTGCTGTATGGCTCTGAAACCTGGAGTACAACGAAAGGAGACGAAGCCTTGTTACAAACCTTTGAGAACAAAATTTTAAGACGCATCTTTGGACCCATTAGGGATACACAAAGTGGAGAGTGGAAAAGAAGAAGTAACAAAGACATTTATGATTTGTTTAAGTCCCCGCTAATCACTGGTATCATGAAGGCTAATAGACTACAATGGCTGGCTCATATAGAAAGAATGGAAGATAATAGGGAAACAAAACTCGCTTACACTCAGGAAATAAATGACCGTAGACCCCGAGGTAGACCAAGAAGGCGGTGGAGAGATAATATACATACAGACCTACAAGCACTTGGAATCAACGACTGGCAAGAGAAGGTCCACCAGAGAGACGAATGGAGACAGATTGTATTTGCAGCAAAGAACCTCAATGGCTCGGAATGCTGAAGAAGAAGAAGAATAGTAAAACTTAATTCTTTTAATCCACTTGCAATGTTATATTAATTTGTTATATTAGTGTTTCTTAGTTCTTAGTTTTAAAAATCTACATCCTAGCCATCGATATGGCTTAGAGGCAGTGAACGCCCTTCACAATTCCCCGACATACCGACCCACAGACAATTTGAAAGCAGCCCGTCTTGCGTTGATTTCGTTAGTATGAGTATTTGCCGTTAAGAATGCAATGGCAAACTACTGAACGTTTCAAAAAAATGAAATATCTACTAAATCAGAAACATAGAAAAACTACTGGGATTGATTGTGACGTCCTGCGGAGCACATGCAAACAACTTCTTGTTTTTTTAAACATTATGACACGCTGGACAGCGTACATCTCTATCTTTCTCAGCACAAACCGTAGGGCAAAGATGCTGCCCGCTACATTGTACACTGATTGCAACCACATTGAAACCTCTTGCGTAGGTTAGTTTAAAGTGACATTTTTAAAATTTACTATATTTGATCAAATCAGTATTAAAATAGTTGATTAGTTAACATGTTTAACAATTAACTACCAATTTACCTTTCTGTCTCATATACACTTTCATCAAAGGGTTGAGGGGTCTCCGTTGTATAGTGGTTAAACCGTCTGCCTCTTGCTCAGAAGGTCGCGAATCCGTTTTCGCGGGCTCTTGTCATTCGGATCCCGAGTGTAATGATTTTGGATCCCCTGGGATTCGTCGCTGGATATTCGGAGTTAGTGCCTTGTGCCACGCTGTTGGCTGCGGTTAGTTGTTCCGCGAAGTGAGTCTGGACTAGTTGGAATACGATTAGATATCCTGAAGTTGTGAACAAACTAGGAATAACAATAAAGAATTAATAAAGCATGTCAATGGTGGACAAATAACATATGTTGGGGAAGAAAGTGATAAAATACCTGCCTAAAAATCATGTTTGGTAGAATGGTGTGAGGCAAACCCTGGATCACAAGGTCGGCACCTTCAGTATAACATTGCATCAAATGATGGACGGGGAAAGTAATGCCACAGCAAGATCTACTGACAATACTTCAGATCTACCAGAGACGACAATTCCATGTGCAGGCGGCACCTGAACGGATCTGTGTTGGGAAACAATTTCTCAGAATTAAAAACAGCGAAAAATAATAGCATTGTGATCGCAGCCTATTGGGCTCCCCGTACAACTATAGAAATATAGAAATGTATAACAGTAAACCGAATGTGTGTCATGGACAATTTCCCAATCACTAAAGAAAATGATTGAAACATGTGAACTTCGGTGATACAGAAAGGTTAATAGAATACCGTAGGCCAAGAGCAAAGATACACACATTCTTCAGGATTTGAACATCGACCCACTGGCTCACAAACAACATATTGTCTCGAAAAATGAATTCCTTTGGCCACATTAAACATTACAGTGGTTTAGACAACCTTGTAATGGAAGACATCGTACCTGGGAGAAGCGGCTTTCAAAGCAGAAGATCGTAAACCACCTAAGTGGACGTCAAAGACAAGAGGAAACTACCACACCATCATGTCTAGAATAAGTTTACGAGGATGTCACAAACCTAGAATATGTTCAGAAACTCCAGTTAGTCTCCGACTAAAAAAATGACAAGCTGTAGGCCGTTAGTGAACTCTGCACGCCAATAACTCATTCTCTGGTGCATGCCAGATTCAATTACTGGCAACCATTGTACGTTAAATAACATTTCAACATACTGGGAATGTTGTTAATCCATCATACTAAGAGCTTTTAAAATAGAACAGACACTTGATTCGCTCATGTACTCTATCTAGTATATTGCAAACCTTATTGAGACTGATTTTGACAATGTTGATTTAGTTTTGGCATTTTATTATTATGTAAGTGAAATCTTATCTTGACAAGCTAGTGCTCCAGGAGTGTCAGACACCAGCAGGGAAATTACCACTCTACATGAAAGTAATGGTCACACTATCTTTACATATAGGGGATTTGGAGCTTATTTATTGAAAACAAATTAGCCAAAATAACGTTACGAATAGGTCGAAATCGTCAGGTATGTTATTTGTCCATCAAGAATGATGATGACCATTCATTTCATCCAGTGGGGTTGAAGGTGTGGGGCCGTGGGTTCTAAGATGGCTGATAAGGCCTATTTTGGCTCGAAATGTTCTTTGACAATGTGGGCAAAGAATGCTTGACGTCTCTGGAGGAGGATTTCCTGCAGTGGTTTTTCTGTCCTGCCTTTTCTTCACAGCTCTTGCAGTCCTGGTTGCCTCACATATGACTGCACCTTTGTGCAATGATGCACGCCACGAATTTCGGTCTCTGGCTGCAGCCTCCCAGGTGTCATGATGAATTCCAAAAGCATTCAGTGAAATTTTCAGAGTGTCTTTAAAACGTTTCCTCTGGCCACCTTGGGAGCGTTTACCACAACGCAGTTAGCTGTAGAAAATTCGTTTAGGGAGCCTGTGATCTGGCATGCGAGTCAAGTGACCAGCCCAGCGAATCTGATTCTTCATCAGTAGAGTGTGGATACTGGGCATGGATGCTCTTTCTAGGACTTCAGTGTCTGGAATCTTGTCTTGCCATTTAATCTTCAGGAGCTTCCTTAGGCAGACTGTGTGGAAGTGGTTTAATTTCCTAGCGTGTCGCTGATAAACAGTCCAGGTTTCACAAGCATATAGCAGTGTGGATAATACAACTGCTTTGTAGACTTTTAGCTTTGTTTGCAGGCTTATTCCAGTTCTGTCCCATACATTCTTGTACAGTCTGCCAAAGGCTGCACTGGCCTTGGAGATTCTTGCATTCACTTCGTCATCGATTGTGGCAGCTTGTGACACGGTGCTGCCAAGATAGGTGAATTTGTCCACAACACTTAGTCTATGATCGTCAGGTATACATGTAAAGAAACCGTCTTTGAGCTTTTATCTTCTTCTTCTTCTTCTTCAGCGTTCCGAGCCATTGAAGTTCTTTGCTGCAGATACAATCCATCTCCATTCGTCTCTCTGGTTGACCTTCTCTTGCCAGTCGTTGATTCTAAGTGCTTGTAGGTCTGTATATATATTATCTCTCCACGATCTTCTTAGTCTACCTCGGTGTCTATGGTCATTTATTTCCTGAGTGTAAGCTAGTTTTGTTTCCAATTCCAATTTTCAAAACAAAAATTCTAAATTCGGCCTCGTTCAACCTGCTTCCTCAGCGTCGGTTATTGTTGAGGACCGTGGTTTTTGTGGGTTTGTTCACCCTAATTCTTGTTTTGTGAGTTCTATCTCGGACTGATTATGTTGGTTTGTGTCTGTGACGTCAGCTTCGGGATCGGTCGGCGGCTATCCTTTGTGCTCGTCTGTTCTTGTGGTTTTCTTTGTTGGTGTAGGCTTCTGGCTCGTCTGGCTAGACTGGCTGTAGTCCTTATAAGGACTTTTTATTAGGTCTTTTAGTCTCCTTTTTTTGTGTATTTTCTGTAGGAGCTTTTCAACGTTTCTATTTTCCTTCTTGTACTTTTTTTCATCTTCGAGTTTTAGCTTCTGCCATTCGAGTTTTTCCTCCGCGGTCAGCCATGGTTTTCTCTTTCCGTCTTCTATGTAGTACGAGTAGTCGGTATCCTGTTCCAAGATTGTAGTTGGGTATTCTACCGGTCTCCTGAGTTTTTTTGGTTTCTTCTTTTCTCTTTCAATCCAGCACCTTTTGAATTCCTCGTGTCTGAGTTTCTCAATCCTTGCCGACTCTCGTAGCTCCTCCAAGGTAGGACACCGGGGCCTCTCCGTGTCGTCCTCAGAGTGCTCGTCTTGGTTTTCTTCGGATGTCTGGCGGGGTATTGTCGTGGCTGGGTTGCTGGCTTTGTCTAGCGGTTCCGGCTCGTCCTCTTGTTGGATGTCATCTTGCGGTTTCTCTGTGTGCTTTTCTGTTTCTTGTGCTGGTTTGTTTTGGGTCGGCTCCCTTTCAGTTGTTAGAATTTCTCTTACCGCTTTGATGTCTCGCAGAATCTCTTCATTTATCTTTGTCATCTGCCTCATATTCTCCACCTCTTGTTTGATGTCCCGCTGGAATCTCCTTTATTTCGGCAAGAAGTTTCCCATTGCCGCTGGTTGGTGCCGATGTTTGCAGTAGTTTGACTTGCTTCTTTAGCTCCTCAATCTGGCTTTGCAGTTGCTCTTTCTCGGCTTGTGAGATGCATGTTGCTGCCTCGCACCTTCGCATTGCTTCGTTGTATGGTGTCCTTGTGGTGATGGCTATCTTCAAGACGTCTCTGTGTCGTTGCAGGTACGGACAGCCCAAGTATCTTGCTCCATGCTTGCCCAGGCAGTTGGCGCACTTTCTTCTGTTGTTAGGAGCTCGGAAGTCCGTGTCCAGCTTGGCCAGCGGACACTCCTTGAAGGCGTGGTGATCGGCGCAGTATCGACAGATTTCCGTCTTACTGCGACATGTTGCTCTGCTGTGGCCGGCCCTCTGGCATCTTGAACATTGATTGACTCTTGGGATGAATCTCTCTGGCTGCTGCATTCTCTTGTTGATTGATACTGTGGTCGGCATTTCGCTACCCTCCGACGTCACTACTGCCAAGGTTGTAGGTATCTTGGAGTAGGTGAGGAGCCGCTCCGCCTTCAAGAATCGGATGTGAAGATTCTCTTCACGTAGCTGCTTCAGGATTTCTTCGTCTGTCAGCTCCACTTGGATCCGCTTGACAACCCAACGGACTGTTTTTGAGTCGGAGTTTCCGGCTCTGGTGTCTTTCTCCTCCTTCTTCTCTGCTGTCTTGATTCTTGTCTGAGTCGGGCTGTCGATCTTCTCCCTCATGGTAGCTTCAGTAATAGATGTAGTATCAGGCGCTTTGGTGCAGCTAGCAGGTAGGCTCTCCACGTTGTTCTTCTTGTTGTCGGCTCCCACGCTGCACATCTTGGCTACAGCGTATTTCTTGTTGTTGGACTTTCCACCTGACATTTTGAGTTTTGTTTCCCTATTGTCTGAGCTTTTATAATCAAGCACCAAGCATATTTCTGCACCAAGACAATCAACTTATATTGATGAACTATTTTCTGACATATCCAACGTGCTTTCAGATTATATAAGTGATTTATGCGTTAGTGAACTTGCCGTTCACACAGCGTCTTCTAGAATCACCATCATCATCATCAAGTGCCATGCCGGCTGGCTTAGGTGTTCGTGACTCTCCATAGATCTCGGTCTTTGGTTTTCTGGATCAACTCCGCTGTTGATATTCCTCTATGCCACCGTTGCAATCCATCCAGCATCATTTCTCTTGGTGTGCCTCTGTCTCTCTTCCTCTCGATCTGTCCAGTTGTCACGATGTTCTCCAATACCTCTCTTCTCATCACGTGAGCAAAGAAAGCTTTTTGAGAAGGCAACTGATCTGATAATTTAACACGTGCTTGAATGTAGTGTAAGCTCTGATAAATCACTTTCTTGTTTAATGAGGTCAACATACTTGTATTTATCTAAAATGACCCTGCTTATAAGCCAGTTCTCTTTGACAATCATGTCTTTAGGTTGAAACCATGAAGAATCTACTGATGCCAGCCGTCTGTTTTGAAACCGTTAGATATATACTAATCCACCTTTTCTGGTTGGAAACTATCAAGTATCTAATGATCCAAAATTTTCTTTTTTGAAACCATCAAGTATCTACTAACTCACTTTTCTAGTTTGAATTCATCAACTATTTACTCATCCGCTTACTCTAGTTTTAAACAGTCAGGTATCTATTAAAAAGTCGCTTAAAAGTCGACAGGGTCGACTTCATCGCACCGGGTTTTATCCCATATGGCTCGGTCTCTTTCCGCAGCGCGGAAAGCGTCGCACAAAGCACGAACTCCGTAGCCTTTAGCGACGACCCACAGGAGTCTCCGAAACATTTAACTCGTAAACCGAAGGGTGCGGCCCGGAATCGAACCCACAATCTTCGGATCACAAGTCAAACGGCTTGACCACTTCGCCACAGAGGTATCTATTAACCAACTGTAACTCGTTTGCGACACAGAGGTATCTATTAACCAACTGTAACCGTTTGAAACTATCAGCTACCTTATTACTCCACCCCTCTAGTTTGAAACCGTCAGCTATCTACTGACACCGCCCCTCTAGTTTGAAACCATCAAGTGTAGTAGCAGCGATTACTCTATACATTCTCTGAAATCTCTACCCATTGCCAGATTGCAGGTTCAATGTTATCGCAACGACAGATGCCTAGTCGCTCTTGACGAGCAAATGTTTCACTCCCATAATTAATTTCTACAGGTCACGTACACAAAGCAACAGTTGAAAAACAAAACATTAAGAAAAAGACAGAAGCAATGTGGTGAGCGTGAGGGTGGTGTGGAAGATGTAATGGCGGGCAAGAAAAGTTAGCCGCATACCCTTACAGGACGTCGCAGTCAACACCAGCATATTCTGTTTGTTTGTGATTTATTGGCAAGTTTACGAGAATAGCATGATTTATAGCATATAACCTTAGTTCCCCTCCCCGCTGGAAATAAATGGATAACGTTTACCTTTAGGTGTAATTGTACATTGATTGGGAGCGCTGTGGCGTAGTGGCTGGAATCCTCCTCGCAGGCTATGTGGTAAAATTGGCAGCAGGGCAGATTTTGAAAATGTATCCGGCCTTCTAAGTAGACCCCAACCTTAAAATCGGCACGAGGAATGTCTTGGGGGAAATCACGACGTTCTGGCATGTTACTGGACAAAAATAATGGTCTATTACATAACCATCATGTGCCATGCCGGTAAGCGTGGATGGCCATATTTCGCCATCTTACACCATCACCAGAGTCGAGGATCAGCGTTGTGTTCTTTTCCCGACCACGCCGTGTGGTCAAACCATCCACAAATTTACTTCTCTACCTTCCCACTGTTCATTTCCCCTCAATCTTGCCAGTTGTCACCAAGTTTATTTCTACTCATAACGTACCCCAAGAAATGTGACTGTCTACGTATAATTTCTCTAATCAGTTTGCGGTTTTCATTTGCCTCCTGTTGGACTTGCTCATTGGCTGATATGTCTGTCCATAGTATTCTTTGAATTTTCATCTGAAACCTCATTTCCACTGCCGTTGGATGTTGTTCAGCTTGTCTGCTCATCGTACACGCTTCACATCCATACAAAAGTACTGTTTCTATGTAGCGCTTCAACACTATTTTTCTCATTTGCAATTGGCACATTTCTATTAGTCAGCGTGTTTTCCACAGTACATGTACCCACTGATCTCAATCAATCAATCAATCAATCAGGTGCCGTCTCCACAATGAAGGCTGGCTGCAATGGATCTCCAACACTGTCTGTCTCTCGCCTTGACTGTAGATTATTTCAGACAGATGTTAGTCCATCTCTTGATGTTATCTTCCCACTTGTATCGTTGTCTTCCTCTTGTTCGCTTGCCCTCAACCTTGCCGTCCACTATGGTTTTATAAGAGTGTTGTGTCTTTTAACGTGGCCGAAATATTTCACTTGTCTCTTTTTTATTTCTTTCATCAACTCTCTTTTAATTCCCAGTTTTTCTAGAACCTCTCTATTTGATTGTTTCTGTTTCCATGAAATTCGACATATGTTTCTGTATATCCACATCTCCAGGGCATCTATTAGACCAGTGGTTCTCAACCTTTTTTGGCCCATTCCCCCCTTCACCATATTTTCAGAACGCCATCCCCCCCCCCCCTTCCTATCAAAAATTTGGCCCGTTCCCCCCTTCACCGTATTTTCAGAACGTCATCCCCCCCCCCTCCCCTTTCATATTTCCTATCTAAATATCCTCTCACCCCTACACAGTATACGTAAAAGTGGAAGGCAAATGTAATCGCATATACTAAAACAAGTCTAGACATCCACATAAAACATGATTTGTGGGTCTACTTACTTTATAAAATTAATTTTAGAAGGACGAGACATACATAACTATAAAGTATGAAGGGAAAAACTATGTCAAGTAATCGGTTCTTGTATTAACACGATTTTGAAATGGTCTTCATTCCCCCCCTGGAAACCATGAAATTCCACCCTGGGGGGGGGGGGGGGGGGAATTCCCCACCGGTTGAGAACCACTGTATTAGACTGCCTACTTACTTTATACAATTAATTTTAGAATGACGAGACATACATAACTATAAAGTATGAAGGGAAAAACTATGTCAAGTAATCGGTTGAGAACCACTGTATTAGACTTTCTAGTTGCTTGTTCAATGTCCCGGCTTCCGCGCCATACAATAGTGTTGAATATACGTAATATTTGACAATTCTAATTTTTTAATGCTTTGCTAATCTCTCAAGATGTTAATACTGATTTCATGCCGTTGAAAGCATTTTTTGCCATTCCTAATCTATTTTGCTATTTCTATTTCATTTCTGTCATAATCTGTTCTTACATGTCCAAGATAGGAGAAACGTGTTACTTGTTCTAGTATCTCCCCGTTTACTGTGATTTTCATTGATGACCTTTCCTGTCCATTGCTAATTATCATAGTTTTCATTTTTAGGATGTTAATATCTAAGCCATATTCTGCACTAAGTCTGTTCATTGTTCCACTAGGCCTTGTAAATCTTGTTCGCTTTCTGCAAGTAACACGGTATCGTCAGCATATCTAACATTGTCTATGATTCTTCCATTGATGTTAAATCCAGGCATATCGACTTTAAACATTCTTTCTGTATATAAGCTGAAGAGGCTTGGGGACAGCACACATCCTTGTCGTACTCCTCTTTTTATTTCTATGGGCGACGAATACTTATTTCCGCATCTAATTGACGCCACTTGTTCCCAGTACACTTTACTAATAAATCTGATGCACTTTCCGTCTACTCCTATGTCTTGAAGGCCACTGATCTAAATACTTGTAAACGGGTCCCCTACTTGTTCTAGTGTGTGTCTGGCCTGCTGTTGGTGCGCTATCTAAAGCACACTATTAAATAATAACCCAGAAGTAGTTTCCTGCTACATTCCTGTGATGCCATAGCGCCATAAAAATTCTATACCTGAATGCACGGATAAATAGGTGGTCAAGTTTTCCTTCACTTTCGCAGGCAACGAGCCCAGGAGTCGAATAGTCCTCTGACCATGTTCATGACATTATCAGCGCAGTTGCTATCAACTTCATAACGCGCCCTCTAAGTGTGCTTTATAGGCCAACTATATGATACCAATAATCGGGTATGTTTCATTATTCACCATATTTAGTCTCTAACCACTAGATCTTCATCTTTTGATTTTGTTTCTTCTTCTGGTGCTTCATATTGAAGCACACTTTGGCATCATAGCGCATCACTGTCATCTGTTATTTTAATTCCATTGATAAGCGCTATAGTATTTTTTGTTTATCCAGTTGTTTAATCTCTCAACATATTTTGTTCTGTCATTTGTTGAAAAATTATGCTGGCCATACGTTATTAATAATAACAATATTGTTCCTGCTGCAAAAAGGTAAATTGCTCTTACCCGAGACTTATTGGGTATATTGAAGTAAGCACCGGTACTGTCCGTTTTACACACATTAAGTTGCGTTTGGCATGCAACGCTACACCCACATTTTCATATAACAATCGGCATTCGATGGGCGATGTGGTCAGTACCACACCGGCTGCCTTTAATTCGCAAGATATTTTTTAGGACCCATTTTAAGGCTGCAGATCGAACAGGTAAATGTCACTAGCCACATAATTTTATTGACCAATCAGCTCTCGATGGGCGATGTGGTAATATCACGTTGGCAGCCTTTACATCTCAGGATATTTTAAAGCTCAGGCAACCTAGGAAGCACAGCCACTCTAAAAATAAAAACAAAAACAAAAAACATTTAAAAATAAAACAAACACGCCGAAATATGTAAAGTGAACAAATGAATCTGCTTGTCTGAAATAGACATAGACACTAACACGCAGTCACGTGAATTTCACTATTAGTTGGTTGATTGATTGTGTTGTAGAGGTTAGTGTAGAGGTTGGTGTAGAGGTTGGTGTAGAGGCTAGTGTAGAGGTTGGTATAGAAGTTGGTGTAGATTTTAGTGTAGAGGTTGGTATAGAGGTTGGTGTAGAGGTTGGTGTAGAGGTTGGTGTAGAGGTTGGTGTAGAGGTTGGTGTAGAGGTTGGTGTAGAGGTTGGTGTAGAGGTTGGTGTAGAGGTTGGTGTAGGTAGAGGTTAGTGTAGAGGTTGGTGTAGAGGTTGGTGTAGAGGTTGGTGTAGAGGTTGGTGTAGAGGTTGGTGTAGAGGTTGGTGTAGGTAGAGGTTGGTGTAGAGGTTGGTGTAGAAGTTGGTGTAGAGGTTGGTGTAGGTAGAGGTTGGTGTAGAGGTTAGTGTAGAGGTTGGTGTAGAGGTTGGTGTAGAGGTTGGTGTAGAGGTTGGTGTAGAAGTTGGTGTAGAGGTTGGTGTAGGTAGAGGTTGGTGTAGAGGTTGGAGTAGAGGTTGGTCTAGAGATTGGTGTAGGTAGAGGTTGGTGTAGAGGTTGGTGTAGAGGTTGGTGTAGAGGTTGGTGTAGAAGTTGGTGTAGAGGTTGGTGTAGGTAGAGGTTGGTGTAGAGGTTGGTGTAGAGGTTGGTGTAGGTAGAGGTTGGTGTAGAGGTTGGTGTAGAGGTTGGTCTAGAGGTTGGTGTAGAAGTTGGTGTAGAGATTGGTGTAGGTAGAGCTTGGTATAGAGGTTGGTGTAGAGGTTGGTCTAGAGGTTGGTGTAGGTAGAGGTTGGTGTAGAGGTTGGTGTAGAGCTTGGTATAGAGGTTGGTGTAGAGGTTGGTCTAGAGGTTGGTGTAGGTAGAGGTTGGTGTAGAGGTTGGTGTAGAGCTTGGTATAGAGGTTGGTGTAGAGGTTGGTGTAGAGGTTGGTATAGAGGTTGGTGTAGAGGTTGGTGTAGAGGTTGGTGTAGAGGTTGGTGTAGAGGTTGGTGTAGAGCTTGGTATAGAGGTTGGTGTAGAGGTTGGTGTAGAGGTTGGTATAGAGGTTGGTGTAGAGGTTGGTGTAGAGGTTGGTGTAGAGGTTGGTGTAGAGGTTGGTGTAGAGGTTGGTGTAGAGGTTGGTATAGAGGTTGGTGTAGAGGTTGGTATAGAGGTTGGTATAGAGGTTGGTGTAGAGGTTGGTGTAGAGGTTGGTGTAGAGGTTGGTGTAGAGGTTGGTGTAGGTAGAGGTTGGTGTAGAGGTTGGTGTAGAGGTTGGTGTAGGTAGAGGTTGGTGTAGAGGTTGGTGTAGAGCTTGGTATAGAGGTTGGTGTAGAGGTTGGTGTAGAGGTTGGTATAGAGGTTGGTGTAGAGGTTGGTGTAGAGGTTGGTATAGAAGTTGGTGTAGAGGTTAGTGTAGAGGTTGGTATAGAAGTTGGTGTAGAGGTTGGTATAGAAGTTGGTATAGAGGTTGGTGTAGAGGTTAGTGTAAAGGTTGGTATCGAGGTTGGTGTAGAGGTAAGTGTAGAGGTTGGTATAGAGGTTAGTGTAGAGATTGGTATAGAGGTTGGTGTAGAGGTTAGTGTAGAGGTTGGTGTAGAGGTTGATGTAGAGGCTAGTGTAGAGGTTGGTATAGAAGTTGGTGTAGAGGTTAGTGTAGAGGTTGGTAAAGAAGTCGGTGTAGAGGTTGGTATAGAAGTTGGTGTAGAGGTTAGTGTAGAGGTTGGTATAGAGGTTGGTGTAGAGGTTGGTGTAGAGGTTGGTATAGAGGTTGGTGTAGAGGTTAGTGTAGAGGTTGGTATAGAGGTTGGTATAGAGGTTGGTGTAGAGGTTAGTGTAGAGGTTGGTATAGAGGTTGGTATAGAGGTTGGTGTAGAGGTTGGTATAGAGGTTGGTGTAGAGGTTAGTGTAGAGGTTGGTATAGAGGTTGGTGTAGAGGTTAGTGTAGAGGTTGGTATAGAAGTTAGTGTAGAGGTTGGTATAGAAGTTGGTGTAGAGGTTAGTGTAGAGGTTGGTATAGAGGTTGGTGTAGAGGTTGGTGTAGAGGTTAGTGTAGAGGTTGGTATAGAAGTTACTGTAGAGGTTAGTGTAGAGATTGGTATAGAGGTTGGTGTAGAGGTTGGTGTAGAGGTTAGTGTAGAGGTTGGTATAGAAGTTACTGTAGAGGTTAGTGTAGAGTTTAGTGTAGAGGTTGGTGTAGAGGTTGGTGTAGAGGTTAGTGTAGAGGTTGGTATAGAATTTACTGTAGAGGTTAGTGTAGAGGTTAGTGTACAGGTTGGTGTAGAGGTTGGTGTAGAGGTTAGTGTAGAGGTTGGTATAGAAGTTGGTGTAGAGCTTAGTGTAGAGGTTGGTATAGAAGTTGGTGTAGAGGTTAGTGTAGAGATTGGTATAGAAATTGGTGTAGAAGTTGGTGTAGAGGTTGGTGTAGAGGTTGGTGTAGAGGTTAGTGTAGAGGTTGGTATAGAAGTTGGTGTAGAGGTTAGTGTAGAGTTTGGTATAGAAGTTACTGTAGAGGTTAGTGTAGAGATTGGTATAGAGGTTGGTGAAGAGGTTAGTGTAGAGGTTAGTGTAGAGGTTAGTGTAGAGGTTGGTGTAGAGGTTGGTGTAGAGGTTGGTGTAGAGGTTAGTGTAGAGGTTAGTGTAGAGGTTAGTGTAGAGGTTGGTGTAGAGGTTGGTGTAGAGGTTGGTATAGAAGTTACTGTAGAGGTTAGTGTAGAGATTGGTATAGAGGTTGGTGTAGAGGTTGGTGTAGAGGTTAGTGTAGAGGTTGGTATAGAAGTTACTGTAGATGTTAGTGTAGAGGTTAGTGTAGAGGTTGGTGTAGAGGTTGGTGTAGAGGTTAGTGTAGAGGTTGGTATAGAATTTACTGTAGAGGTTAGTGTAGAGGTTGGTGTAGAGGTTGGTGTAGAGGTTAGTGTAGAGGTTGGTATAGAAGTTGGTGTAGAGCTTAGTGTAGAGGTTGGTATAGAAGTTGGTGTAGAGGTTAGTGTAGAGATTGGTATAGAAATTGGTGTAGAAGTTGGTGTAGAGGTTGGTGTAGAGGTTGGTGTAGAGGTTAGTGTAGAGGTTGGTATAGAAGTTGGTGTAGAGGTTAGTGTAGAGTTTGGTATAGAAGTTACTGTAGAGGTTAGTGTAGAGATTGGTATAGAGGCTGGTGAAGAGGTTAGTGTAGAGGTTAGTGTAGAGGTTAGTGTAGAGGTTGGTGTAGAGGTTGGTGTAGAGGTTGGTGTAGAGGTTAGTGTAGAGGTTGGTGTAGAGGTTAGTGTAGAGGTTAGTGTAGAGCTTGGTGTAGAGATTGGTATAGAGGTTGGTGTAGAGGTTAGTGTAGAGGTTAGTGTAGAGGTTAGTGTAGAGGTTAGTGTAGAGGTTAGTATAGAGGTTAGTGTAGAGGTTAGTGTAGAGGTTAGTGTAGAGTTTGGTGTAGAGATTGATATAGAGGTTAGTGTAGAGGTTAGTGTAGAGGATAGTGTGGAGGTTAGTGTAGAGGTTAGTGTAGAGGTTAGTGTAGAGGTTAGTGTAGAGATTTGTATAGAGGTTGGTGTAGAGGTTGGTGTAGAGGTTAGTGTAGAGGTTAGTGTAGAGGTTAGTGTAGAGATTGGTATAGAGGTTGGTGTAGAGATTGGTGTAGAGATTGGTGTAGAGGTTAGTGTAGAGGTTGGTGAAGAGGTTGGCGTAGAGGTTGGTGTAGAGGTTAGTGTAGAGGTTGGCATAGAAGTTACTGTAGAGGTTAGTGTAGAGATTGGTATAGGGGTTGGTGTAGAGGTTGGTGTAGAGGTTGGTGTAGAGTGTCAGAGCCTAACATGGTATAGCTATGCAGCAACATCGTTACGACACCCGGCGGACAAGAATTGTCGGCTGGCAAGATTGTTACCTGACACGCGACCAGCGGTCAGGCTGACGACAGACGCACGCAGGCCACGTGACACCACTAGAGGCAGTGGAGAGTTTGCGTGCTAACCTCAGACCGAGCTGGGACCGGAGACTGGAAGGACATGTGTGATGAAAGCAAGGCATTTGTATGGATCTCTGTGGTTGAAAGCCGAACGACTGATATCTTGAGCGTCAGACCTATGAGCTGTATTGTGGTTGTGAGCGTCGTGAGTTATATATTGTAGATTGTTGTAATTATCGTTCTGTATTTAATGTGGCAATAAATCCATAGAACGTTATGTCGTTGTGTCTTACGTCCAATCACGTTATACTTGTACTGTCTCACACGTGTTAGCTAACGAGCCAATTATAAGATCCTGACATGTGTGGACGTGGGGGCTCGTCCGGGAGCTAGTAAAAAAAGGTAAACACCCACAGGCAAAGTTACAAGTCACTGACTTAGCCAGTCGACCTTTTGAAAAATTATCAGTTGACATTGTGGGCCCTCTTAGTCATACAACAACTAGAGGGAATAAATATATTCTAACTTTTATTGATCAATGTAGCCGCTGGCCAGAAGCTATTCCGCTAAAGAACATTACTGCCAACGACATCATGGAAGTGTTCTTCCATATCTTCTCCCGAATTGGGTTTCCAGATACTATCCAGTCTGATAGAGGCACTCAGTTTATTGCCGCATCGACCCAAGCTTTCACCAAAATGTTAGGAGTAAAGCAAGTCTTCAATAGCCCCTATCATCCTCACTCGAGCGGGATTATAGAAAAGCTTAATGGGGATCTGAAGCACATGCTTGCAAAAGTAACTCAAGAGCACCCCAATAACTGGGATGTATACTTACCAGCTGTTCTCTTTGCTTATCGCGAGGTACCACATTCTAGTACCGGTTTCTCTCCTTTTGAACTAATCTATGGTGCCAAACCACGAGGCCCATTAACAATTTATCACCAAATGTTAACTGATTCTACTCCGGTACTTAAACCCATATCATCATTCTTGTATGTAACATCATTACGTGAAAGGATTATTAAATCATGTGAAATTGCTAAAAATGCACTTAAACTATCTGGTGCTACTTACAGACAGTACGCAGACAAAGGTAACAGGACTATAACATTGACACCTGGACAGGACGTTCTACTACTACTACCTAGTGACAGACAGCTACTGACTGATTCTTGGCAGGGACCTTTTAAAGTGACAAGACAAATCTCACCTGTGGACTACGAAATCCTAATAAAAGACAAACACAAAATATTTCACATAAATATGCTAAGACCATACCACAACAGAGACAACGAACAAGACGATACGACAGCTTGCACCGTGATAATAGATCACGAAGATGACGATTCTAGCGACGAGATTCCAACACCTACATTAGACACGACAAACTGCTTGAAGGAGATCAAGATCAATCCAAACTTAAGTCAAGCAGAGACAAACAGTTGCAAACAGTTGATACAACAGTACAACACCATCTTTTCAGACAACCCAGGACAAACAGAATTAGTACAGCATCACATCACACTCACATCAAACACACCCATAAGATGCAGACCATACACCATACCATTACATTACAAGGAACAACTACATCAGGAAATCATCAACTTAGAAAAAAACAACATCATCAGACGATCGCTATCGGACTTCTCTTCACCCATGGTCATTGTACGTAAAAGGACAACACAATACGACTTTGCATCGACTACAGAAAACTGAACAAAATAACTGTTTTAGATCTTGAACCAATGGCAAACACTGACGATCTTCTGACAGAACTGACAGACGCTAAGTTCTTTACGACGCCTGACATGTGTGGACGTGGGGGATCGTCCTTGGTTAAGAACCTAATATATGTAGACGTGTGTTGCTCGTCTTTGTTATCTAAAACTATAATTCTTGAACTTGTAAAATTTGTCAAGGTTATAGCTATGTAAATGTGATCGTAAAAGTCTCAGTGTGGTCCATTACTACATTGTTTAAATATGTTTAAAACCATTAGTAATGTGCAGTACATATTGTTTGATCCTGTAAACGTGTAAAACATTTGTGATTTGTGAAACTTGTCACCGTTTGACCTGGTCGACATTGTGATTTTGTCGCCATTTTGACCTTGTCGCCATCTTGTAAACTTGATGTCTATGTCCTTACTGAATGTCATCTTGATGTAAGTGATGTGTCATCAATGTTATTGAGTGTTCAAATACAGATAGATTGTCTTTGTGCATTGAGTTTGTGGAACGCAAAGAGTTTTGGAAAGAGTGTAACTTCTGTTGAGAAAAACACTGTTGACGACAAATTGACGACATCTGTGTCCATACAGAGACAATGACGGAACATATAAAGACACTAGAACAAACACTAGAACGTATCAGACAGCACGGACTGACAGTGAAGCCTTCAAAGGTGAGCATGGCTTACCAAGAGATATCATTTTTGGGGTACAGAATATCCAATGGTTTTGTCATGACAGACAACAAAATTGTCTCCAAAATTCTAAAACTGTCACTTCCAACAAATAAGAAACAAGTCCGCAGTTTGTTGGGACTGATCAACTATTACAGAAATTTTATTCCTGATTTTTCAGAACTGACCGAGGTTTTTTCTAACTTACTAACTAAGGATAAGCCTGAAAAAGTTGTACACGATGAATGCCTACGAAATGCATTTCATAAAGTTTTGGCATACTTTTCTGATAAGAACTCGAATAATCTCATCCTTAAATTGCCCAACATCCATTTACCTTTCAGATTGAGAACAGATGCTAGCTCCGTTGCGATTGGGGCAGTCCTGTTGCAGGAATACAACAACATCCTGCATCCCATTTGTTTCATATCAAGAAAACTAAGGCCTCGAGAGCGTGCATGGTCCATTCCGCAATTAGAGGCACTGGCCTTAGTAGAAAGTGTGACGAAGCTATCCAGATACCTTCTAGGACGTCACTTTATCATCGAAACTGACAACAGTCCATTACGGTATATAAATGCCGGAGTACCATCCAATAATATGATTGCTCGCTGGTCCTTGAAGCTTCAAAATTACAGTTTCGAAGTTCGACATATTCCCGGCAGAATCAATACAATTGCCGATCTTTTGTCCCGTTGTCCGTCCGACCCAGTAAGCAATGTCTGAGTGCATTGTGTACTATTACACTCAGACCAATACAGCCACCAATGAGTGAAATTTTGTTGCTATTCACCTACTGTGTAAGGTCTATAATTGTAATTGTGATACGGTTAAAAACCGACATGTATAATATACTTATTTTAATTAAGCCATGTAATGAGTGTAGTATAATTGTGTAGTGTGTGTTAGAAAGAGAACATTATTAATTGTAAATATACACCAAGAACAGTGTCACAGACGCTTAACCACTTACCAGAAGCGAACTTTACCATTTAACAGTGACAGCTGTGTGTGAATTTCTTCACCGTGATATTTTAAAAACGTGTGCAAATGTCGACTGAACAGTGACTTCTACACCACCTCTGCATCGAATTTAATCCAAAATGTTCGACATTTGAACATCAGAAATAAGAACAGTCGATCATTATCCAGAAGTTATGAACACATCGGAAATAAGAACATTCCATCATAATCCGAAAGTTGTGATACTATAACATCAGACTCGAACTTTGAGAACATTTTACTATCCGTTACAAAATAAAACCGGAGCATTTGTGTTCAGACAGTGTAACAGCAACTAAATTTTGAGTTTCGTGTGTATTTCCGGTGTAATTTAAAAAGTATAGCAAAATTAGCAGACGATATACAAATATTCAAAAACTTATGACGATTGTAAAATCCTTTTGAATCTATAAAATATAATACACCAATTGGGTACTTATTTATTTTGATTAGTGTAATCTTAGAATCATATCTTGATTAATGTATTCATATTACCGACTTTTTCTCGTTAATATGAAGAAACGTCAAGCAATGACGCTAAGAAATTAAATAATTATTGTAATTTATTGAATTTCTTGAATGTCAAAATTACTTCCCTTGCATTTATGAATTACACCAAGGGCCATAATTTGAAACATATTCATTAATGTGTATTGTATAAATAGACATTTTGTTGCTCAAACTGGCTAACACAGCGGGTAGGCGTCCACCAAGCATGACATAGAGCTGCCAACATTGCAAACCAACATAAAAGCTCCTGGCCAAATGAGGTCAGAGTTTGATTGTTTAATACGACTCAAACAAAGTCGTATTTCAGTCTGGCTAGATGGCTGTTGCAAAACAACCATATTATTACGTTTTTTTCAAATTGCTGCGAGGTAGATGCGAGAAGCTGGTACTACTGATCTGACTGGGTATTATTGCAATGAAGGTAACCAGGCATCAGGGGGATGAAACCTGATTTGTGTTAAAAGTTGTACTTCATTTGTCATTTCAATGCAACTTACATTTTTTGTATATATTTCTATGCCATATATGTATTTTCATGCATAACACAGGGAAAGAGTAGTCTCTGACATGAAAGTAACACTACCCCAGTATATACATACATCATGAATGAAAGATGACATCTTTCATTGAGGTACCCGGGGAGAATGTCAGAGCCTAACATGGTATAGCTATGCAGCAACATCGTTACGACACCCGGCGGACAAGAATTGTCGGCTGGCAAGATTGTTACCTGACACGCGACCAGCGGTCAGGCTGACGACAGACGCACGCAGGCCACGTGACACCACTAGAGGCAGTGGAGAGTTTGCGTGCTAACCTCAGACCGAGCTGGGACCGGAGACTGGAAGGACATGTGTGATGAAAGCAAGGCGTTTGTATGGATCTCTGTGGTTGAAAGCCGAACGACTGATATCTTGAGCGTCAGACCTATGAGCTGTATTGTGGTTGTGAGCGTCGTGAGTTATATATTGTAGATTGTTGTAATTATCGTTCTGTATTTAATGTGGCAATAAATCCATAGAACGTTATGTCGTTGTGTCTTACGTCCAATCACGTTATACTTGTACTGTCTCACACGTGTTAGCTAACGAGCCAATTATAAGATCCTGACATAGAGGTTGGTGTAGAGATTTGTATAGAGGTTGGTGTAGAGGTTAGTGTACAGGATAGTGTGGAGGTTAGTGTAGAGGTTAGTGTAGAGGTTAGTGTAGAGGTTGGTGTAGAGATTTGTATAGAGGTTGGTGTAGAGGTTGGTGTAGAGGTTAGTGTAGAGGTTAGTGTAGAGGTTAGTGTAGAGATTGGTATAGAGGTTGGTGTAGAGGTTGGTGTAGAGATTGGTGTAGAGATTGGTGTAGAGGTTAGTGTAGAGGTTGGTGAAGAGGTTGGCGTAGAGGTTGGTGTAGAGGTTAGTGTAGAGGTTGGTATAGAAGTTACTGTAGAGGTTAGTGTAGAGATTGGTATAGGGGTTGGTGTAGAGGTTGGTGTAGAGGTTGGTGTAGAGGTTGGTGTAGAGGTTAGTGTAGAGATTGGTATAGAGGTTCGCGTAGAGGTTGGTGTAGATTTTGGTGTAGAGATTGGTATAGAGGTTGGTGTAGAGGTTGGTGTAGAGGTTGGTGTAGAGATTTTTGTAGAGGTTGGTGTAGAGGTTGGTGTAGAGATTGGTGTAGAGATTGGTGTAGAAATTTGTGTAGAGATTGGTGTAGAGATTGGTGTAGAGGTTGGTGTAGAGACTGGTGTAGAGATTGGTGTAGAGATTGGTGTAGAGATTGGTGTAGAGATTGGTGTAGAGATTGGTGTAGAGATTGGTGTAGAGATTGGTGTAGAGATTGGTGTAGAGGTTTGTGTAGAGATTGGTGTAGAGGTTGGTGTAGAGGTTAGTGTAGAGGTTGGTGTAGAGATTGGTGTAGAGTTTAGTGTAGAGATTGGTATAGAGGTTGGCGTAGAGGTTGGTGTAGAGGTTAGTGTAGAGGTTGGTATAGAAGTTACTGTAGAGGTTAGTGTAGAGATTGGTGTAGAGGTTTTTATAGAGGTTGGTGTAGAGGTTGGTGTAGAGGTTGGTGTAGAGGTTGGTGTAGAGGTTAGTGTAGAGGTTGGTGTAGAGGTTAGTGTAGAGATTGGTATAGAGATTAGTGTAGAGGTTGGTGTAGAGGTTAGTGTAGAGGTTGGTGTAGAGATTGGTGAGTAGGTTAGTGTAGAGGTTAGTGTAGAGATTGGTGTAGAGGTTAGTGTAGAGGTTGGTGTAGATTTTGGTGTAGAGATTGGTATAGAGGTTGGTGTAGAGATTTTTGTAGAGGTTGGTGTAGAGGTTGGTGTAGAGATTGGTGTAGAGATTCGTGTAGAAATTGGTGTAGAGATTGGTGTACAGATTGGTGTAGAGGTTGGTGTAGAGACTGGTGTAGAGATTGGTGTAGAGATTGGTGTAGAGATTGGTGTAGAGATTGGTGTAGAGATTGGTGTAGAGGTTGGTGTAGAGGTTGGTGTAGAGGTTGGTGTAGAGATTGGTGTAGAGGTTGGTGTAGAGGTTAGTGTAGAGGTTGGTGTAGAGATTGGTGTAGAGGTTAGTGTAGAGATTGGTATAGAGGTTGGCGTATAGGTTGGTGTAGAGGTTAGTGTAGAGGTTGGTATAGCAGTTACTGTAGAGGTTAGTGTAGAGGTTAGTGTAGAGATTGGTATAGAGGTTAGTGTAGAGGTTGGTGTAGAGGTTAGTGTAGAGGTTGGTGTAGAGATTGGTGAGTAGGTTAGTGTAGAGGTTAGTGTAGAGATTGGTGTAGAGGTTAGTGTAGAGGTTGGTGTAGAGATTGGTGTAGAGGTTAGTGTAGAGATTGGTATAGAGGTTGGCGTAGAGGTTGGTGTAGAGGTTAGTGTAGAGGTTGGTGTAGAGTTTAGTGTAGAGGTTGGTGTAGAGGTTAGTGTAGAGATTGGTGTAGAGGTTGGTGTAGAGGTTAGTGTAGAGATTGGTATAGAGGTTAGTATAGAGGTTGGTATAGAAGTTACTGTAGTGGTTAGTGTAGAGATTGGTGTAGAGGTTGGTGTAGAGGTTGGTGTAGAGGTTGGTGTAGAGGTTAGTGTAGAGGTTGGTGTAGAGGTTAGTGTAGAGATTGGTATAGAGGTTGATGTAGAGGTTAGTGTAGAGATTTGTATAGAGGTTGATGTAGAGGTTAGTGTAGAGGTTGGTGTAGAGGTTGGTGTAGAGGTTAGTGTAGAGGTTGGTGTAGAGGTTAGTGTAGAGATTGGTATAGAGGTTAGTGTAGAGGTTGGTGTAGAGGTTAGTGTAGAGGTTGGTGTAGAGATTGGTGAGTAGGTTAGTGTAGAGGTTAGTGTAGAGATTGGTGTAGAGGTTAGTGTAGAGGTTGGTGTAGAGATTGGTGTAGAGGTTAGTGTAGAGATTGGTATAGAGGTTGGCGTAGAGGTTGGTGTAGAGGTTAGTGTAGAGGTTGGTGTAGAGTTTAGTGTAGAGGTTGGTGTAGAGGTTAGTGTAGAGATTGGTGTAGAGGTTGGTGTAGAGGTTAGTGTAGAGATTGGTATAGAGGTTAGTATAGAGGTTGGTATAGAAGTTACTGTAGTGGTTAGTGTATAGATTGGTGTAGAGGTTGGTGTAGAGGTTGGTGTAGAGGTTGGTGTAGAGGTTAGTGTAGAGGTTGGTGTAGAGGTTAGTGTAGAGATTGGTATAGAGGTTGATGTAGAGGTTAGTGTAGAGATTTGTATAGAGGTTGATGTAGAGGTTAGTGTAGAGGTTGGTGTAGAGGTTAGTGTAGAGATTGGTATAGAAGTTACTGTAGAGGTTAGTGTAGAGATTGGTATAGAAGTTGGTGTAGAAGTTGGTGTAGAGGTTGGTGTAGAGGTTGGTGTATAGGTTGGTATAGAGGTTAGTGTAGAGGTTGGTATAGAGGTTGGTGTAGAGGTTGGTGTGAAGACTAGAGGTTGGTGTAGAGGTTGGTGTAGAGGTTAGTGTATAGGTTGGTATAGAGGTTAGTGTAGAGGTTGGTATAGAGGTTGGTGTAGAGGTTGGTGTGAAGACTAGAGGTTGGTGTAGAGGTTGGTGTATAGGTTGGTATAGAAGTTACTGTAGAGGTTAGTGTAGAGGTTGGTATAGAGGTTGGTGTAGAGGTTGGTATAGAGGTTGGTGTGAAGACCAGAGGTTGGTGTAGAGGTTGGTATAGAGGTTGGTATAGAAGTTACTGTAGAGGTTGGTATAGAGGTTGGTGTGAAGACCAGAGGTTAGTGTAGAGGTTGGTATAGAGGTTGGTGTAGAGGTTGGTATAGAGGTTGGTATAGAGGTTGGTGTAGAGGTTGGTATAGGGGTTGGTGTAGAGGTTGGTGTGAAGACTAGAGGTTGGTGTAGAGGTTGGTGTATAGGTTGGTATAGAAGTTACTGTAGAGGTTAGTGTAGAGGTTGGTATAGAGGTTGGTGTAGAGGTTGGTATAGAGGTTGGTGTGAAGACCAGAGGTTGGTGTAGAGGTTGGTGTAGACTAAAGGATGGTGTAGAGGTTGGTGTAGAGGTTGGTATAGAGGTTAATGTAGAGGTTGGTGTAGACTAGAGGTTGGTGTAGAGGTTGGTGTAGAGGTTGGTGTAGAGGTTGGTGTAGAGGTTTGTGTAGACTAGAGGTTGGTGTAGAGGTTGGTATAAAAGTTGGTGTAGAGGTTGGTTTAGAGGTTGGTGTAGACTAGAGGTTGGTGTAGACTAGAGGTTGGTGTAGACTAGAGGTTGGTGTAGACTAGAGGTTGGTGTAGAGGTTGGTATAGAAGTTGGTGTAGAGGTTGGTGTAGACTAGAGGTTGGTGTAGAGGTTGGTGTAGAGGTTGGTGTGGAGGTTGGTATAGAAGTTGGTGTAGATGTTGGTGTAGACTAGAGGTTGGTGTAGACTAGAGGTTGGTGTAGACTAGAGGCTTTGTGTAGAATAGAGGTTGGTATAGAAGTTGGTGTAGAGGTTGATGTAGACTAGAGGTTGGTGTAGACTAGAGGTTGGTATAGAAATTGGTGTAGAGGTTGGTGTAGACTAGAGGTTGGTGCAGAGGTGGTGTAGAGGTTGGTGTAGAGGTTGGTGTAGAGGTTGGTGTAGACTAGAGGTTGGTGCAGAGGTTGGTGCAGAGGTTGGTGCAGAGGTTGGTGCAGAGGTTGATGTAGAGGTTGGTGTACAAATTTGTGTAGAGGTTGGTGTAGAGGCTGGTGTAGAGGTTGGTATAGAGGTTGGTGTAGAGGTTTGGTATAGAGGTTGGTATAGAGGTTGGTGTAGAGGTTGGTGTAGAGGTTGATGTAGAGGTTGGTGTATAGGCTGGTGTAAAGAATTTTCCTCCGACCCTGCACCAAAGCGCTAACTCCACGGAGAATATCTTGTAGATCTCCCATACACTTCATCAAGTACAACAACCAGCGGGGTCTGCAGCACCGGTTCTAGAACATCTACAGGGATGCCTAGTAGGATGTAATAAATTCTTGATCACACCCAGCACACAACATGGTTGGAAGTAGACGAATTGCGCACCTCTTCCTGACTTTAATCCAATTCATCGAGCAATTGATTCTTCGTATCTTAGAACTCACTGGATGAAATTAATGGTAATCATAATTCTTGATGGACAAACACCGTAAACTGTTTGCATGGAGCGCCCTGGTCATCCACTGCACATGTATTCGTCTTCAGTCGTCTTAACGTGTCTTGCCACTGGATTCAGATGGATTCAGGCAAAAGCGTGTGGTTGAAGAATTGTGCAACTCTTCCTCAATTTAATCCAATTCATCGCGCAAGTATTTCTTCGTATCTTAGAACTCACTGGATGAAATTAATGGTAATCATAATTCTTGATGGACAAACACCATAGAGTGTATGCAATTCATTGCCGCAGATCCAACCCAATCCCCAGACGAGAGCCATCACCCATGACCAAGGCAGCTATGGACTGACTTTTCCTTTCTTCCTTTTCTCCATTACCCCCAGTCCGTTTAGCTTCGAAAGAGAAGTTATAATTAGGGCCCACCGCAGCCTCAGATTTATAATCCCTTGACGGAATGAACCACATTTCGGATATTAATCTTAAAAAAATAAAAAAAGATTGTCGTTCTTAAGAATAACGTAGACTGATTGCAATATCGTTCTGCTTGTGAAGGTTGGAAGACAGCGGTAGACAGCTGCCGCTCCAGCAAACTGATGCTGGCTTTGGCTGCACCATGTATGAAGTACACGAAGGAAGTCTGCGTGGCCGAAGGTTTAAGTGCTTAAATTTTCTCTGGTCACCGCGGTAGGATCTTTTTGGACGCTGGTCAACTGGAGGTAAATATTGATTTATCACAGACACACAGGTTTGCTTGACTTGTTGACGTTAGTTACAAAACGTCGAAGTGAGTTCGCCTGAGAAAGCTAACCTACTCGGCAAAAATCAGTCCAATGCACATCGTAATAGTAGCAAAGTATAGTCTGTTTACTTTTGTCTGCCATAATATAAAATTCCATATTTCAGTAACCAACTGAGGGAAAATGATGAGATTTAGCATATAACCTTATCAATATGTCCACCCAACAAAAACAATTTTGTTCTGGAGATTGTACAGCAGATTTCAAAGTTTGTTTATATGCGGTATATAATTTACGGGTCAGAGTGAAGTGCACATTATTAAATGTATTACGTTTTCACACGGAAACATTAGCATTGAATAGTTAATTTTCTCGTGGTACATGGGATTGACCTTATGACAAGAGCCTCACCTAGTGGAACGGGGCATTACTGTAAAAAAAAACAGTGTTTTTTTTTAGCGAGAAATCACTAGCTTTTCACCAAACATCAAAGAAATGTCGCCGCTTTCCATAATTTAAGTTGCTTTTGGACCTATCAAAGACATATTCCTTGGGTGGGGGTAAATATAAGACGGCAGGAAAAATTTCATAACGATGCAACAGACAGTTTTCCAAAATAATTGATCGTGAATGAAGACATTCATTTCTGGACAGACTATAATAGTACTAGCGCGTATGTGGATTACCGTCAAGTTCAAAGCGAGAGAGGTTTAAAAAAAGTACATAAAATGAATCTTCTTTGTTCGTCTTTTCGCGAAAGTTTAAGAGGTCACACAAAATAGACAACGAGTTTGTTGTTATATTATATCACGTTTGACGTATCATGAACCAATACAACACCCAACGGTGCAGACTCTGACAATTTATCCGTCTAATCATTTTCCACATACCAACATGTCTTGGGCAAAATATACAACATATGCTCCGTATTGTCTTGCTATATTATGTTATCTTTCCGACTTGCCAACTAAACAGACATGTCAGAATGTTCTTTACTTCACTTTTTCCTCAACACCAGGTTGTGTTCAGCTGCTCTGTTTCTTAGCTGCCTTTCTACATATGTCTACATTTATTTGGTGAGCGCCGCCCAACATTCGACGCTAACAGAAAGCAGGTAGAACCATCTACGAGATTCGAATTGAATTCTGAGAGCTGAATGAGATTAAATTGAGGCAATTACGTATATCCGTCCTCTACAGGGTAACGTAAATGCAACGACCGCCTTTACTTCCCAAGACATTTCCTGATACCAAAAGTAGGCTGGATCGACCTGGGCGTCTGGGTCAAGTTTCAATAACTGCCTTAATGGAATGGAACGCATGAAAACCGGGCCAGCAGGCATAAGTCTAGCCACTACGCTAACGAGGCTCCCATAAAGATTTACAGTTATTGTTAAAGATTGTTCTGTAGAGGAAATTAAAGGGGAAGCGTGCCTGAGAAGACAACGTTACCCGTGGGCGAATAACATCAATAAGTCCCCAGCATGGCGGATAGGCAGTGAAACGGTTAAAATCTCTGGGTGTTTATTCTCGTTGCTAACATTCCATTCGCATTTTCCTCATGGTGGACTGTTAGTTTGCGGTTCCGTATCCCTGCTATTGAATTGAGTGCGTCGCGCGACGCTGTGAGCTGTGAATTTCGTGTGAAATGCTTTTAAATATGCCCGAGGTTGTGGAGCGTGATCTGCATGTTCAGAGCAATGGCGGATGGCTATGTCCCAGAGTTGACCGGTTTTTGTGCCTTATGCAGAAATGTGTGGCTGCTGGTCTTCTGGTTGATTGTCGTTTCTTTTGACGATGTGCTTTCTTGGAGGATTGTTGTTTTGGCATTCTGCAGACGGCATTATGTACACTGAAATGTGTTCTTACATCTGTTCGAGGTGTTGTGGTGTGATCTGCATGCTCAAAATGGCGTAGCTGGCTAGATAACATCTAGAAACGGAACAACAACATCCAGAACTATCTGAATATATGGCGACTGGTTTGTGGCAGAAGTTAGCGGTTTTCTTGCCTTATGCAGAAATGTGTGGCTGCTGGTTTTGCTAGTGACAGCCGTTTCCATCGATGATGAACTGTGTTTTCGAGGAGGACTTTTGTGTTGGCATTCTGGCGACGGCATTATGTACAGTGAGGTGTTTCTTTGCATCTGTTCATGGTTGTTTTGTTGCGTGATCTATATTTCGGAGGAAACAGAGTGTGGTGGCTAGAAAACATATAGAAACGGAACGGTAAAACACTTCACTGTCTGTAAGTCGGCTATAACATCATAATCATCATGTGCCATGACTGTAATCGTAGGCGGTTATATTTCGCCAACTCACGAGATCAACCAGCGGCCAAAGCACTGGTTCTCAAACATTTTGGCCCATGCAACCCTTCGCCATAAGTTAAGAATGTCATCCCACCCTCCCCCCTTTCGTATTACCTCCCTATAAATTTCCCCTACCCCGCCACTATACAGTATACGTAAAAACGGAAGCTAAATTTAATAACACATACTAGAACAATTCTAGACGTCTACATAAAACGTGATTTGCGGGTCTGCTTACATTATAAACCGAATTTCAGAAAGGCGAGAAGTACAGAAGGGTAAAGTATGGAGGGAAAAACAATATTAAGTAATCGGTTCTTGTATTGACGCGATCTTGAAATAATCTTAAATTCACACCCCCTTCCTCGAAACCCTAACCCCCCCCCCCCCCACCCCCGCCGGGGGGGGGGGAATTACCCACCGGTTGAACCACTGGGCTAGAGTGTTCTATGTGAGAACATCGGGATCAAAGACGAGAGAACGACTCAAGAAAAGGTGGTGAGATGGAGTCAAAGTAACCAAACCAAACGAAACACAGAAAATTACATCTGCATCGACTCCCTGACGCTTGACAACAGAAGCACTGGATCAAAGGAAAGAAGAAGAGAAGTGATGACTGAGGGTATAGGTATGATTTCAAAATTATAATGGGAACAAAATGACATGTGGATATACATGTGGATATACCATTTCAATGAAACAAAAATAATCAAAATCAGATGTGCGGAGGTCAGCATTGCCAAATGGATAAGAACACGTCCTTAAAACATCCGGTGTGCTGATGGCGAATTAGCGGGTTGAAAATCTATACTTGTCAGTTAGATAAAAATGTTGACTTCTCGTGCTTGACTTGGGGACGTAAATTACAAGTACATCTAAAGTTGGCGTAGGTTCGCCTGATGGCGAGGGACATTGGCAATCGGGCAAGCTAATCCACATGCAAAAACCAGCTAAGTGCACTAGAAGTAGTAGCACGTGTGTTGACTACACTCCAGTTCAAAGATAGCGAAAGCATTAAACAAAAATACAGATATCACAGTGAGACTGGACATGAAAGGAGAGCTGATGAAAGAAATAAAAACAACGTCAAATATTCGGTCCTCATTGAGAGACAAAACGCTATTTTAAAAACTATAAATTAAAAAGATAAAGTAAATAAATTAATGTGTTCCCAAGCAGTTTGGTACCACTGGTGTGTGATACGATAGAGCCCTCACATTTTGTAGGCCTGAGTGCGCGGAGGCATAAATGGCTAATCGTTTCCTCACTTTCACAAGCCACGAACCCACACACATGTGTTCTGCCATGCTCATGATATTATCAGCGCGGGTGTTTAGTAACGTGTAAAATAGTATTCTGTATGGAAATGTCTAGGGCAAACAAGCAAGAGGTGAACAGCCATACGCGCGGGAAGACAGAAACAAGAGATGAACGAACAAAAGTCCATGGCAAACAGCAAGAGGTGTACAGCCATACGAGCGGGAAGACAGAAACAAGAGATGAACGAACAAAAGTCCATGGCAAACAAGCAATAGTTGCCCATTGCGATATTTGCAAGAAGGCAAACTCTTGAAAAAGCTTATAGCGTAAATGAAGATAAGGTCAGAGCACAAACATTTATGAAAACTACAAACACGCGCCCTGTGTTTGCTGCCACTGTTTCAGAAAGTCAAAGCTGCGGGGGATTTCTCTGACACTCAAGGGCGCAGCAGCGGTAAACTCTGCACCGTTGACGCTAATGTCGTTTTATAGCGCTGCCAATTTACCTCGAAACCTGGTGTTTAGACAGATACCTGACCCCCCAGATAAGCATTCTTGACGTCACAATAGTACGTGATCTATTGTTCCTGCTGGATCGCCATGCAATTTGCCAATGAGGTTAAAAGACCCACGCATAATTGCTTCCTATGCCCTTCTCCAGTTTGACCCTTGGGGCGTGGGTGTGCCTGGCAGCATTACGCACTTTGGACGCTGTGCTTACGTGCCGAAGTGCGCGGTCGAGGTAGCCTTGTCAGTGCTCGATATATCTGGTGTAAACAGATTGCATGTTAACTTATCTTAAGAGCCAGAGTACGGGTATTTTTCCTTTTGTTTTTAACCAGCGCTATAAAACAGTTCTTTTGCAAGCTTTTCTCAACTTTGAAGTAACTGTCTTCTTCCCTTCTGAACAAAGCATTGGCTAATAAAATATCTCTCTGAATGGGTAGAGCCGATTCGACAACCGATACCACAACGCTCGAGACAGTCCCATACGTGAACCGTCCTAATCTTTAGCAACCAGATAATAGATATCGATATAGCCCATAGGTCTACGACTTCCAGCATTAGGATGAAGGCAGTTTGTATCACTGCCGATTCGTATTGGCCAGCGAGTATTCTTGTTACCATTGCAATATTTCTATACTTACGCATATCCATACTTATGCGCAAAGTGCGAGCTAGCAAAATTGATAACGAGCCAAGCTGGTGATGTCATTAAGCACGGTGGCACGCGGGTTCGGCTCCTGGGCTCGTCGCTTCTTAAAGTGAGTATAAGGTCGGTCACCTATTTCTCCTTGTTCTCGAGTCTACGAAATACGACGGCGCTTTTACATCACAGACGCATATCAGGAAACTACTTTGAGGCAAATTATTATACCGATGCGGACATCTGCATACGTATGCGCGCTCACAAACACACACACACACACACACACACACACACACACACACACACACACACACGTGTGTGTGTGTCTGTATGTGTGCGCGCACAGACATTCATGATACAACAAAAAGAATAGGACATTTGAAGGACTGTAATGGAATAAATAAAGTAGTTAATTAGACGGACTCTAGTAAATGAAATAAAACTGTTAATGAGGACTGTATTGAATAAGATAAAGCTTGTAATTAGAAGAACTTAACAAATAAAGGGAATCAGTTAATTATAAATATTGTAACGAATGCAACATTGTGTTAATTAGAAGGACATTAACGAAAGAAGTGAATCAGTAGATTACAATGACTGTAATAAACAAAAATGAAAAAAAAAACATGACGCAGACAATTACAAGGACTGTAATGAGCGTAGTGAATCAGTTAATTAGAATAACAGTGATGAATTGAATAAAGCAGTTAATTAGAATGACAGTGAGGAAATTAAATAAAGCAGTTAATTAGAAAAAAAAGTGTCGAATTAAATTAAGCAGTTAATTAGAATGATAGTGATTAATTAAATAAAGCAGTTAATTAGACTGGCAGTGATGAATTAAATAAACATTTAATTATAATGACAGTGATGAATTAAATAAAATAGTTAATTAGAATGACAGTCATGAATTGAATAAAACAGTTAATTAGAATGACAGTGATGAATTGAATAAAGCAGTTAATTAGAATGATAGTGATGAGTGGAGGAAAGAGGTTAATACGAAGGACTGCAACGAATGGAGTGAAATGGCTAATTAGCAGGATTGTAATTAATCGATTAAAGCCATTAATTAGAGCAATCGTAGTGCATGAAGTGAAGCAGTTAATTAGAAGTAATGCAACGTATCAAGTGAAACAGTCAATTAGAACTGTATTGCATGTGATGAAACAGTTAATTAGAAGCATTGTGTTGCATGAAATGAAGCAGTTACTTAGAAGAATTGTATTAAACGAAATGAGGTGGTTAACTGGAAGAATTGTATTGCATGAAATGAATCAGTTAATTAGAAGAATTGTATTGCATGAAATGAAGCAGTTAATTAGGAGAAGAATTGTATTGCATGAAGTGAAGCGGTTAATTAGATTTCGAACGCAACCAGTACTAGGGGAAAAAACGTGGTCAAAGTTAGGGTAACCTTCAAAAAGAGAGAAACAAAGACAAGGTTCACCAAGAAGACAGACGCTTTTAGAACAAGTCGACACAGCATCCAGTTAATCTTCTAATACTGCTGCTGCGAGCCTGATGTTCTGAAGCAGACAATATTGAGCCAGATTGAGTGAATAGTGGATTACTCATCAGACATTAGAGCACCGCCAGAGCTGCTTTTAAATAGGCGACTGGTGAGACTTGGTGGCGAGTAAGGAGAGAGCGTTAGCAGTTAACTCTCAACATTGGTTGGTTTCATGTTCACTCCTATCTATTTGGCTTTTGCAGTTGTTACTTCTTATATTGTCATCTCTTTTTATTATTATTATAATGTAGATCAGGTTTGCATTCTTGTGCCGATTGTACCATGTGGACAAACCATCTAGATATTTATCTCTTTGCTTTCCTCTTGCTCTTTTCCCCACAAATATTGCCAGTTGTCACTAAGCTTTCAAGTTCATTTCTCCTCATAACGTTCCAAGAAAATTTTGTCTGGCTATTTTCTTTTTACAATTAAAGGTTGTCATTTTGGTTCTTGAATGATTGCCTCTTGAGTATTTCTGAAAGTCCATGATAATCTTTGCATTTTTCACTAAAACTAAATTTCCAGTGCCATTCGAGTTTCTTATTGTCCATGTTTCATAGTCATATAACAGTATAGGTTTTATGTAGAACTTCAAAACTTTTTGTATGACTGCATTTGACATCTTTGTATTGGTGAGAATATTTTCCACTTGTATGAAGGGTACCTTTGCCATATCGATTCTTGTTGTAATCTCTGCAAGAAACCCTCCGACAGATGTTATGACTGTTTCAAGATAGTTGTACCGACTTACTTATTTAACATTTACTTGAATGTTACATGGATTTAGATTATGTTCCTTCTTCTTCTAGTCAATGCTGTATGGCGTTGGTGACTATGTCTGTCCTTAGTCTTCTGTCTCGTGTGCAGCCAATCATTTACGATAATGATATTTTTCCGTACCATAATGCAAAGCAGCTATTATTATCTCTTGATCTACCCCTGCCGCAACTCTCCTCTAACTTGCCCTTCGTGACTACTGTCGTGTCCTCCTTTAAAGTGTCGTCCCTGGAGTGAGGAGATCCGACACCCACATTATAATATTATTTTTTTTTTTCCCCCTCAATATTCTGGAGAATCCACCAGCTTCCGTCCAACACACTCCATCAGCCTATGGACACCTTTTCCTATCACTCTCACACTGTCGTACTATGCCCCCTTCTCATACTTCCCCAACGCAACATACTCAACAACTCTTACTTCTAGAAATTAATAAAGATTAATTTATTAAAATAAAAGTGTAACGTGTATGAGACGTGTATGCGAAGAAAATGTGTGACGTGTTCTATAAAGTGTAGAGAATCTGACTCTCAGACATCAGATCAGTCCGCTGATCACAGCAAAGATAGACCACAGCACGTTACGTCAGAACAAGTAAGTCTCACCCGTTGCCGGAACCATCCTGCCGGATACTGCTTTGCTTCTGTAGACCTCTGGTAATCCCATTTCATGAACATGAGAAATAGACACCGGTGGTATGAACAGTTACTTATGGACCGGATTCACTCTACACAATGTCCGTTCCTAATGTTCTCTAACCAACTGCACAAGTTCTTTTCTAGTGTTTACACAGTTAGTAAAGTTAAGTGTTAGTCGACCGATCATCCTCGTTGCACATCGAACCATTCAGTCCGCAAGTGCTAATTACTAATGTTAATTGTTACTGTACTAACACTAGTTACTCTTAACCGGTTCTCGGTTCGTTACCACTGTTTAATGCTGTATGGTGCAACTGTAATCTTCACTATGTTGGGTGAATCAACCTCCCTCTAGCTTTTAATCACGTCTGTAAGCAATCTTTATTGATTGCCGAACTGGTGTTCTTCCGACTGGGATTTTCTTCCTTCCCAAAACTTTATTGAGCTTCCTTGGATCTGGTAGGGAACCTTAAATGGCACCACTGCAGTCCTATCAATCATATCTACATCTGCCATTATAGGCACGTGTAAAATTAAGTCACTAATTAACACACGGTAGATATTATTTCCACTAGGCGCTGCCGTGCCCTGGCACTCTGACTAAAGCATAATTTCAAGTCCTCCCTAGCTGGTCCCAACTAGAGTTTATATGGCAAACTACCAAAGTTGTCCACGTGACTTTATCCTCTTCTCCCCCACACAGGTGTTATTTGGACATATCAACCATTTGCAAGGATCTATTTTTCCGGGCTTAAATCCTGTCAAAGTTGTCAGTAATTGTTAAGATTCTCAAAACAAGCCAGCGAATTTTATGACGACTTCCAACAAACAGTTGCAAATAACCCCGTCAAACTCTTCATGTTCCGGAAACCAAGAATTGACATATGTACTGTTT
Organism: Cepaea nemoralis; assembly: GCA_014155875.1. Taxonomy (NCBI): domain Eukaryota; kingdom Metazoa; phylum Mollusca; class Gastropoda; order Stylommatophora; family Helicidae; genus Cepaea; species Cepaea nemoralis. Next base: position 82,585 of record JACEFZ010004717.1, read on the forward strand.
TCTCCCTACTAAGTACTTCCGTTTTACATCTGCCATTGTGATCTCACGGCTTCCATCTGCATTCAAATGTTGACAAACTTGTCAATCTTCTGTTCCGTGGTGACAATATATGTGATTCTAACTGGTAATGAACTGCCAACTCGGTGTATCCCTTCCTTCTCACTCAACACCAAATGTGTAGATGGGCTGACCCCACTGCTTCCATTTACATTCAAATGTAGACAAACTAATCAAGGCGATGCCAGGACCTGTCACCATCAACACCGACCGTTCCAATCCGTTATAGATGTACACGTGCAGCTACAAATATTGTCCTGAGATTTTGACATCCGCGGTGTTTTTCCAGTTAGTAAAATAATGGTGCTGAAAATACACGCCAAGCAAACGTCGGGAATATTTATCTGTTTAACTCATGGCAATCTCGCGACATAGGCCCCCTCTTAAGAGAGTAGTCCATCTCACTCTCCTCCACCATGAGTTAAATCCAGATAATTCATTCCTCTTCTTCAGGAGCTGGGTGTCTTGACAAGAAATCCGCTCCAACATTCTCCTTCCCAGGAATGTACTCTACTGTGAAATTATACGGTTGAAGTAACAACGACCACCGCATCAAACGTGCGTTGAGGCTTCTGAGAAGTAGCCAGGAACATCAGGGGCTGATGATCCGACTGAACCCGAAACTTAACTCCATACAAATATGGCTGAAATTTTTGCACTGCCCATACGAGGGACAAGCATTCTCTCTCGACGGTTGAATAATTCCTCTCCGCCTGTAGAAGTTTCTTACTTGCGTATGCCACAGGTTTCAAAACCGAAGCATCGTCTTTTCCTTCCTGTAACAAAGCGGCTCCAATTCCAATCCCACTCGCATCCGTTCTCAACACAAATGGTTTGGAAAGGTCAGGGAGCTGTAATACAGGTTTGCTGACCAAGGCCTCCTTTAACTGACTATAGGCATTCTCACATTCTGGTGTCCAAATGATTTGATCCGGGAATCCCTTTTTCAAGGTTTCGGTCAACGGAGCTCCCAGTTCCGTGAAATGTGGGATAAATTTGTGGTAGAACCCACACAACGAGAGAAAAGATCGCACATCCTTCTTCGTTTTTGGCCTTGGTGCATTTCTGATTTTCTCCAGGTTCTTCTCTTCTGGAACAATGTGTCCTGGAGTGATGGTGTGACCTAGAAATTCCAGAGTCTGGTAACCAATCATGCACTTGGTTGGACGAGCAGTAAGCCCTGCTTCCTTGAGCCTATTAAACACTCTCTCCAAGGATTGTAAGTGGTCATCCAGGCTGTCACTGGAAATCAGAATATCATCCATAAATGAGATGATGGACGGATCCTGTAACGGATCTAGTAAAGTCCTCATCATGCGTGTAAACACACTAGGTGCATTGCTAAGTCCAAAGGGCATGACCTTAAATTCGTAGTGTCCACTGGGTGTACTGAAAGCTAACAGTGGTCGAATCTCCGGTTTGACTGGTATCTGATAGTACCCCCGACTCAGATCCACCTTTGAAAAGTACCGAGCCTTATGGAGCCTAGCGAATAGCTGAGTTGGATTCGGCAAAGGTTCCACCTGAAACTGTGTATGACTGTTCAGCAGTCGGTAATCTATACACAACCTGTGTTCTCCACTTGGTTTGCGTAACAAAACTACCCCCGCATTGTATGGGGATGTGGATGGTGCAATCACGTCATCCTCCAGCAATTTTTTTATTTCCTCCTCCAGGGCCTTTTCTTTAGAGAATGGCACTGGGTAAACCTTCTGACGAACCGGCTCCTGTGTGGTCAAAGTCATCTCAAACTCCACCAACCTCGTTCGTCCAGGTTTATCAGTCAGTATCTCCTTATGAGACTTGAGAACCTGGGTTATCCTTTCCCTCTCCTGGGAGGTCAGATCAGGGTTCACTTGTACATCCCTATAGGTTTCCTGGTGTACTAAGGGATATTCCCTGCCCTCGCTGGTTCCCACTTCTGTCTCCACTGCAACTGCCATTGCCATGAGGTGAGCTGCCTTGTCTCCGGGTCTCTCTTCGTATTTCCGTAAGAGATTGATATGGAAAATCTTCGACTTTCCCCGGATCCGGATTTGATAGTTGGTTCTGGATATCACCCTTTCCACGGGAAATGGTCCTTGCCAACCTATCTCCAGTTTGTTGTTTCCCGTTGGGAGTAGCAACAAGACTTTATCTCCCACCTCTAGAGATCTTTCTTTAGACCTACGGTTGTAGTAAGCCGCATGTCTTTTCCTGGCCTTTTTCAAGTTTTGATTTGCCAGAGTCCATCCCTTGTGGAGTTTTTCTTTCAGTTCCTCCACGTATTGATAGGATGAGATCACTTCTTCTGACGTCCCCTCTTCAGTCCAACTCCTCAACATGGCTTCCAACGGTCCTTTGATTGGACGACCAAACAGCAACGTAGCGGGTGGTAGTCCTGTTGAGCCATGAGGAACTTCCCGATAGGCAAAGAGTGCTGCTGGGATATATTCATCCCACCTATCAGGTTTTTCCTGCGCTAATTTCCTGAGCATTGTCATCAACGTGCCGTTGAAACGCTCTACTTGTCCATTGGCTTGAGGGTGGTAAGGGCTGGTATGTATGTGGTTAGAGTGAAACACCCTAAATACCTCCTCCATGAGTTTTCCACAAAACTGAGATCCATTGTCCGTCAGAATTTGATCCGGAAAGCCTAATCTGGTAAAGGCCTCCATCAGTGCGTCCGCCACTCTTTTCGAGTCAATCGTGGTCAACGGTATAGCCTCACCCCACATTGTACAGCAATCCACCATTGTGAGTATATACATGTTCCTCTTCCTAGTCCTGGGAAGTGGACCCACGATATCGATGGCTACCCTCTCGAAAGGAGAGTTCATGATGGGCATCTCACCCAACATCACCGGTGCTGTCCAGTGTTTCGGTGCCACCCTCTGGCACTCAGGGCATGACTCACATACCGACGCACATCATCTGTCATTCCCGGCCAATAGTAGTGGCAGGAAATCCGCTGCATGGTGGCGGCAATACCCATGTGTCCACTAAAGGAGATGGTATGCCCCATATGAAGAATCTGGGACCGATGAGCTTTCGAGACGACAACTGACCGTATAGGTTGTCTCCCCTTCCTGCTCTCCTGTAGAGTATCCTATTCTTCATGTAGTACTGCCCCCGTCCTGGTGGATCAGCACTTTTCTGCAGCTTTTTGTAGCAAGGACGTAAAGTATCATCCTCACTCTGGGCAGTTCGTAGCTCCCCCGGCATTGGGTTAGTCACAATTGCGTCTGCCTCTTCCGTTTTCGCCTGAGAGCGAGTCTGCATTGCTCCCATATGAATAGGCTCCCTGGGCATTCCCAGAAAGACATACCGGCAACCTAGGATGACTGGAAAAATGGGATCGGTCAATACAGCGGCCTTGATGGTGCCGGTGACGTACCGTGACCGAATCTCCACATTAGCAATGGGCAACTTCATGACTACAGCACTCTTCTGTGCAGGCTGTATATCCAAGGTTTCACCTGTGAATTGTTCTGGATGTACTAGATCCGCAGAAATCACGGCCTCCCCGTCCAGTCCTGTGTCGTATAAACACTCCACTTGACGACCGTTAACCTCTACCAATTCCACTACAGGTGGTTTTTCTTGGTCTGGAGTCTCTTCCTCGGTCTCGACCTGTTCGGTGGGCTCCACCTTAGGTTTTCCTGAGCACACGACGAATTGAGTGTCTCCTGACTTTCCCCTGCAGTCAATAGCATTGTGCGTGTTTGACTTGCATTCGTTGCACCATTTCCCTGTCCTAGATTTTCTATTGTCGGACTTGAATGAGCTCTCCTGGTGGCGAGCTTCCTTGTTGACCTTGGCATTTTCCGTGACAACCTCCTTGGAAGTCACTTGACATGCTGCAAAATGAGGGTTCTTAGCCTTCGATTTGCAGTCCCTCGTATTGTGAGAGGGTGACTTACAAATTGAACACCACTTCTCCGACCACGGTCGTTTAGGTGTAGAGCTTGAGGTGCTCTTGCTTCCCTCCTTCTTCTTCTCTGAATTATCCTCTGATTTTTGCACATAAGGTTCCCACTTTTTGGTTCCTGAGTTTTTGGCTTTCTTCTTGTCATGTTTCTCTTGACTTTTGGTGTTGGTTGAAAGGTTTTCCCCTACCTCCCCATGTACCTCGACGAACCGTTCTGCTAATTTATTCACGAGGTCAATACGTTCCGCTCCTTGTTCTCCCAGGAACGTCCTGAGAGGTTTAGACATTTGCTTCTTCAGCTGGTCGACCACCATGAGCTCTTCCAGACTCTCATAGTCATGTGCGAACCCAGCCAAATCCATCCACTTATGGAGATAAGATTTAAGACGCAAACTGTAGGCGGCAAACAACTCTCCCGGTTCTCGTTTCGCTGCTCGAAATTTTTTCCGGTAGGTATGCGATGTAACCTCGAATCGTTTCAGCAGAGCCGTCTTTAACTCATCATAATTGTTCTCATGTCCTGGTGGCAGGCGAGTATAAACCTCGTATCCTGTCCCGCGTAATCCCTGGGATAGCTTAAGATTCCATTTGTTACGCTCCAGACCCATAGCAACTGACATAGCCTCGAAGCGTTGAAGGTATTGATCAATCTTCTCTTTGTCCTCCTCGTAGACCGCTAAAGGAAACTTCATAGCATGGTACCCATGTCCACCTACTGGTGTTGATCCTGGGATGGAGGAACCTCCAACTGCTCCCTCAGTTTCTCCATTAGATTGACTCTTCAACTCGAGTTCCCTCATCCGGTACTCGTGCTCCCTTTTCTGTGCTTCCTGTTCAGCTTCTAATTTCCTAGCTGCTTGCTCAGCTTCAAATTTCCTAGCTGCTTGCTCAGCTTCCAATTTCCTAGCTGCTTGCTCAGCTTCCAATTTCTTAGCTGCTTGTTCCAACTCCATCCTTCTCAATTCCAGCTCGGCCTTTCGATCATCCCTTTCTGCTTGACGATACTCTCTCTCCACTTCCTGTATGTAATCCGTTAGAGCAGACCCCGCCAATCCCATTTCTTCCCCCCTTTCCTTTAATTCTAACGTGCTAAGTTTAGGGGTGGCCATTATACAGAGAGGTAAGCTAGCAGGTCTAGTACAATATAACTGCAAATTACTATACCGATATATGAACAAGTACTATAAATCTCGATATTACCACACACAGTACATTCACTCAGTGACAAGAGTAGAATCAGGACCACAGACCTATGCAGACGTGTGAAGTGTGAACAGGTAAGATATTAATCCTAACCCCTATCCACATTCACTCTAGCTGGATTCTCCAAAATGATATCTCCCTCTTATAACTAAGGATCCTGTGTCAAAAGACCCCGTTGTCAGAAGATCCCCCTGTCAAACGTTCCTGCTTGCAGGAGATCTCGCTGTCCAAGGATTCCGTTTACGGGAGATCCCGCTGTCCAAGGATCCCGTTTACGAGAGATCTCGTTGTCCAAAGATCACGTTTACGATAGATCCCGCTGTCCAAAGATCACGTTTACGAGCCCCCAATAATGTCGTGTCCTCCTTTAAAGTGTCGTCCCTGGAGTGAGGAGATCCGACACCCACATTATAATATTATTTTTTTTTCCCCCTCAATATTCTGGAGAATCCACCAGCTTCCGTCCAACACACTCCATCAGCCTATGGACACCTTTTCCTATCACTCTCACACTGTCGTACTATGCCCCCTTCTCATACTTCCCCAACGCAACATACTCAACAACTCTTACTTCTAGAAATTAATAAAGATTAATTTATTAAAATAAAAGTGTAACGTGTATGAGACGTGTATGCGAAGAAAATGTGTGACGTGTTCTATAAAGTGTAGAGAATCTGACTCTCAGACATCAGATCAGTCCGCTGATCACAGCAAAGATAGACCACAGCACGTTACGTCAGAACAAGTAAGTCTCACCCGTTGCCGGAACCATCCTGCCGGATACTGCTTTGCTTCTGTAGACCTCTGGTAATCCCATTTCATGAACATGAGAAATAGACACCGGTGGTATGAACAGTTACTTATGGACCGGATTCACTCTACACAATGTCCGTTCCTAATGTTCTCTAACCAACTGCACAAGTTCTTTTCTAGTGTTTACACAGTTAGTAAAGTTAAGTGTTAGTCGACCGATCATCCTCGTTGCACATCGAACCATTCAGTCCGCAAGTGCTAATTACTAATGTTAATTGTTACTGTACTAACACTAGTTACTCTTAACCGGTTCTCGGTTCGTTACCACTGTTTAATGCTGTATGGTGCAACTGTAATCTTCACTATGTTGGGTGAATCAACCTCCCTCTAGCTTTTAATCACGTCTGTAAGCAATCTTTATTGATTGCCGAACTGGTGTTCTTCCGACTGGGATTTTCTTCCTTCCCAAAACTTTATTGAGCTTCCTTGGATCTGGTAGGGAACCTTAAATGGCACTACTGCAGTCCTATCAATCATATCTACATCTGCCATTATAGGCACGTGTAAAATTAAGTCACTAATTAACACACGGTAGATATTATTTCCACTAGGCGCTGCCGTGCCCTGGCACTCTGACTAAAGCATAATTTCAAGTCCTCCCTAGCTGGTCCCAACTAGAGTTTATATGGCAAACTACCAAAGTTGTCCACGTGACTTTATCCTCTTCTCCCCCACACAGGTGTTATTTGGACATATCAACCATTTGCAAGGATCTATTTTTCCGGGCTTAAATCCTGTCAAAGTTGTCAGTAATTGTTAAGATTCTCAAAACAAGCCAGCGAATTTTATGACGACTTCCAACAAACAGTTGCAAATAACCCCGTCAAACTCTTCATGTTCCGGAAACCAAGAATTGACATATGTACTGTTTTCTCCCTACTAAGTACTTCCGTTTTACATCTGCCATTGTGATCTCACGGCTTCCATCTGCATTCAAATGTTGACAAACTTGTCAATCTTCTGTTCCGTGGTGACAATATATGTGATTCTAACTGGTAATGAACTGCCAACTCGGTGTATCCCTTCCTTCTCACTCAACACCAAATGTGTAGATGGGCTGACCCCACTGCTTCCATTTACATTCAAATGTAGACAAACTAATCAAGGCGATGCCAGGACCTGTCACCATCAACACCGACCGTTCCAAATCCGTTATAGATGTACACGTGCAGCTACAAATATTGTCCTGAGATTTTGACATCCGCGGTGTTTATCCAGTTAGTAAAATAATGGTGCTGAAAATACACGCCAAGCAAACGTCGGGAATATTTATCTGTTTAACTCATGGCAATCTCGCGACAACTACATACGAATACAAATTGTCCTCTTCTGATTCATGTAACTAGTTCTGGTTGTAGTTACCTTCTTTCAAGACATCTTCATTGGTCCTTTTTTCCTTCCACAGTTTTCTCATGACTCTTCTATAAAACCATGTCTCCACATCTTCCACATAATTCCTCACTTGTCTGCCAATTGTCCATGATTCGCTTTCGTAAATCAGGATTAGCCATTACAGTTCTTAAGAACTCTTTTCCTCATCTCGATTGACACATACATTTCAGTGAATATTTTGCATCTTCTAAAATTGTACTTTTGCTTGAGCTATAACTGTAATTTACTGCCAATATAGTACCTTGCGGTGTATGGCAGAGGGGTCTTTGAGCCTGAGGAATTAAGGCCGCCTGGCTAGTGCAGTCGCCGCGAATTGTGCAGGTTAGGATTTTCTTTTTGCTCCCGACAGAAAAATATCCCACACCTTACCGAGGGATCGAACCCGGGTCTCCAGAAGGAGAGTCCGGCGTTCTAGCCACTCGGCCAGCCGCTCCTGCTTGGGCTATTTTACATTTAACTTCCTTAATACAACTTCCATCTACTGTTATTAAGGTAACCACAGGCGTAAATACATTGACTTGTTTCATATTAGTTCAAGTCACTTCGATGTTGCATTTGGGAAGGCAGTTTTTCTTTGTAGTAATCATTACTTCTGTTTTTATCTTATTCAGATTAAGTCTTCTGTTTTGACTTTCTGTTGACTCTCTATTTAGATGGGCGAAAATGGTCATTCTGTTGAACATAAAGTGTTAATGAAGTTTAATTTAACATTTCGATGGAACAAATGACAGAGGACGGCTGTATTATGTATAACCGATGAAAGAAATTACCACTGCAAAATAGATTTAACAGTGTAACGTGCAAAACTATGTATGTGTAGCTTCTATAAGAGAGAGAGAGAGAGAGAGAGAGAGAGAGAGAGAGAGAGAGAGAGAGAGAGAGAGAGAGAAAGAAAGAGAGAGAGAGTGAGAGAGAGAGACAGAAGAGAGAAAGACACACACAGAGCCAGAGAGAGTAAGAGAGAGAGAGAGAGAGAGAGAGAGAGAGAGAGAGAGAGAAACAGAATCACTGCACATATCTTAGAAGAAACTTTGTCCATATGTATATATGTATATTCTTATACTCTTTATCTTCAATTCGGGTATATACTCCTCAACCAAACCACACCAAACCGTCTAATCTTTTGCTATTACCTGCAGCTCACTCCTTTTGCACCCACTATTATTCATTTGTGTGTAATTATCTTCTCTGTATGTTTTTAGTTCTGTTTCATTCGCATTGTAGGTTAGAGACACGAGAGTGTCTAGTTAGATTTTCCTCACGTTTTCTCACAGTGTGTATTCTATCCAGCGCCAGTGTCATTTCTTAATCTCGTGGTTCCCTGGAATATGTTTAGTTCTCTCTTGCTGATTTTGCCATACGATTTTACTGCCACAGCGCAGGTACCAATTAAAAATAAAAAAAAACTTCGTATTTTAGCTCCCCCGATGGTGTTTCCACCTTGCCGTGGTGGAGGAGCTTGAGTTTCTCAATGACCCTGAGAGCTATTCCGGCGGGAGCGTAGCTACCAGCAGGACCTCCCAAGCCGGACAGGTCAAAGGGTAGAGAACAGACAAAGAGACTGATCCTCCAGGTTGGGGGTTGAATCGTGGGGTTAACATCCCCACTTTTGTAAAAATTATTTTGTTACGAAACATATACATAAGCCTCGAATTCGGACTGACTTATTTGGACAACGACCTTGGAACGTTAAAGGACTTTTGAGATTTGGAACATGGAATGTACGGACACTATATCGAGCTGGAGCGGCCGAAGAACTAACCCGGGAGCTGGTTGAATATCAAATGGATATAACAGCAATTCAAGAAATAAGGTGGCCAGGAGAGGGTACTTTAGAGCAAAATGGAATGATTATAATATATGGAGGAAACACCCAAAATAAACATGAATTAGGAACAGGATTTGTCATCAAAAAAGAGTTATGGGGGAACGTTTTAAACTTTAAAGCTTTTAATGACAGGATTAGTAAATTACGAATAAAAGGTAAATGGAAAAATATAACGATGATTAATGTACATGCACCTACTGAACAGAAAGAAGATGATATTAAAGAAGACTTTTATAATGATCTGGAAGATGTCATAGAAGAAACCCCCAAACAGGACATCCTGATTGTGCTGGGAGACTTCAATGCAAAAATAGGTAGAGAGCAAACTAATAAAAAAGTGGCCGGTATGGAAAGCCTACATACAACTTCAAATGATAATGGATGGAGAGTCATCAACCTGGCAGAAGCCAAAGGACTGCAGATTAGCAGTACCAGACTACAAAGAAAGGATATACACAAACAAACTTGGAAATCATGTGACAAGAGAACCTATAATCAAATAGATCACATTTTAATTAACAACAGAAATGCATCAAACATACAGCAAGTCAGAAGTTATAGAGGTGCTGAGTGCCACAGTGACCACTTCCTCGTTGGAGCAAAATTTAAAATAAAACTTAAGAGAGGTTTCTATACTAAATTACAAAGATTACACCCAACATTTAACAGAGAAAAACTACAAGACATTACAGTCAAAGAGAAATGTACAGATGAAATAAAATGTAAACTTGAAACTCTGCAAAACCCTTTGGAGGAAAGCGTTGACCAAACTTGGTTGAACATCAAGAATACAATTCAATCTACCGAAGAAGAATGTCTCGGTGTGTTAACCACGCATAGAAAGAAGAGATGGTTCAATCAAAAATGTGAAGAAGCAGTCATTAGGAAAAAAAATGCCAGACATTTATGGCTAAATGACATCAACAACATCCAAAAGGAAGAGCAATATAGAAATGAATGTAAAGAGGCTACAAAAATAGTTCGACAGCAGAAGCGAGAATATATGAGTAATATAATCAAAGATATGGAAACTAATCACCAGAAAAACGAATCCTGAAAGTTTTTAAAGAACTGAAGTCAATGAAACGAGGGCACCAACACAACACATATGGTTTAAAAGACAAAAATGGGAATATGATAAATACCAATGAGGAAATGTGCAACACATGGAAAGAATATTTTTTTGAATTACTAAATTGTAAGCTCCAAGTAACACTAACCCACAGGAAGAGGTTCTAACGTGTGAACCACAAATTGAAGAACCTGCATTTGAGGAAATCCTATATGTAATCACACGACTTAAAAACAATAAGGCAACAGGGGCTGATGGAATTGCTGCTGAATTTATAAAGGCAGGTGGCCATGCATTACATCTAAAGCTATACGAACTAATAATACAAATCTGGAGGACAGAAGAATTACCCCATGACTGGTAAGAGTCATTATTGATACCTATCTTTAAGAAAGGAGACAAGTTCCAATGTGAAAATTATAGAGGAATATCACTACTGTCCACAAGCTATAAGATACTATCCGCAGTATTACTAAATAGACTAAAACCATATTCAGAAGACATATTAGGTGACTACCAGGCGGGTTTTAGACAAAACAGATCAACAATAGATCAGATATTTATCTTACGACAAATAGCCGAGAAAAATTGGGAATATAAAAGAGATCTCCATAACATTTTTGTGGATTTTAAAAAGGCTTATGATAGTGTCCATAGGAATAGTCTATGGAATGCTATGCAGGAATTTGGAATACCAAGGAAGTTAATCAACATGACCAGACTATGCATGGAAGATACTTATAATATAGTAACATATAAAGGCAGGAAATCAGACCCTTTCCAAATAACATCTGGCTTGAAACAGGGTGATGCACTATCGCCGCTACTCTTCAATCTGGCTCTAGAGAAAGTTGTAAGGAAGGTAAAGGAGGAATCTGATATTGGAGGAACATCCAAGCTACTTGGTTATGCAGATGATATAGATATTATAGGGGAAAATGAACAAAAGACATTGGAAATATTTACGCACTTAAAGGAAAAAGCCCAACAAATGGGGCTGGTTATCAACCAAGATAAGACAGATTATATGGTAATTTCAAGAGAAGGAATGGCTAAAAACTCTGGCCACATACAAATAGATAATATGACCATTAAAAGAACGGAAACATACAAATACCTGGGTACAATCTTCAACTGCTCCAACATCATAAGGGAAGAAATACAAACTAGAATCAATTCTGGAAATAAGATATACTATGCACTACAACATCTACTAAAATCAAATGCGCTATCTCGTAACACCAAAATCACAATATACAAAACACTGATCAGACCAGTTGTGCTGTATGGCTCTGAAACCTGGAGTACAACGAACGGAGACGAAGCCTTGTCACAAACCTTTGAGAACAAAGTTTTAAGACGCATCTTTGGACCCATTAGGGATACACAAAGTGGAGAGTGGAAAAGAAGAAGTAACAAAGACATTTATGATCTGTTTAAGTCCCCGCTAATCACTGGTATCATGAAGGCTAATAGACTACAATGGCTGGGGCATATAGAAAGAATGGAAGATAATAGGGAAACAAAACTCGCTTACACTCAGGAAATAAATGACCGTAGACCCCGAGGTAGACCAAGAAGACGGTGGAGAGATAATATATATACAGACCTACAAGCACTTGGAATCAACGACTGGCAAGAGAAGGTCAACCAGAGAGACGAATGGAGACGGATTGTATCTGCGAACAAAGAACCTCAATGGCTCGGAATGCTGAAGAAGAAGAAGAAGAAGAAGAAGAAGAAGAAGAAGAAGAAGAAGAAGAAGAAGAAGAAGAAGAAGAAGAAGAAGAAGAAGAAGAAGAAGAATCGTCTTTTAGCGACGGCAGGTTAAATCCCCGTTAGGCTATATATTTCAATGGTTATATTGTCACGCAACTGTACTAATTGTTTTTTAAAAGTTGCATATCCCTTACAGGACGTTTCAGTCAACACCAGCATTTTACCGCCGTTGTTGATGTCTTTGCAAGTTTACGTTCAGTAGTTTGCCATTGTTTTCTAAACGTCCGACTCTCATTACAACACGTTAAAACCAGCTCGACACGGTCTGCTGCCAAATCTATCGCCGCTGCGTTTCGAACACGGGTAAGCGGCATTACGAATCGCGTCCGCAACTCCATCGCTACGGAGGACGGCTGTGATAATTACTTCCCTCCGTTTATTATATGAGTGCAGAATCAATACCTTTGAAATAATTTTTTGTGTGTGGAGCTCAAACCAAAGCAAGCCAGGGGTATTGTACTTTCACCAACGTACAACATAATAGTCGGCGTCTGGCGCTTAGGGGTGTAGTGAACCAAATTTATAAGTTCCCGATATACAAGATGGGGAGTTCGAAATCAACCACAGATCATTTTGGGAGCATAACGAGTTCGTTGATTTCGAGGGTATAAGAGTCGGCCGTTCAACAAGCAATGCCTAGTAAATCATACCAACCAATAAATGCTGGGGTTGACTGCACTGTCCTGTAAAAGGACATGCATCTAACTGTATCAACACAATATGAACTTTGATTTTCAACACCAAAAGATAGACAAGCATATTCAAACAAAAAACAACTGTACTACATCGAACCAAACACCAATTTTAAGAAGTGCAAATAACTACCAGTTTTACAAAATTGAAACGAAAACCAGCTTTACAAAATCACAATTTTAGTCATTCAAATATAAGTATTTACTTTTGAAAAATTACGTGGTAAACCATGTAAACTGAAAGCTTAGACCAATATGATGCAATAATACACAACCACGCGTTGAAAGATGAAAACACTTGTTTATTTAGACCATCTTCATCCCATGTAAACTACATTGTGATATCATCCACCTCGAGCTGACAGTAGTTTTTGCAACTTTTCTTGCCGTTGTGTAGGCTGTAAGCAATAGACAACGAATTATTGCTGTTGTTGTTACCAAAATATTTCAATTTTCTTTGTTTTATCGTCTTTAATAGCCAACCTTCTTCAATATTCAGCTCTTGAAGTATGGATGCAGTTGTTCCTTTCTTTACCCAAGATATTCTTAAAACTCGTCTATATCATTTATATTCAAAGGCATTTATGCACTGTTCAGCTTGTTTACTAAGTGTTCAGGTCTCACAGGCGTATGTTGCATTGGCAAAGATGCATGCTCTTAAAAATCTAATTTTTGTAGTTCTGTCTGTCCCGCTCCATAATGTATTCAGTTGTTTTAGTCTTTGAAGAGCAATTGATAGTCGTCGTTTAATTTCTTTCATAATGTCACACTTGTTGGTAATCAATGATCCAAGATATTCAAAATTTGCCACCACCTCCAAGTTTTCCTCATTAACATATATTTCTTTCTCCATAGTAGTTTTACCTGCATTGTCTTTGTTTTTGTTATGTTGTGATGTTCAATATTCAATTGGGTTGAGGCTATTAGGTTTTCTATACCATACTATGTTGTGGATAGTAATACTGTATCATCAGCATATCGAATCTCTGGTATGTCATGACCGCCGATATTTAGGCCATCATATTGCTCCCTGGGTATATCATCTCTTACATTTCTCATTATATTTGCGGCGTACAGGTTAAACAAATAGGGGGACAGCACACATCCATGACGGGCTCCTTACTTGATGTCAAACCAATCGGATGTTTCGCCATCTATTCTAACCGCTGCTTCTTGCTAGATAGAGCATTCTTATGAGTTTTATTACATGTGATGGAAAGCCCATATTCCTCATGATTTCCCAAAGTTTCAGATGTTGTACATAGTCAAATGCCTTTGAATAATCCACAAATCACGAGAATAGGTTTACATTAAATTCTCTGCACTTCTCTATTATTAAACGCATGTTGAGAATGTGATCTCTTGTTCGTCTTCCTTGTCTAAATCCAGATGGAACCACGTCAACTTCTTCCATTTTCTTAAGAAGCCTTCCCATTATGATTTTTAGTAGAATTTTACTTGCATGACTGATCAGGGCAACAGTTCTACAGTTGGTGCATAATTTCAGGTTGCCCTTTTTGGAGGGTATTGGAATGAAGATATTTCTCTTCCAATCTTTTGGCCATATACCATATGTCCATATCCTTTTACATAATGCGTGATAGATTTGTTTGCTTTCTTCTCCTCCCGCTTTAATTAGTTCAGCTGGTATCTCATCACATCCAGGTGATTTACCATTCTTCAGGTTCTTTATTTCCCATGCAATTTCATCTAATGAGGGTTCAGGTTCTGTCCCTGCTGTCATTGGCTCATGTATCTCATTCATATCCTCACTGTCACTCATATCATACATTCCACTGCAGTACTCCTGGCATCTTTCTAGAATTTGTCTAGATTCTGTTAAGGTATTTCCCATCTTGTCACAGATAACATTCAATTGAGATTGAACAATTCTTGTGAATAACTTTATTTCTTTAAACATTTCGTAATCTCTTCCAGTCTTATAATTTTGCTCTATTCTGGTACAGCAATCTTGTATATATTGATTTTTGTCCTTTCTTGTGTTCTTTCTTATTTCCTTTTCCCTTTCTCTTTAGTAGTGAAGTTAAAAGTAAAGAACCCCTTTACACGCCGTGAGTCGTATTAGGTATATGGTGCCAGCCCCACACAAACCGAGCGGTTTTCTGTTGGTGATGTAGTTAATTTAACGGTGGTCTCCTTAACTTCCCAGTGAAGTTCCTGGGGTCCATTTTAGGCTGGGTCTACCTGGAAGAAAATGTCAGTGGAAAATAAAACCCGTTTTGATGGGAGTGGGAAAACACGGCTACCAGGCTAGGTGGCACAGTGCTAAACACATCTATACCGCGGATGATGTTTAGCAGTCATCGTCATCCAGTGCCTTGCCGGCTGGCGTGGGCGATCATGCCTCTCCACAAATTACGATCTCCTACGTCATGGATCAATTCGTATGTTGACTCCCTTCCGTGCCATGACACAAGACTGTTAAGAATATTCTCACGCTGTCCTCCTCTATCTCTCTTTACGCATCTTTCCGGTTGTCACAATATGTTAAAGTTTTTACCTTCTCATAACTTGGCCAAAAACGATGACTGCCTCTTTGTGATGTTTCTGATACGTTTACTTTAAGACTCAGCTTCCCTTATAACGTCCTGATTGTTAATTTTGGCTGTCCAATTAATTTTCAATATTCTTCTATACAACCAGATCTCCACGGCTTCCAAGGATTTGTTTCGCCTGTTTACTAATTGTCCAGGATTCACAGCCGCATGTTAAAACTAGTTCTATGTAACATGCAAGAACTCTTTTTCTAAGTTTCAAGGACTGTGATTTATTGCACAAAACGTTCTTTATTTGATAGAATACAGTGTTTGTTTGTCCTATTCTGTTCTTTATTTCAGTGATGCAACGTCCATTTGATGTTATCCATGTGCCTAGATATTTGAGTTTCTGCACTTGCACCCAAAATAACGTCAGTAGTCAGTTTTTAGTAGTACCCAAGTATAAAAATCAGCTTTCTCAATAAAAGACACTTGAAAGTAAAGTACGCCCTTGACCAAACACACCATTAAGTATATTCTAGTTATTTTCTGGATGTAATCAAAGAAGATGACAAAGGAGATATATAGTTTACTTGTAGAACGACTCTATTGTAACTAAAATAAACATGTTTCTTTTAAAAAATAAGAAATAAATAACCACTTCTGCGCCTGCGTCTTTGCCCTGTGCCTGGTCTTGTTTTTCTATGTTTGTGTGTCTGCGCCACAAGAGAATTACCGTTCAGAACGCGCAATCTAAAATTTAAATATTAGAACCAAAGTATTTGCATTTTGTACAGGGAAAGAGAAGTATAACGGAATTCTCAATTAGATTGCACTGATTATAGACCATTTGCAGACGAAGGGCTGCACGTCTGCCAATGTTTATCAAGGCTTAAGGGCTGTTTAAATGTATACGTTTTGTTCATGGAAAAGCAGACTTCAGTTTTGTTTAGATAAGACTTTCAAAAGAAGATCATGCAGGGGAAAATTCCGTGGATGGGGCAGTTTTAGGGAAGATTTTCTCCGACGTTTCTCAAAGTATTTTTCTTAGACGTTCACTGGATTGTAGAATTTCCCTGGATTCTCAAGTCAGAACTGTATTTCCATGGGGCCTTAATACGTTTTTTCAGGGGTTTAATTAATCTGAATTGCAATGCGAATAATTTCCTTGCCTTCTACGCAAGATGACGCCCGAGAATAAAGGAACTGATACTATCCAGGACATTGTATGAACACAGGAATAACTCTATCCAGTGCGGGCTGGGGCGGCAGTTATTCCTCTCATAATGCTTGATAGCAATCGTGGAAGATGATAGTTATGATTATGGTGCTAATTTCCTTGCCTTCTACTTCATCCTTCGAATTTTATTTATTGTGGTTTTTGGTTAAGAATCGCATTAACAGATATCGTCATTAGTACCCCAGTTTCCTCATACAGTTCACACACACACACACACAAGGAGAATCTTACCATAGTGCACGAACTTCGAAGCACCGGTTGTGATCCAGATATACGTATATCATACAAAGCAGTTGTATTATCCACACTGCTATATGCTTATGAAACCTGGACTGTTTATCAGCGGAACTCTAGGAAATTAAACCACTTCCACACAGTCTGCCTTAGGAAGTTACTGCAGATTAAATGGCAAGACAAGATCCCAGACACTGAAGTCCTAGAAAGAGCGTCCATGCCCAATACCCACACTGTACTAATGAAGAATCAGATTCGCTGGGCTGGTCACTTGACTCGCATGCCAGATCACAGGCTCCCTAAACGAATTTTTTACGGCGAGTTGCGTTGTGGTAAACGCTCCCAAGGCGGCCAGAGGAAACGCTTTAAAGACACTGAAAATCTCACTGAATGCTTTTGGAATTCATCATGACACCTGGGAGATTGCAGCCAGAGACCGAAATTCATGGCGTGCATCATTACGCAAGGGTGCAGTCACTTGTGAGGCAACCAGAACTGCAAGAGCTGTGAAGAAAAGACAGAACAGAAAAGCCACTGCAGAAAATCCTCCTCCAGAAACGCCAAGCATTCTTTGTCCACATTGTCAAAGAACATTTCGAACCAAAAAAGGCCTCATCAGCCATCTTAGAACTCACGGCTCCATACTTTCAACCCCACTGGATGAAATGAATGGTCATCATCATTCTTGATGAAAGACAACAACATACCATGTTCAACTTAATAAATACCCTTTTTAGTTTTATAAATGTCATATTCAATTTAATAAATATCAAGGTAAATTTATAAATACCACTTTCAATTTTAAAAATACTATGTTCAGTTTTATAAATACCATGTTAAATTTATTAATACCATGTTCAGTTATATAAATAACATGTTCATTTTCACAAATATTCATTTTTATGGTGGTTTTCTAATTTTGAAATTTAATCCGAGCCTGCTCTTTTCGATGTAAAATGCTGGGAGACTGTAACGTTCGGAACATGCACACAAGTTTTTCTAGTTTTCGATCTTGTCCGAAAATGCTAGATGTCCGATTTACTGACCCTCCCCCCTTCTCCAGGATCAGATGACATCACCATCTAATTTCTTATTTCAATCAATCAATCATGTGCCATGCCGGAAAGCGTGGGCGGTCATGACTCGCCATTTCACTCGATCACCAGAGTCGTAGATCAGCTCAGTGTTCCTGTCTCGTCCATGCCATGTGGCCAACCCATCCAGGTATTTTCCTCTCGGTCTTCCTCTTGGTCTGTTCCCTTCGATCTTGCCAGTAGTCACTAAGTTCTCCAATCCATTTCTTCTCATAACATGTCCAAAACATTTGCCAACACCAATACAGTGAACGCCGTGATTTGAACAAGGCGGGACGACGAGCCAGAGAACGGCGTGAGAATGAGTGACTCCACCGCCTCTAATCTGTTGTGGCATTACCTGCCCTCCCCTCCTGCACTCTGTTTGCCACTTGTTTTTGCTTGGATGTCATTTTCTGCCAGGGTTCTTACTATCCCTTTCTGAAGATTATTTGCCGATGGTAATATATGCGTTCGCTCACGCTGAATTTAAACGTAGCCGTACGCACTACTTTTAGCAGCACTGGACTGACTTTTGCGTGTGGATTAGCTTACCCTATTAACAGTGTCTCTTGCCATCAGACGAACTCTCTCCGACTTCAGAAGTACTTGTAATTTACGTCCCCAAGTCTAGGACGATAGGTCAACATTTTAGTCAAACTGTCCGGTGTAGGGGTTGAACCCCATTCCTCGGCATCAGCACACCGGATGTTTAAGAACACTCGTTCTTATCCACCATATGAATGCATACATTCAGTTGGATATCACTACTTGTGGAGAGGTATGCTCCCAACGCCAGGTGGACTAGGTACTGGATGATGATGATGCATTTTATGTCTTTCCCTTTACCGCTTGTCGAGTATTGCTGCGCCAAGTAGAGAATTGTACTAAGTATAATCGAGTAATAAGTATACTGTTACACTAAGTATAATCATGTGCCAAGTATAGTTGTGCACTAAGTATAATTTTGTAATAAGTATGCTGTTGAACTAAGTATAATGTTGTACAAAGTATAGTTTTGCACTAAGTATAGTTCTGTGTCAAGTATAGTGTTGCAATAAGTATACTTCTGCACTTAATATAGTGTTGCCCTAAATATAGTGTTGCACTACATAAAGTGTTCCACCAAGTGCAATGTTGTATAAAATATATTGATGGACTAAGTATAGTATTGCACCAAGCATGATGTTGTACTAAGTATGGTAAGTAAAGTAAATTTGTTGCATATCCCTTACGGGACGTTGCAGTCAACACCAGCATTTTTCAGCTGCAGTTGATGTACTAGGCAAGTGTTACCTTCAGTTGTTTGCCATTGCTTTCTGAACGACCGGCTCCCATACCAGCACGTTATAACACAACGCGACACGGTCTGCTGCACAAATCGATCGCAATTGAGCTTCGAACACCTGGTACCCGGCTCACGAACCGCGTTCGCAAGCCTTAGGCCACGGAGAGCGGTATTAAGTATAGTACCGCACTATAAATAGTTTTCAACTAACTATTGTATTGCACCAATTATATCTTCCACTAAGTGTAGTGCGCGAAGTATAGTTTCCTACTGTTTATAGTGTTGCACTAACTATAGTGTTGCACTAAATATAGTGTTGCATTAAATACTAATATGGAAAAAGAAATATATGTTAGTGAGGGGAGATTGGAGGTGGTGGAGAATTTCGAATATTTAGGTCATTGATTACCAGCAGTGGTGACACAATGAAGGAAATTAAAAGACGAATATTTATTGCTCTTCAAAGACTAGAACAACTGAATAAATTGTGGAGTTGGACAGATAGAACTACAAAAGTTTTATTTTTAAGAGCATACATCATTCCCATTGCAACTTACGCCTGTGGGACCTGGACACTTAATAAACAGGCTGGGCAGCGCCTATGGATATACATGTTGTGGACGACGGTCTAAAAAATTATCTTGGATACAGAAAAGAACAAATGCATCCATACTTCAGGAGCTGAATATTAAAGAAGGCTGACTATTAAAGACGATAAAACAAAGAACATTGAATATTTTGATCACTTGAAGCGTCACGAAAGTTTGGGGAGAGTAACATTAAATTTAGTCTTGCACTAAATTAAATATAGTGCTGAACTAATTATAGTATTGCACCAAGCATACTGTTGCACAAAGCATAGTGTTCTACTAAGTATAATTGTACACTAAGCATAGTGTTGGTCTAAGGATGGTGTTGCACATAGTAAAGTGCTACATTAAGTAGAATGATCCAGTGAGTATAGCACTGCACCAAATATAGTGTTGCAACATGCATAGTCTTGTACTAATTGTAGTGTTGCAACAAATAAAGTGTTGCATTTAGTATATTGTTCAACTAAGTATCATGTTGTATGAAGTATACTGTTGCACTAAGAATATATTGCACAAACTATAGTCTTCTAATAATCATAGAGTTGGACCTAATGTTCTCAATAAGGTCAAAGACCCCTCCAGCCTTCATGTTGTGTGGATTTAAAAATAGAGAATTGGTCCCAAAGCAGTTTTCTGCTATGGGTCTGTAATGTGATAAGGTCGTCATATTCTGTAGGCCTCATTGTACGGTGACCAATCTTTCCCTCACCTAGCAGGCGACGAACCCAGACGTCGAACTCTCGTCCCACCTAGTGCAGGACATTGTCTGCTCAGTCTCCTCTTAACTTCACTAACACGTCCCCTGTGTATATATACTATAGCTGAAATTCATAATTGGCGAGCGTTCAAAACACCAGATTCCGAAAATAACAGTGAGATAATGAGATGACCACAAGCATTTTATGACACTGTATGAGGGCCACACGCGGCAATGAG
This sequence comes from Cepaea nemoralis, assembly GCA_014155875.1. NCBI lineage: Eukaryota > Metazoa > Mollusca > Gastropoda > Stylommatophora > Helicidae > Cepaea > Cepaea nemoralis. The sequence goes on from JACEFZ010004717.1 coordinate 103,193, forward strand.
TTGAGAATCCCTGCTTTGTATGATGATGCGCATGATGTTATATATGTAATCTAATATCAACACGAGTTAAAAGCGTATAAATATTTGTATAATTCCAAATGCACGGATATACCCGAGGCATTAGCAGGATGAACGCGCAATTGTTTGTGAGAGTTGATTGAGAAATATTTAGTTACATTTATAAATGATCATTATCAAAAGCATATTTGTTTAGTAAATAAATATGCGTTCTCAGGTTGCCATGAGTAAGCAATTCTTGTATTTGAAAGCGACACAAAGAAGTAAAGCTTAATACCAGGAATTAAGGCGCTAATGGATAATATGTGACGAAAAAGGTTTTCAATGATCGTCATAAAACAGGTTTTCCTGGGTTATTCAGTTCGAACAATTTTATAAAACGGGTCAATCCACAATAAATCTGTATTGTAAATTGTCGTTAACACATTTTTGAAAGAAAAAAAATATTGTGGTAGCTTCCCTCTAATTTCCACATGGACGGAATAGAAGAGACAACATTGCAGTTATAGACATATTTCAAGCGAACGAAAGACAAAGAAAAAAATATATGATCAGTGAATAGAGTGGCGCTTCTGAACAAACTAAAAAATAGTTATATGGAATACTCGAGATGCATTTATGCTGTTATATGGTTGTAGAACCTAGTTTCTCTTTATCGCAATAGCCAAAGTCCAAAAGCAAGGAATGCGAATCATAACTATAGTCATGAAAACAACGCATATTAACAAACTGAAAAAGATCACATGTCTACAAACTATGCAAGATAGAAGAAATAGCAGAGTCAAACAACAAGAAGAACAATTTAGACTAATAGACTCATGTATTAAAGGTTCCGTGGTCATGAAAGGGGAAGAGAAACAACTGTATAGAATCTGCAAAATGATACATTTGGACAGATCCCACACTCAACATATCAACAGCAAAGGCCACTAACAACTAGCGTGGTTCCTAGCACGGAGACAACATTGGCTGCCTGTGATGATTTAGAACATTCCTAGTATTGCGAAAAAGAACAGTAAGAATAAAACAAAGAAAACTAAAAGCCGTAAACTACATAGACAAAATATGGCCCAATCAGCATATGGATCCATGCATTAACAGATGGATCAGCAAAAAATACAACAGAAAATAGAGGTAGAGAAATTCTCCGGAATAATCTAAAATTAAGCAAACAAAGTCAGTTGCAACTGGAACATTTTTAATTATTATACCAAGCATGATGTTGTATTAAGGGTAGTATCGTACTAACATAGTTTTCCCTATGTTTAGTGTTGCACCAAATACGTCTTCAGGACATAGATAGAAGCCTGGAAAACTGCTACAGAAATGCTGTTGACAGAAAACAAAATAAAGACAAAAACACAGCCCTTAGTTGTTTTAATACTGAAGTGCAGAAACGGTGCTGCAGAACTCCATGGGCTTTGTCAAAAGTCTAAAAAACGGCTGCAACAAAGTGGACTCTCTCACAGTGCAATATACCTGGAAATGAAGGTAATTAATGACAGGTTAGCAAAGGAAGATGAAAGACTGCCTCAGCCTGATATAGACAAAACCTATGATGAAGTCAAGAGAAAACATTATTGAACCAAGTGGGAATCAGAGCACCCACACCAGAAAGGTGTTGCATATTATTAACTCCATCAGAGAAAAGGAGAGACGGACATATAATCAGATTGCTACTGGTACTATTGGTGTTAGAACTCTTCGCTGGCTGCTGAGGGTGGGGACGGAGCGCCTATAGGAATGCCCCGAATGCTGTGATGTCGATTCCTAGATCAATCAATCAAACTCCACGAAGAGAAGGAATAACAATGTTTAGACTCAGCACACGGCACAACAGGCTGAAATAGCGCATGTGTAATCAACTAAAGATAGTAGACAATAAATGTCACTGTGAAATTGATAAAATGACAGCTAAACACGTTACAGGAATGTCCAATTTATGCAGAATATAAAAGTTATGATTGCCTACACGCACTCCGCGTGAGGACAAACTCTGAGGGCACGTCGAGAGTCTCACATTGACTGTTGTTGTTTTGTTTGAATTTATTCGTATTGACGCATGCAAGTGTGCGGAAAAGAAGAAGAACTCAATCATATTTGCAAAACATAAGACAATTAAATACAATGGTGTCTTTATTTGGTAGTGGAACAATGTTTTTTCACATAAACACACAACATCGTGGAATACATATGGATATATGCATTCCTATTCATCCGTAAAATATAATTATGTCTAATTAACGAAACTAAGTAACAATAATAACACGCAATCAATACCCATTCAAGCAGGATGTCCCGCGTCCGATACACCCATCTGGAGATCATCCGCCACATCCTGCACCCATCTTCTCTTTGGCCTTCCTCTTCCTCTCTCCCCAGGCATATAACCCTACATTATTGTTCTCTCCAAACTTTCATGACGTTTCAAGTGACCAAAATATCTCAATTTCCTTTGTTTTATCGTCTTTAATTAGCCAACCTTCATCAATATTCCACACCCATTAGTATTGAAATTTGACCAGTCAAGAGCAAAGTACCACATAACACAAAACAGAAAATAAACCCGTGTTCAAGTCGTTATAAAGTTCCTTGAATTAGCTGGTTTATCATGTGATTCCACTAGCCAATGTATTCGTCTGCATCTCGGATTTCCTGGTAATGGAGTCAGGACATTTCATAACTCGTATAGTATCTCGGTATTCTAGAAGTAAGCTCCATATTACGCCGTAGATACACTGTATAAATACATGATCTGTGATGTGCAGTCGAGCGAGTAATGTTCTCTAAATTCCAGCTATTTATGAATGGTTTGTCAAGCTAATGTGATGCTCTGTATGACGTGAGTTACACGATGAAAGAGCCATACTAGTTCAGATCCTCAACCTCCTTTTCTAATTATACTTGTTCTTTTTGTTGATCTTGTTTCAGTTTGTATTCTATAAACCGTGACCTTCCCGTTCTTCTCATTCTTGATTTATGTCTTGTTGTTATTCTGTTTATTCTTGTTTTTCTATTCTTCTTGTTTATTTGTTCTTGTTCTTCTTTCTCTCCCCCTCTCACACCTCTAATCCTTGTCCTCCTAGATTTTGCTTCTTCGTACGTAACAGGCCATTAAATAGCTCAAACTAAATCCACCCGTCTTCTACCATTATCTCAAAATACCCCCAATATCTTTACCTATTAAAAAAAAATATTTGTGTTTGTGTATGGCTACTTTCAGTTTTGTATGATCTCTCTCTCTCTCTCTCTCTCTCTCTCTCTCTCTCTCTCTCTCTCTCTCTCTCTCTCTCTCTCTCTCTCTCTCTCAAGCTTCCTCTCTCTTCCGTTTTGGATGCTTTCCTCTTTCTCTACCTATACGTCTGTATGTCTGTTTGGCTCTTAGATGTTGACTCTTTGTGAGTTTCTCTCGCATATTTTCTCAATATTTTTATCTCTGTCCTTTATGTCTCTCTCTTTCTCTCTGTATGGGTGTGTGTGTGTTCGCGCGTGTGTGTTTGCGCGCGCGAGCGAGCGTATAAATACTTTTGTATGTGTTTGCAAACCCTCTAACAAAACAATCAATTTAAAAAAAATCTACGCTAGCAAACGTCACGTGACCTGTCGCGACTGCGAATAACAATCCCCGTGTGGAGGCGTTATTCGCAGCGTGCTGCGTATAATGACTTCGTTACTAAAATGAATTAGAGGTATATTTCTGGAATGCGAACATTTGAAGCAATGATAAATAAAAATGGCAAGTACCTGGTAACGTCAGTCGTTGGTGATACAAGTAATGCGGTGGAAAGGAAACGTTGTGGTGTCCCCAGCTTTGTTTAATTTAAACACATTTTCAGAGGTGTTGAAAAGCCATACTAGTGTTACGTCGAGAGCGTCGGTGGTGTAAAGGTTAGCGTGGTTGCCTTCCAAGCAGTCGATCCGGGTTCGATTCCCGGCTGACGCATGTATTTTTTCTCCCGTGTGTTGCCGGGGCCCATAAGGCAAGCAAAGAATAGCAATACTGTAGCCTACCACGCATGTCGTAAGAGGCGACCAAGAAGGCTTGATGGTTCCGTCGCCCTGCTACTGAGTGAGTGCGTGGCGCGACACTGTGAGCTGTGAGTTTTGTGTGAAGTGCTTTTGAATCTGCCCAAGTTTTTTTTTATTTTTTGGAACGTGACTGCATGTTCGGAGTGATGGCAGGTGGCTATGTCCCAGAGTTGACCGGTTTTTGCCTTATGCAGAAATGCGTGGCGGCTGGGCTTCTGGTTGACTGCCACTGCCGTAGGTGATGAACTGTATTTTCGTGGACTGTGGGTGAACATCTACGAAACTTCCAGATAGGAAAATGACTGCCGATTCCATCAACGATGAATTGGGTGTTTCGTGGATGACATTTGTGTTGGCATTCTGGCGGTGGCATTATGCACAGTGTACCTGTGCGGGCTGTTGTTTGTCGAGACTCTTGTATTTTCCACTTTTCACATTGGGCAGTGGGGAGCAATTTGTGTGATATTCACTGGCACAGGAACGGAGCATAATCGGGACGACTCGTTGCCGTGAAGTTGGAACTGCGACTAACTAACTAACTAACTAACTAACTATCAGTCGTTTTGCGGACATGAGTATATGTTGATGTTTCAGTATGGGTGACAGTTGATATGTAAGTGCACTTGCAGTCACCAGAAAGACCTCATTGACTCGGATTTTCTCACATGGCTCGATCTTTTTCCGCAAGGCGACCCGCCGAAAGCGTCGCACAAAGCACGAATTCCGTAGCGCCAGCGCCGACTTCCAGGAGTCTCCTGAAAAATGTACGCGTGAACCGAAAAGGCAAATCATTCAATTCAGCAACAGCCGGTAACCATTTTTCCGAACATGCAGGTCACTGTACAAAGAAAAAGAGGACACGTAAAAGCATTCCCTGCGAATATCACAGTTTACAGAGTCGCGACACGCACTCACCCATTAGCAGGGCGACGGAACCATATACTGCCAGTCCATCATGAGGAAAATGAGAAATGCAAACCGCCATGCTGGGTACCGGAAGTCCAAAACGACAGATAATAAACAGCATATTCACACCAACCCTATGCTACCAATCTCAAACTTGGACATTATCCAAATCACACTTTCGAAAAATCAACACCTGTGAAATGAGATGCCCGAGGAGAGCTACCAACTTAACAATCCGAGACGTAGTAAAAAATGTTGTTATCAGACAGACAGTGGGATCAACACCTTGTGCCACATTTATTGAAAGACAGGAGATCAAGTGGTTTGGCCATCTCTTTAGAACGCAACACCATCAACTACCATCACTGGCCCTACATCAAAGATCACCTACGACGAGAGCAAGAGTACCACCGAAAAGAAAATGGATTGACGACATCAGAGACATTGTACAATCACACGGAATGACACTATCCAATGCCACCCTTCGGGCGACGGGGCGCCAATTATTCCTCCCCACGACCCTTGAAGGCAAAAGTGGAAGTTGATGATGATGATGATGACTGATTATATCAGGGTGGGTCGACATCAGAAATTGTACTAAATAGTAAACATAACTTCACTGGTTCATTTTGTAAATGTTTTAAGGTATAATGGGCATGTAGTGCTATCCCAATATTTGTATAGATCACCGGCACTCGTAGAACATTGTTTGATGTCAATGTTTAGGTTGTAAGCCCAGGTCAGTTAAAGAACACAACCTCCCTCGATGGAAATTTCAACACGTGACCACCGGCTCGGAAGACAGGTGTGTTAGGACAAATAAAAATTTCATTTACCGGCCATCTCACAGAATAGTGTGACTTATTTATTGACTCGCCCGCGTAAATTTTTCTACCCAGCTATGCAATGCTTTACCGGACAAATATTTGTCAGCATAATCACTGGCAAACCACCTAGACGGGAGACATTTCGCGAATGACGCCGAAGTTGAATGTGAAGTAAAAACGTAGTTTAGAAAACAGAGCACGCAGTTCTATGCAGCCGGTTTGGGAGGACTGATAAAACGATGGGATAAGTGCGTCAATGTTGATGAAAATTATGTTGAGAAATAAAGGGACAATGTGTGTATAAAAATAAACTGGTTTCAAGTTGTTATCATATTTATTATTTTTCTACAGCCATTCGTGACTTACTTATTAACATACTCTCGTAACTCCGGAGGTGGAGAAACTCTCTGGTGGCATGGTAGACGTGAAACAGACTGCTGACTTAATATCACTCAGACTGCTGACTTAATATCAACGATTATTATCATCGTCTGACGCGTCGGTATCAATAGGAAATCATGGATCTCCATCTCAATGCCTATAGTTTTGAACCAGCTCTATGTGCGTGTCGGTATTATGTCGTTTGAACAAATCGTCAGTATGTTTATATCTATCTTGTTCTTCTATTTCATTCCAACAGTGTTAGTTTGCTACTCTTTACTACTTAATAAAAATGTGTTTGTTTTCAACTCTTAAATTGTCTGTCTGTTTTATACGGTTTAAAAAAAAAATTAGGTATCTTTATTTAAAATGTACTGGGCATTTCATTCTGCTTGTCTGTTGTTTCTTTTATAAACTGGGTGATTCTGCGCTACGTTATTTGATGCAGCAGTGACCTTGTGGTCTTTGTAGTTGGGCAGTGCTGGGTAATAACTGTATCTTCAGGGTCTGGATGATGACTTCTCCTGATGCTCTTCTTCGGCAACAGTAGGTGATGCTGTTTCCGTTCCTGTTTTAGCGTGGCTGGAGGTCAAGCTCTTTCTCATCTGCTAACGTCTTGTTTGTTTCCTGTGCGTGTTTTAACTGTAGGTTTGTTTTCCTGAGCAGTGTTAAAGAGTCCGGCTGCCTCTATGCTCTTCAGTCAAATTTGCCACTTGTCATTAGATTCAGAAAACAAAATTGATGTGAACAGACAGGAAAATACGAATAAGAAAGATGAATTGACCCTGTTGTGACTGTTAGTTTCCTAAACGAGTCTGTGCAGATCATCAATTATCCTACCCATTTAATGAAGGTGGAGCTGAAATATCGTAGACAGATCAATGGAGTTTTCGCCGCAGACGCTTTCTGGTTACCAAAGCCCATAAAACTTACGGGTTGCTAATATTCTGTCCTTTTATTGGTCTTGATCTCAGTATCGTGCCAAATCAGACGCGAGATTACGAACGTTAAATGTGTGGTTGCCCCACCGAGCTATACAAAAACACACACAGGAAAGTGCTTAGACACCAATGCTCAAATTGGAAACGTCACAGGGATATTTGAAACCCCTGGTAGCAACACTACCAGTTAACACATTAAACTAGAGAATGGACTTTGCTTAATACACAGTTTGTGACATATGTCAATACGAATATCTATTGCTCTTCAAAAACTAAAACAAATGAATAAATTGTGTGGGACAGATATACCTACAAAAATTAGACTTTTAAGAGCATTCATTTTTCCCATTGGAACATGCACATGTGAGACCTGGACACTTACTGAACAAGATGAACATCGCATAAGTGTCTTTGAATATAAATGTTATAGACGAGATCTAATAATATATTGGATACAGACAAGTACAAATGCATCCATACTACAAGATCTGAATATTGAAGAAAGTTGGCTACTAAAGATGATACAACAAAGAAAATTATTCAAATAATTTGGGCACTTGAAACGTCTGATTTGGAGAGAACAATAATGGAGAGGTGTATGCCTGGTAAGCGAAAAAGAGGAAGGCCAAAGAGAATATGGATGCAGCATGTGGCATGTGATCTCCAGATGGGTGTATCGGATGCTGGGCATCTTGCTTATGACCGAGTTTTACGGAAGGTTGTTATGGAAGCGAGGTTCTACAAAGGACATGCTACTGAATAAATGAACATATGTCAAACACTCTCTCTCTCTCTCTCTCTCTCTCTCTCTCTCTCTCTCTCTCTCTCTCTCTCTGTCTGTCTGTCTGTCTGTCTGTCTGTCTGTCTGTCTGTCTGTCTGTCTGTCTGTCTGTCTGTCTGTCTGTCTGTCTGTCTGTCTGTCTGTCTGTCTGTCTGTCTGTCTGTCTGTCTGTCTGTCTGTCTGTCTGTCTGTCTGTCTGTCTGTCTGTCTGTCTGTCTGTCTGTCTGTCTGTCTGTCTGTCTGTCTGTCTGTCTGTCTGTCTGTCTGTCTGTCTGTCTGTCTGTCTGTCTGTCTGTCTGTCTGTCTGTCTGTCTGTCTGTCTGTCTGTCTGTCTGTCTGTCTGTCTGTCTGTCTGTCTGTCTGTCTGTCTGTCTGTCTGTCTGTCTGTCTGTCTGTCTGTCTGTCTGTCTGTCTGTCTGTCTGTCTGTCTGTCTGTCTGTCTGTCTGTCTGTCTGTCTGTCTGTCTGTCTGTCTGTCTGTCTGTCTGTCTGTCTGTCTGTCTGTCTGTCTGTCTGTCTGTCTGTCTGTCTGTCTGTCTGTCTGTCTGTCTGTCTGTCTGTCTGTCTGTCTGTCTGTCTGTCTGTCTGTCTGTCTGTCTGTCTGTCTGTCTGTCTGTCTGTCTGTCTGTCTGTCTGTCTGTCTGTCTGTCTGTCTGTCTGTCTGTCTGTCTGTCTGTCTGTCTGTCTGTCTGTCTGTCTGTCTGTCTGTCTGTCTGTCTGTCTGTCTGTCTGTCTGCCTGCCTGCCTGCCTGCCTGCCTGCCTGCCTGCCTGCCTGCCTGCCTGCCTGCCTGCCTGCCTGCCTGCCTGCCTGCCTGCCTGCCTGCCTGCCTGCCTGCCTGCCTGCCTGCCTGCCTGCCTGCCTGCCTGCCTGCCTGCCTGCCTGCCTGCCTGCCTGCCTGCCTGCCTGCCTGCCTGCCTGCCTGCCTGCCTGCCTGCCTGCCTGCCTGCCTGCCTGCCTGCCTGCCTGCCTGCCTGCCTGCCTGCCTGCCTGCCTGCCTGCCTGTCTGTCTGTCTGTCTGTCTGTCTGTCTGTCTGTCTGACTGTCTGTCTGTCTTCTGGACAGTCGTACAGTTGGTGAAAGGCAGACTGACAGATAAATAAATTGTTAGGTAGGTAGATATATCTACCTCTCAATTTATATATCTGCTGTCTGTCTTTCGTCCTATTTATATATTTATTTATCTCTGTGTCTGTTTGTCTATCTGTCTCTCTATCTGTCTGTTTGTCTGTCTGCCTCTAACCAACATTACGACTGTCCATCTGTCTTTATGTCTGCGGCAATGAACATCGCCGTGGCAAGTGAACAGTCTCGCCTTCTGAAAGTCATGAATTCATTTTCAGACCGCACGTTTCAGCAATGAATGCACATTTTCCGGAACTACCTGGAGATCATGGCTAGAGCTACGAAGGTCGTATCTTATCATCCGTACGCCCGTTATATATGTGTGTCTGTCTATTTATCAGATTATCTCTCTCTCTCTCTCTCTCTCTCTCTCTCTCTCTCTCTCTCTCTCTCTCTCTCTCTCTCTCTCTCTCTCTCTCACTGCCTTTCCCTTCTCACTTTCCATCTCTATATCTCCCTCCCCCCAGTCTCTCCCTCCTACAATTCTGATTACCGGGACCAAACAACACAGCTCCCGGAACTATTCTAGCAATCAATGAGAGCCAATCACGAAGGCCGTAACATATATTTAAATTAACTCTTCCTGTTCTAACCTATCGTTAGCCTAACATAGTCTGTCCTAGGTTTTCACCGTCACTTCTTGTCCCAGGCTGGCCTACCTTGTACTTTAAGTTTCTTTAACTTATTCTGTTTCAGGCAGTTATTACTCCTAGACTTCAGTTATGTTAAAGAACGGCAGACGAAACAGACAGATTTATTTTAGCATCCATGCATTATGTATCCTTTTGTATAGATTCGAATGCTGGGACAATGAGAAGTGAAATGGACAGGAAAGATGAAGATGTAGAGCTATAGCCTTTTAGAAGAGTGAATCTCGTGGATAGAGAAGAAAGAACCATCATCATCATCATCATCATCTTCCATTTCTGCCGTCAAGCGGCGTGGGGAGGAATAATTTGCGCTCCAGCGCCCAGTAGGCGGCACTGGATAGTGTCATTCCGCGTTATTGTACAATGTCTTTGACATCGTCAATCCATTTTCTTCTTGGACGTCCTCTTGGTCTCGTCGCAGATGATCTTTGATGTAAGGCCAGTGATGGTAGTTGTTGGTGTTGCATTCTAACGACATGGCCAAACCACTTGATCTTCTGTCTTTCAATAAATGTGGCACAAGGTGTTGACCCACTGTCTGATAACAGTATGTCTTACTCGGTCTCGGATTGTTAAGTTGGCAGCTCTCCTCAGTCATTTCATCTCGCAGGTGTTGATTTTGTGAAAGTATGATTTGAATAAAGTCCAAGTCTGAGATCGGTAGCATAGGGTTGGTGTGAATATGATGTTTATTATCTGTCGTTTTGCGGACATGGGTATATTTGTAAGGGGGATAGTTGATATGTAAGTGCACTAGCTTTTTGACATCTGATTTCGATTTCTCTGTCCAATCTGCCATCTTCTGTGATCATACTTCCAAGATATTTGAATTCGTTAACTTGGAGAAAGAACAACGCTGAGATATTGAGAGGTGAAGGGTAATACAAGACCTTTAACGAAAATAAGAGGGAAAAGAGTTACCATTTACGGTGTATTTTAACAGAATGGGTGGAATAAACAATTTAGCTTTATGTGGGAAAATATAAGTACAGGGCAGCAGGGACAGTGAACGACAGGAAAAAATGCAAGTGGAAAGGTGAAAGAAATTAGTAACAAATAATAACATAAAAACACCAATTACCAAGTTGTAACTGACATAAATGACTACGTACTTGTAACTTACGTAAAGGATTAGAGGTCAACATTTAAATCCAACTGACCGTAGTGTGGAGCAAACCCACTACATCGCTATGGGACGAGAAATATCTCCAGCGCCTGAAACCTCTCCGACACACCGACTTCCACTTACATACTTATTTCCCAGGCTTACATTTTGGTGTTCTGATTTCACTCTTTGTCTTACTTTCTACACTGTTTTATGTCAACACAAATATATCCGTTATTATTTCCAATTTAACATTACCCATGTTCCCATTTCAGACTTGAATGTATACTTCCTTCACAGTTCCATAACAGCATCTCTCTCTCTCTCTCTCTCTCTCTCTCTCTCTCTCTCTCTCTCTCTCTATATATATATATATATATATATATATATATATATATATATATATATATATATATATATATATATATATATATATATATATATATATATATATATATATATATATATCCGATTCCCTTCTTGCACTCTCACACTTCCCTCTCACTCTTACGATAACACGAGGGGAGTTTATATCGGTTTCACCATTGTTGTTTGCGCCTTTATCAATCCTTTCCCGGCGGCCACACATGAAAGCGGGCTTGCCGACAGTTCGTTTACCCCAATCAACCTCATAGACACCTGAAAGCTCTGACGTCAGACTATGCTACCGAGTGGACGCAAACTGAAATAAACTCATGACACATCGGCTCTTCTGCACGTTTCTGTCAATTCAACGGTTCTTCGTTGGCAATAGCCTTTTAACTGTTTCCCTGCGAGAGTTATCTGACTGTTAAAACTCTCCCCCCCCCCACCCCTCCCCCTCATCCCTTCCCCCCTCCCACATCGATTCTCACTTAAACACATAAATCAATAAGTTGATGCGCATTAGTTTTTCCGTGAGTATTTAAAAACTGGCAGGTAGAACTCTGTATTTAGGTATAACTCTGTGTTGAGGTAGAACTCTTGTGTTGACTTAGAACTCTGTATTGAGGTAGAACTCTGTATTGAGATAGAACTCTGTACTGAGGTATAACTCTATATTAAGGTAGAACTTAACCTATGAGGTAGAACTCTGCTTTGAAGTATAACTCTGTACACTGTATTCAAAGCATTCTGTATCGAGGTAGAACTCTGAATCGAGGTAGAACTCTGTATCGAGGTATAACTATATATTGAGGTAGAACTATATATTGAGGTAGAACTCTGTATTGAGGTAGAATTATGTTCCGAGGTAGAAATCTGTATTGAGGTAGACTATATATTGAGGTAGAATTATATATCGAGGTAAACTATATATAGAAATAGAACTCTGTATTGAGGTAGAATTCATTCCGAGGTAGAACTATATATTGAGGTAGAACTCTATATTGGGGTAGAACTCTGTATTGAGGTAGAATTCTTTTCCTAGGTAGAACTATATATTGAGGTAGAACTCTGTATTGAGGTAGAACTATATGATGAGATAGAACTATATATTGAGATAGAATTCAGTATCGAGATAGAACTCTGTATTGAGGTAGAACTATATATTGAAGTAGAACTGTGTATTGAGGTATAACGCTGTATTATGATAGACCTTTGTACTGAGGACAGGGTTTCGTGTCTCTGCCAAATCAACTGTTCACCATTGGCAATTGGGTTTTACGGGGTTCTCATTAAAAGGTAAGGGACTGTTTAAAATTCTAAGGTTTGTGTTGTTTTGATGAAGGATATTCTCTCATAAGTCTTAATTTATTTAAACGGATTACGAGTTCGTAAATTTCGCGCAGGATATTAAAAATATATAATAAGGAAATGAAACAAAAGATTAGTACATGTGCAACCACATTGAAACCCCCCCCCCCCCCCCCCCCCTAAATATTACATAGTCAGCCAGCTTGTAAGAGTTAAAATCCCACATTGATGCCCACATAACACATTCGTCAATATGTCAACACGTTTTTGTGTGTGATCTAATCACAGCACAGTTACACTTTAGACCAACCATCTTTAAATCATCTGAAATATACAACACTCATGTGCGCCACAGACGCGTGGACTAGTGAAGACATATGCAACAATAATTTATCGTGCAGAAATATGGACGTATGAATACATGAAAGTCAAACAGTAAAATAGCATTTTCCCATAGCTTCAGACTAATTGTATATGTTACGCTTGTCCAATATTTTGATGAAATAAGCAAACTGACATTGGATAAGTGATTTTGTCATCATTATCATTTGCCTTGTGTTCAGTTTCTTATCATCATTTTATGGTGTGGCACATACCTTTTCCAAACTTCGGAGGAAGACACAGTGACAGTGAAAGAAATCAAGGCTGTGCTTCGACGATCAAAAAACAGTGCTCCAGGTCCTGATGGCATAAGATACGACGACATAAATAGGTGTACCGACAATGAGCTAGAGAAACTAGCAGACATGTACAACAACAGTATAGGGAGTGCTAGCATCAAGGAGGAATGGTTACACAGCTATCTGATTCCCTTGCCGAAGCCTGACAAAGACCACAAAAAAATTCAGGGATATCGAATTATAACCATGCAGAATACAATAGGCAAGCTGCTGGAGAAGGTAATTGCAAGGAAAATATCAAGCCAACTAGAGAGGCAAGGTGTTTTCCCACCTACCCTGGGTGGGTACCGTCCAAAAAGAGAAACCTGGACCAATGCAGCAGTCTTTGCCCATGATGTCTATGAAGGTTCCACTCAGGCACTGAAACCGTTGCTGCAGCGATTGATCTTGAGGACGCATACAACAGAGTACCACTGGATTTTTTAATGTTTCAGCTTCTTGAACTAAACGTAAGTCCATTCCTCCTTAGTTGGATCGCTGCAGCCCTCTACCAACGGAAAGTTTTTAGATGTGGCAGTTGGACTTCGGAACCAACAACAATATATCCTGGCCTACCACAGGGATCACCATTATCTCCGGTACTGTTCAACGCCTACACAGTGAGAATCACCAGTGAGCAGATCACTGGACCTGGCAGGACATTGTCGTATGCCGATGATGTTTTAGTGTATCGTCAGGGTAAGGATAGAGAGGGGGTTGCTGTGGAACTACAAACCGAACTCAATCGCATAAGTACTTGGTGTGATGAAGCTGGGGCAATGGTCAACCCAACAAAGGCAACAGTGACTTGGTTCTCGTTGAATAATCATATTGTCAACAATCCAACACCAACTGTAATGCTGTGTTCAGAGACGGTGGAAAGAACGCAGGCAATGAATTACCTGGGGATACGGTTTGATCGAAGCCTTGCTTATAATGTGCACATAGACCAGGTGATAACAAAGGCCAAGCGGGGTTTGGCAGCGATGCGGGTGATGGCGGCAGCAAACTGTGAGCAGCGCCATCTATGTCTTCTGTACGAGGGGCTGGTCATGTCTGTTTTGGAGTATGCAATGGCAATCCTGACTCTCAGCCATAAGCAGATAGAAAGGATGGAAAGGATACAGAATGAAGCTATGCGCATTATTCTTGGATGTACAAGAGATACAGCATGCAGGGCGATGCGCTACCTTCTTGATTTTCCAACCATTGAAGAGAGAATACAAGTTTGCAGGGCACGCGCCTACCTCAGAATTAACGCAAACACACAACATCCACTGCATAGTGAAATTAGGAAGGTGAAGGGCAGCAGGTTAAAAAGAGGACGGTCGTGGATCGGTCAAGCCGAAGACATTCTTCAACAGGTGTGTTCACTTGAGGACTTAGAACCTGGCGAGGAGTGGGTGCAAGTGCCAACAGACTTCTGCACATCCTTTTCAGTTTGCATCCAACTAGATAGAAAATGCAGACAAGAAAATCCGGCTGCTGTTGAGGCTGAAGTACAAGCGTTGATTTTCGAGAATTCGCTAGACGGTGACGCGGTCATCTACACAGATGGGTCGGTCGTCCGACATGTGAGAAGTTCATGGGCCTTTACAGCTCGGGCCGGAGGGAGAATTGTGAAGGAGGACTCTGGTGCTTTCACTGAAACCACAAGTAGCCTGACCATGGAAGTCATGGCAGTAAGTAAAGCAATAACATGGCTCGAGACACAGACATTCACTAGGGCTTGTTTCCTTAGCGACTCAATGAACATGATCAAGAGGATAGAGGAGGGGTCGATCCGAAGAGAATGGTTGCTGCCTCTGAAGCGGTCTCGGCTGGAAAAGATTAGTTTCATCTTCGTGCCAGGTCATGCGGGAGTACAAGGAAATGAGCGGGCTGACAAGCTCGCAGGTGAGGCTACTGTGGAGGGCGGACGCGCCATGGACCAGGCTGACATTCTGAATGCTCTACGAGAAGTGAGACTTTTGCGAGAACCAAGTGATGACTGTGAATCTACAACAATGGCCAGACTGCGGGAGCAGCAAATTAAAAGAGGGGTGGCCAAACAAGAACACTACGCGGGAAGCCAAAGAAGATTGATAAACCAACACAGAACTGGCGTCGTTAGCCGCTACACGCTGCGGGATTTGCTGAGGAGGGGATCCGAGCACTTATGGACTGAATGGTTCGATGTGCAACGAGGATGATCTGTCGACTAACTAACTAACTAACTAACTAACATACCTTTTCCCTTTAGAATGTACCATTTCTTAATCACCAGTTTCTTTTTACTGTATGTAATTTGTCTTACTTACCATGTTCTCTGAACAGAATATGTTTCTTACTCATCATTTTCTATTTACACAGTATTATACGTATTAGTCACGTTTTCTCTCTATAGTATATACTATTTCTTACTCATTCCATTCTCTGTATACAATATAATATTTCTTATTCACCATGTTCTCTTTACAGTATATATTATTTCTTATTAACTTTTTTCTCTTTAGGATATATAATATTTCTAATACCCACCCCCCCCCCCCCCCCCCCCCATTAGTTTTTCTCTTTACAGTATGTATTTCTCATAGCCGTTTCTCTTTACAGTATGCATTTTTAACAGTCATTTCACTTTACAGTACACAATACTTCTTAAACCCCCACGCCGCCTTTTTGTCTCTTTACATTATACAATATTTCTTACACCCCTTTTCCACTTCACTATCTATACTACTTCATAGAGACGCTGACACTCATTGGTAAGGATATACCATAAATGTTAATAAAACACAGCCAATGTAGAGTTTTCTATACGGCTGACATCTTTCCCCGTCTCTGGACGTCAACGTATTGAATAATTAATCCTTGACACGATACCTTGGATGAACTGTTGTTTGGTGATCAATAGCAAGTCATGAAGCTCAGTGTTTCTCATTATGTTACAGCTGGATTTCACTGTCCGTCCGTCCGGCCATCCGCCCGCCTGCCCGTCTGTCCGTCCGTCCGTCCGTCCGTCTGTCTGTCTGTCTGTCTGTCAATCATGTGCCAGGCTGGAAAGCGTGGGGGGTCATGACTCGCCATTTCACTCGATCATCAGAGTCGTCGATCAGCTCAGTGTTCCTGTCTCGACCATGCCATGTGACCAAACCATCCAGGTATTTTCCTCTCGGTCTTCCTCTTGGTCTGTTCCCTTCGATCTTGCCAGTTGTCACTAAGTTCTCCAATCCGTTCCTTCTCATAACATGTCCAAAAAATTTTGACTGTCTACGTCTAATTTCTCTAATCAATTTACGATGTTCATTTGTCTCCTGTAGTACTTGGTCATTGATTTTTCTGTCTGTCCATGGTGTTCTTTGCATTTTCCTCAGAAACCACATTTCTGTTGCCATCAGATGTTTTTCAGCTTGACTGCTCATTGTCCAAGTTTCACATCCATACAAAAGAACAGGCTCTATGCATCCCCTCAACAATCTTTTTCTCGTTTCAATTGACATCTTTTTATTGGTCAAAATGTTGTTCATCTTGCTAAAGGCTAATTTCGCCATGGCGATTCTTGTTCTAATCTCTTCAAGGCATCTCCCATCAGATGTTATAACTGTTCCGAGATAATTGTGCCGATTCACTTGTAGAAGAATATTTCCATTTACTTGTATATTACATTGTGGCACTTCGTTCTTCCTAGTGACGACCATAACCTGTGTCTTTTTACAATTTAATTCTAACCCCAGTTGCTCACTGTGTACAACAACCGCATCTACTAATTGTTGCAGATCCTGCGCATTTTCTGCAATCAATACTGTATCATCTGCATATCTAATGTTATTGATGTTTTGTCCTCCAATGCTGATTCCATTTATATCCTCTACATTTCTGAAAATATTTTCACTGTATCGGGAAAAAAGATCTGGAGACATTACACATCCCTGCCTAACACCTCTCTTAATAGGCTGATATCGTCCCACATGTATTATCAATCCTTATTGCAGCTTTTTATTTCCAATATATGTTTTCTATAAGTCTAATGTCTTTCCCATCAATTTGTAGATCTGCAAGCATATCCACCATGTTGACATGTCTAACTCTATGAAAAGCCTTTGTGTAGTCAATAAAGCAAAGATGTATATCCTTGTTCACTTGTATAGCACGTTCAATAACTGTTCGCAGCATATACACAGCACTTACTGTACCCTTTCCTTCTACAAACCCACATTGTTATTTCCCTATTTCAGGTTGTATTTTCTTCCTCACTCTTTGTATGATAATTCTTAGCAAAATCTTTGTGATGTGACTCATTATACTAATTATTCTATGTTTATCACACTCCAAGGCTCCTGATTTCTTTGGGATTGCAATAAATACAGAGTTACATAATTCAGAAGGTATATCTCCAGTATCATATAATGTGTTCAGCAGTCTGGTGACTTGCACTAGTCCAAATTCTTCTAAAGCTTTAATCATTTATGTTGTGATGTTATCTGCACCGGGGGCCTTGCCAGCTTTCATATGCTTAAGAACATTTCGAACCTCCATCTCCAAAATTGGCGGTCCGTCATTATTAAATCTAATATCATACTGTTCCTCTCTGTTATCATCATAAAGGTGTTTCACATAATCTGTCCATACATGTAGAATCTGATCTTTTTCTATTATGATTTTGCCATCTTTAGTTTTTAGACTTGTTCTTTTATTAGTAAGTTCCTGAATTCTTTTGTGCACTAATTTGGTATTTTGACTGTTGTGTTGGGCCGGTCCTGCAAACGTCGAGGAGATGACGTAATGCAACGTTTGCAGGACCGGCTCATCACAGCAGTCGGGTGAACATTCTGTGCTGCAGCTACGGTTATCAGTACAAAACCACACCGATCCCCAACCCAGCAGTTAAAGAACCTGTAGCTTTGTACACCAAATCGAATTGTATTTACCAATTTACATGCAGGTGCGAGGCCATCTACATAGGTAGAACAGAGCGACAGTTACATAACAGGGTGTTGGAACACATTCCGAACTGGGTGGACAAGAAACTACACACAGAAGATGGTAGCCTAGGCAGGTCGACACACCGGAACAGTCCTGCTTCATCGGTCGTGAGGCACGTGCTCGAGAGTGGTCATGTGGTTGGAAGAGACAGTGTCTTCCGTGTGATGTTCAACACACAGAATAGTCGCTTGTTAAGGTTTGCTGAAGCCATAGTGATCAACCTGCGTAAGCCGGCCTTGTGCAAGCAGAAAGACATGTTAGTCAGTTTAAAATTACCGTGGTAGACAATCGACATTACTGTGCGAACATGTGTATATTTCAGATTGAAGGATTTATCTAGTTATTTTATTTATGTTGTGTGATTTCTGCAGTATGTACCCGACGAGATGCAGCGAAATATGTCAGGCAATAAATCGTGCAATCTATTGTTTGTGTCTTCGTTATACAAATTCACTACTAAGTATTGTCAGATATAAATCGGATAATTGGATAATTGGTGTAACGGTACAGCATCCTTCTCTGATGTGCGAACGCCGAGTACGAAATTTGCATGGATGTTTACAACAATAAAACGCTCGATGATGTGACACCAATTCGCGGTTCTCCCTGGCCTTGGAGTTAACGTTTTTCTCCGTAATCCCGTATATTCTCGTGAGTAACGTAACCTGCGCGAGAATCGGTAGCGGTTCTTACCGCGTTCATATCTTTCGAGGGTATGTGAGCCGGTCTCTCAGAAAGCAATGGCAAACTACTGAGTGTAATCTTGCCTAGTACATCAACAGCAGCTGAAAAATTCTGATGGTGACTGCAACGTCCTGTAAGATATATGCAAAAAAAAAAAGCATCTAATATTATTACCAGTATAGAGGAACAGCTAGAAGAACCCGTGCGCCCTTTGCTCACTTAAAACATTCACCAGCTTTTGGAAATCGAAAAAAAACAGTCGAATCCCGGGCCAGATTTCTATATTAAAAACCCATTAAAAAGGACGCTTAATAGTCAACGGGCTCGACTTCATTGCGCCAAGTTTTTATAACAATGCTGTCAAATAAGCATGAGGTAATGGACAAATAAAGAGGGAGTGCGCTGTCCATGGCTATACTCGTTATCAATAGAGCTTCCTAGAAAACCTAATTAGACATTACAGAAAAAAAAAAGAATCAAAACGGTTGAATGAAACCGAAAACAGAATCAAAACGTTTGAAGAAAAAAAACGAAAAATAAGAGAATCAAAACGGTTGAATAAAACTGAAAAAGAAAATTCTAAACGGTTAAATAAAACAAACATACAAACAAACAAAAATGAGTCAAGACGGTTAAATGAAACCGAAAAAAAAAGAACTAAACACGGCTCAATGAAAACGAAAACATAGAAAAATCAAAACTGGTGAATGAAACCGAAAAAAAAAAAGAATCATAACCATATAATAAAAACGATTTAAAAAAAAACGAAAGAATCATAACGTGTAAGTGAAAGTTAAAAAAAAAAACATGGAATTAATACGCGTGAAAACCAAGGATTACGAAAACCTAAACTTTAATGGGCAATGCCGGAGATCTCAAACTTACATTACTCAAACTGTTACACCTTCAATGGCATATTGTGATTTCTGCGGCCATGTTTCTCTGCTAACTTGCAGGAACAGGACGTGTTTAATGCCTTGACACATACCTTTGTTCTTAACTAGTTCAGCCTTGTATTCTTTTTGGCTGATGTCATACTTTACAGACAGCCATCAAGCAGGTCTATAACTTCCGTTGTTTCCTTTATTTCTGCCTGTGACATGATTACTTATTTATATGCATTACATCAACTGGCTTTGACCTTTTATACAGCAGCGAGACAGGACACTGTTTGCATTTTTAAAAACTACAGGATGCAGACGGCTGAAAGGATAACATAAACGGGTTGGTGTTGGGGCTGCTGTTTCCTCTTCCTCCACCGCTTTCTCCTCCGTGACATCCTCCTCCTCTCCTACTCCTAAGCTAGTTTGGAAGGAAATGGAAATAGAAACAAATATTGAGGATTTGTATTTTCTTCTTAACTCTTTGCGTGATAATTCTTACCAAGATCTGAATGATGTGACTCATTATAATAATTGTTAGATGTTTATCACATTCCAAGGCTCCTGATTTCTTCGGGATTGCAATAAATATAGAATTACATAATTCAGGAGGTATATCTCCAGTATCGTTTAATTGTGTTCAGCGGTCCGGCGACCTGGTCTATTCCATATTCTTCTAAGGCATTGATAATTTAGGTTGTGATGATGTCCTTCATTATTATTGCGAATAGCATACTGTTCTCTTTTGCATCATCATAAAGGTCTTTCACATTATCTGACATCGCAAGTAAAATTTGATCTTTTTCTGTTACGATTGTGCCATCTTTGGCTTTTAGGCAACCTGTTGATGTATATGTTCTTTTATTTGTGATGTCATTAATTCCTTTGTGCATTAATTTGGTATTCCGATGTGTTGGTTTTCAACTCCTCTGCAATTTTCCCCAAGCCGGTGCTTCTTTTGCCTCTTGCACAGATTCCTAATTTTCCTGTGAAACTGTTAATATTTTTCATGGTTATCTTTGTTATTTATTCTTATTTCTATGAGTTTTAAGATGCCTTCAATCATCATTTTCTTACGCCCCATCATCTTAATTTTTGGGGTAGTTGTTTCTGTAGTTTGGTTGACTGATTTCTTTAATATATCCTATTTGTCGCTGACATGTTGAAATAATATTGCCACATCGGACAATGCATCAAATCTGTTCTTTACCTCTACGTTGAATTGATCTTTTATCTCATCACTCTTTTGTGCACGTATACAAAATTTTGTGATTCTTGGTGTATATTTGAACTTCTTTAATATGTGTATTGCTGATGTTTAATCTATGACCCTATAGCAATCTGTGCTTGGAATAATCTTTGCGGCTTTTAAACTCTTTCGCTACCGTGAGCCCATCTGTGGACAGGATGGATTTGCTGTAATGGCAATTCGCCCTTTTAGTCCCACAAAATGATCAGTGGTTTATTTCGTATATTTCTGCTCCGTTTCGGAATTTTAACTTACAGTAAACTGAAAAGTCGTACAGCCGAAAGATTTCTACGCCATCTTGGTGCGGTCAAACGTTTTCTAATATTGGATTCTTGTGAATTTTCAGTTTTAAGGTAATTTATTTTGGTTTTTCACAATGGAAACGCCCACCAGTTTGCGTCCACGTAGTATGACTTGAGATCAAGCTAGATTATTGTTTATAACTGTTTTAAACAATAGTGATTCCCTTATCAGTGAATATTTAGAAAGTAGTTTTAGTTGTGTCTAAAGTTTTAGCACGTGGTGATAAAGAAAAACCAGTGAATGTTCGTCAACAGCTGAGTGTTTGACAACGAAGCACGAATGGCTGAAGTTTACGTCTGTCATTATTGCTATGGGACTTGATCCAAGACCATGTATCAAAGACTACTGGTGTACAAGTGCACATTTATATACTTCTTGGTATGCCACTGCCACTTCGTTTCCCAGTAATCAATTAGAAAATTATAATATATTTATCACACCATGTTTCATGTATGTCAACCTGAGGGTACCCAAAAAAAAAAAAAAATTAAAAAAAAATTGATCCTCTTGTTGACATGATTCTAAAGAATATCCAGGAAGCATTTTACCCATTTGAAAATGTGTCCATTGATGAAATGATTATTTGGTGGAAGGGCTAAATAAAGCTAAAAAAAACCTTGCATTGTTGTCTCTACCAAGTCTGTAGTTAGAACTGTTGAGAGCGGATTGCGAAAACCGCAAAGCAAGCCGAAGATGGTCTCCATGAAAATAACACGGCGATGAATGGCTGCGACAGAATGGACCAAATGGTTGGATATTATAATATCCATGATAGGAAAACCATTAAGTGGTGGAAGAAGATCTACTACTAGATCTTTGAAATTGCACAGATCAATGCTCACATCCTACATTCCATATGGCAAACAGAGAAAGGAGGATAAAAATTTTTATAGAAGGATTTCAAGTAAAGGAAAGTGCTCATCGCGAAGTAGCTCAGAGTATTCCTGAAAGTTTGACACACTGCCTGCCGAAGAATTTCAGTCTGTTGCAGGAAATTATGCCGAAAGATTTACATGAGCCAAGCATTTAATTTAATGAATTATAATAGAAATAATATAATATAAATAATGGAATTTGTCGGTGTCAATAGAGACTGTGTTGTTTGCAGCACTCGAACTAAACGAATTTCGAAATCTTCTGTTGATGAGAATGGATAAAACCGCTCTTTCTTAAACATTCCGTGTGAAGATGCCGATGTAATTGGTTCAGCCCCTGCTCCGGTCAGTTGAACTAAAATGTTAACTTCTCTTCCTTGACTTGGGGACGGGATTTACAAGTCGCTCTAACTATCTTGCTTGCTTGCTTGCTTGCTTGCTTGCTTGTGTTCGTTGGCTTGAGCTCCAACGCGAAGTCCTGTATGTCGGATGAAGGCATACTGTTGTCCAACATCAGTGTGATGTCATACAGGACCTGAGTTTTGCGTGAGTATCCGTTGTCCCATGTCTGGCTTATTGGTGTGCAGACTGGTGGTTCCTCGCCGTACAGGCAGACACTCTCCGACTTCGGAGGAATCGGCGATCCTACTGACTTTAGCCAGGACCCCGAAGGGACCTGTTGCCCAGGACGCTCGACGAGGACGCGTCAATAGGTCTTGGCCAGTATATAACCCGGCCCTGGTGCCTTGGAAACACCTCTGCGTCCCGCTCTAACTATCTAAGTCTAACCGTCTAACGAATTCCCGAAAACCAACGCTTGCATCTACACAGTTGGGTCGGTCGTCCGGCATGTGAGTGCTCATGGGCCTTCACGGCGCGGGCCGGAGGGAGAATTGTGAAGGAGGACTCTGGTGTTTTTGTTGAGACCACAAGTAGCCTGACCATGGAAGTCATGGCAGTAAGTAAAGCTATAACATGGCTCAAGACACAGACATTCAATAGGGCATGTTTTCTTAGCGACTCAATGAACATGCACAAGAGGATAATTCCTAATTTGTTCATTTACATTCCAAGATTCGCTGCCATACAGAAAAACTGGTTCTATATAGCATTTTAGCACTCTCTTTCTTACATTCATTGATAGCGACTTATTGCATAAGATACTCTTCATGTTCTGAAATGAGGCTTTTTCCTGCCCTATTCTGCTCTTAATCTCTGTTGTACATCTTCCATCTGATGTCATAAGTGCCCCTATGTATTTAAAATTATTCACTTGGTTGAGAATTTCCCCTTCTATTTCTGTTTAACATTTTGGTGTCCCCATTTTCTTTGATATCACCATTGTTACTCTTTTCTTGATATTCAAGGAGAGTCATTTCTGTGCACTCTCTGTTGCTACACTGTCCAACAATTGGTGTAGGTCTGTTGCATTATCCGCTACCAATACTGTGTCATCTGCATAGCGTATATTATTTATATTATATCCTCCGATTAGTATTCCTGGCTTCTCTTTGATCTCTCTCATTATTACTTCGCTATATAGGGAGAAGATATCGGGTGACAAGACACACCCCTGTTGTACTCCTTGCTTTAACTGATCGTAACTACCCTCTTTATTTCCCATTTTAATTGCTGCTACTTGGTTCCAGTATATATTCTCTATTATTCTTAAATCTTTCCCATCAATGTTGATATCTTCCAACATTTTAATCAGTACATCATGTTTTACTTTATCAAATGCCTTAGTATAATATATGAAGCATAAATATATATCTCTCTGTTTCTCTATTGACCTTTCTATTAGTGTTCGTAATATATATATATTGCATTGTTTGTACCCTTTCCTTCCATAAAACCATACTGTTCTTCACTATTTTCCATTTTTATTTTCTTTCTTGTTCTTCTTATTATAATTCTGAGTAGAAGCTTAGTGACATGGTTTATGAGGTTAATTGTTCGAAAATCGTCGCATTCAATTGCTCCTGGTCTCTTTGATATTGCTATAAATACAGATTTCAGCATATAGCTCGGTAAATATCCACTGTTGTAAATTTCATTCAGCATTTTGGTTAATATATCTACCCCAAAAATCTATAACGATCCGTTATATACAGAGAGTAAGCGATGCATGAAGCGGACTACTAATTCCAAAGACTTTATTTGGTTTGGCAAGTCGGAAAGCATCAAGAATAACACCACTAACATATCGTGATGTGTATGAATATTTTATCACTAGGCATAATGCGACATATTATGATAATGCTATATAACAGTTATGATCAATGATTGTACTGTCTTTTGTTCTGCTTGCAGTGTTATATTTCCTGTGCTGAGTCAGCCTTTTCAGTTTTATTGTTTGGACAGCTATAGTGTTATTGCATATTTCTCATGCATTTCTTGCTCTTTGTCCTCCTCCTCCTCGTCCGTCTCCTAGTCCTCCTCCTCCTTCTCCTCCCATCATCTTCTTCTTCTTCTTCTTCTTCTTCTTCTTCTTCTTCTTCTTCTTCTTCTTCTTCTTCTTCTTCTTCTTCTTCTTCTTCTTCTTCACTTATCCCACCCACCCATACCATTTCAATTTTCTTCTTCCACCTATTTCTTCTATTCCATCTTTTCTTCTATCCTCACTCTCTTCCCCCTTTTTTCTATATTAATTATTTCACTTCCTTCTTTTCTTTCTCCACTCTTATCTCCGTCACATTCTTTCCCTGCGTCTTTTCTCGCCTTTATTCTCTGTCCCTCCTCATTCGTTACCTCCTCATTTCCCTTCTCGATTCTCTCCTCCTCCTAATCATTCTACCAATTCATCTTCTTCGGTGTCTCCAAACCCGTTCTGCTATTTCCAATTATCTCCATCCATCCTGACAACAGAGTTCCAATGCTCGACGTTCACTTCCCTTAGACACTTCTCATATAGCCATTATTTATTTACAATCTTAATCACAAGTTGCGTGTGTTCCATGTCTCAGGTTTTAAAAAAAATTCTAGATCCGCTGTTATTTTTTATAAACATGTTCCTGAATTTCCTTGATTGGAACTAGTTTCCGGTAGTTATTTTTGTCTGGATACTATTTATAGAGGAGTTGTGGTAGAGCAGTGGTTTGTATGCACGCCCGCCCGTGGGTCGGGTGTCCATGTGTTCGAATACAGACCGATGCGGCGATTTGATTTAAACATTTGATCTTAGCTTCCAGTACGACCCAGCCTATATGTGTGTCGGGATACGTTCCGGGAAGTAAAGGCTGCCCTTCTGATATTGACCACATCGCTCACCGAGTACTCGACTGAGCTAAGAAATGTAGGGCTAACACCTTATACCCAATAGGCACCGACGCGCTGAATTATTTTACTTACTATATACGTGTTATGTCATGTGCTATCTTTATATTTACTGTTTTATTTCTTTATGATAGTCACTGTTTGATTAAGTAACTTTTAAATACCAAATCATAGGGTGGAGGAACATCATTGGTAACCCTTTATACACCTGAAGGTATTTTGGGCTTTCGGTGCTGGCTCGTGGTTTCATAATGTTTTGCATATCCTTTTACAGGACATCGCTGTCAACATCAACATCTTTCAGCTGATTGCTGATTTCTTGGCAAGATTACGCTCAGTAGTTTGCCATTGCTTTCTGAGCGACCGGCTCCACACTCGCATAAGTCACTGGCGCGTCTCGAACCGCTTCCAATTCTCATGCGCTCACATCAACCACGAGAGTATTCAGGGTTACGGGGAAAGCTGCTTTACCTTGCTCTAATTGCTTTACCAATACATTTTCATTTTGGGTCTTTTACCTCGTGTCTGACATTACTGAATCATTTATAAAATGAATAAAACAGAATTTCTAAAGTAAAATGGCTCTTTTACAAACGGATTTCATTTCTAACATGCATTAATTGCGATGAACAATTAACAGACAAATGAGGAATTATGTGGAAGCATCGAACATGTGGTTTTATAGAACCCCAGGGATGAATAAAAAGAGCAATGAATGTATCTTGAAAAAGGTATACGTACAAAAAGAACTAGTTACTCGAGTCAGAAAATGACAGTCCACATTCTTTGCGTATGTCATGAGAGGGGGAAAAGCTGTAGTATGTCGTGACAACGGAAACGTTGGAGGGGAAGAGAGGCAGGGAAGGACTAGAGAAACTACGTTGGACAGTTTGACATCATGGTATGGTGGAACGTCAGTATCAGAAATGATTAGCAGTGTACAAGACATATGGCTGTGGACAGACATGATCACCAACGCCATACATTATGTGCTATAAGAATAAGAAATGTGAAAGTCTTCTAACAGTACTGGAGCGTGATCATGCCCTTATACTGGCTGAAAGGATTCTCTTATCTACACCTCCAAGTGACGGAGGATGGGAAACACAAAGTCGTGTAGCAAACGCAACTCTTAAATCCAAGAGTGTACCGATACATGTGCATCTCTGCACCTGAGCAAACCAGGGCACTCGTGTGTCCTGATGTTGGAAATTGTAGTCAAAGTCAGAAGCAACATACCGAATGGTTAACGCGGAAGGCACGGGGAAACCATCCAATCATCTTCCCATGTGTTTGCTGTCTCTAGACTCCCCTAGTCTACCTAAATGGCAGCAGTTTTATGTTTCTCTTTGTCTGGTCCGTCATTGGAGCTCCAGTCAGTAGCTGCCCTACCGTCGGCATAGCTCTTGGGGTCATTGAAACAAGCAAGCCCTTTACCACTTTAAGCAAGACACACAAATGAGGGGAGATCGGAGTCAGAGATGCACGTTAGTGTCCGACATCCTTGTCCTGCAGTGACTACCTATCACGAGCCACAGATGGTACTAGACCCCATCAAGCTACCAATGAACAAACCATGTTCTTGGAATGTCAGGACTCTGGCAGATATAGGAACACTAAATCTTGTAGTTTTTTTGTTTTGTTTTGTTTTGTTTGTGGATTAGTTCTCTCGTTTTGAACTTCAGCGTAGTCCACAATGGATTGATTTTTGCTTATGGGCCAGCTTTCCCTAGTCAGCAGTGTCCCTGAGTTACTTGGAACTTACGTTCCCAAAGATGTCGTCAAAGAAGAGAAATGAACGTGCATGTCCAAATAAATGATGCGGTGATCAAACCCGGCCATGAAAGCACAAGATGTTTACGAGCCAGCGCTCCTAATCTTTCGGCCACGCGACTTCCAGATCCTGTAGTCAAAGAAATGCAAACAGAGAAACATTTATTTCAAATTAATTAAAACAGAGAAACATTTAAATCAAAGAATTGAAAACTGAAAACAGTTATATTAGAGGAATGAAAACAGAGAAACATTTATATCAAATGAATGAACATAGATAAACATTTATGTCAAAGAATTGAAAACAGAGAAACATTTATATCAAAGGAATGAAAACAGAGAAACATTTATATCAAAGAAATGAAAACAGAGAAACGTTTATATCAAAGGAATGAAAACAGAGAAACATTTATATCAAAGGAATGACAGATATGAGGTGGAGGTCTCAAATAATACACACGGGTAGTGATAAACACGAAAGCAGGAGTAGGAATCAAGTTTGACAGTGAATGCGTTAAATTAGTTAGTGTTAATTGGAGTACTTTAGGTTAGGTCATCAAGGTTAACATGAAAGGATAACCAACATACATAAATAGTAAGCAAATATATGAACCAACAACGTGACATTGTGAAGAAGTAATATAAATATGTTTTGACGAAATGTGCCAAATCCATTCACGAGAAATTATAATAATACTAGGAGATTCAAAACGTTTAAGCAGAAACGGTAAAATGGAAGATATGGATGTGTCTATTGTTTAGGAATTTGGAATTAAAGAGAAGGAACATTGATAGACTGGGCAAGAATTAATGATATGTCGATTAGAAACAAGTGGTTTAAACATTATTAAAGAGGAGTGTATACACGGAAAACTCAGATAAGAAAACATTCTACCTGACTGACAACATACATATTTATGGACGATTTGGAAATGCATTAATAAATGTACCGGCAATGTCGGGAGCCGATTGTAAAAGTTATCACGATAAGATATTCATAATATTATTCTAAGACCACATAAAGTAACGATACGGGGAGATTGTGAGAAACAAATACAATGCTAACCCAAACATAAAGGCTTAGTAAACAATGAACAAATCTGAAACACGTTCAGGGGATAAGATACCTCCTGCATTTCACAGTTGCTCAACATCCAGAGTCGACCGTTAGAATTTAGCCGTGGGCTATTTAGAAGCAGACCGATCTGTGCTGATTTGGGTGGTGTGCAGAATCAGCTGTACAGAAAGCAATGGCAAGCTACTGCCCATCTTCATCCTGGTCCCATCCCTGTTTCCTCAAAGAAAAATGCCTCCCATGTTTTTCCCCAAACCATTGTGACGTTTAATATGGCGGACGAGTACCACGGCATGGTGTTTGTGTTATTATCATGGACCTAGACGAAGAACAACAGTGGCTTTCTACAGGATCTAAACATTTAAGAGAATATGTTCATATCCAGCATCATATCTCGGAGCACGTAAATACTTTGGCCACAGTAAACATGGCAGTGTCTTGTAAACAACGATTGATTGATTGAATTGATTGATTGATTGATTGACTGATCTTTATTTTAGAAGGTTTACAAATTGGGCAATCGGCCCATCTTACATTCGACTCTTTCAAGTCACTTCACTCATCTTTCGTTCATCAATAATGTCATGATGCATTTACAATAGGAAAAAAACAACATTGTGAAATGAAGGTTGTAAACATAAACAATTGCATATTACCATGTTATGAGACATATCCCCAACCCACCCACACATCCACATCTCCCTACTACACGCACACATTAATGATGGAAGGCAAGGTTACTGAAAGATGAGACAAGGGGTCGACCAGCAGGAGGATGGGCACAGGACAATGTAACAACATGGATATGAAGGCCCACGAGGCGGGAGAAATGGCGGGAAATCGTGAAACTTCTCGCTGGGATGAGAGAGACCTTCTGAAAAAGACCTGCAAGATTGTACCTACTGTGCGTATAGACACGACTTTCATACCATGCTGTCCCTAGTGATTGTTATTCTTGTTTGTGTTAGTTTAGATTGTGATGTATCATTTTAGTTGCACACTATTATTATTAGTTACATATCCTTTACAGAACGCTCGCAGTCAATATCAGCATTTTGTTTATGCTGTTGTTGATGTCTTGGCATGTTTACTTTCAGTAGTTTTCCATTGCTTTCTGAACAGCCGGTACCATATCATTTCTTAAAAAAACCAGCTCAACGCGGTTTGGTGCCAAATCGCAAGCAGCTGTGTTGTTTCGAACGCGGGTATACGGGATCACGAATCGCGTCCGCAACCTCTTCGCCACGATGTCCAGCAGTTGCACACTGACACATCCATAAGTACCTTCGCTACGAGTCGAAGGTTTGAGATCTGCTGCGGAATATTTGGAAACAGATCGCTTTGTGTTGATGAGGCTCCAGCCGCTCAGAAACCAATTGCAAAATATGAACGTAAAACATTGTAAATCTGAAACGACCAACAAATCTTGGGCTTGTTTGCAACAGCTTGTAAAAAAAGATATGCTAACTTGTAAACTGCATAAGTGCCTCCAGTCTGTTACTTTGCGAAAGAAGAATCTCAGCATGGCGCACTAACATCTAAGCACAGGCGAAGACCCAGATGTATGTATACAAGAAACACACCATGCTATAACCATGCTGTTCTGTGTAAATATTTAATTAAAAAGTTTACCTAGCAGTGGCTGCTCTTTTCGGTTTCCTACTGCCGAGATATTTTTTTTAAAACGATGCCCTTTTCAGAGAAGGCTATTATTTTGAATCACGACTACAGGGAGTCTCCGTGGTCAAGCCGTTTGACTCGGGCTTCGAAGGTTGTGGGTTCGATTCCGGGCCGCGTCCTTCGGTTCACGAGTGAAATTTTTCGGAGACTCCTGTGCATCGTCGCTAGAGCTACGGAGTTCGTGCTTCGTGCGACGCTTTCCGCGCTGCGGAAAGAGACCGAGCCATACGGGATAAAACCCGGTGCAATGAAGTCGACCCTGTCGACTTTAAAGCGACTTTAAAGCGACTTTGAATCACTACCATAGCATAAATGTGTAAACCATCCTTGTACAATTGTGTGAAAAATCCATACCGCCAACATCGTGAATAAACAATACATTTTTGTTTTCAAATTTTGCAAGACATTCGCTGGTATTTTACTCAGCCTTAATTACTTTATCTTACGATGTAATAGTTTCATATGTTTGTTAGTATGCTAAAGCGTATGCACATTTTTACATAGCGTTTTGTGCAGGAGGGGTTCGTAACAGACACATGTAATGTTCTCCAGATAGTTTGATAGATTCACATTCTATTCTGGTTTGTTGCTTCAGATGATGGAGGTATACAGCAGGAAGTAATAAACACACGGTTATAGAAGATCTATTGCAATACAACAAAACGAAATGTATACACGGTTATAGTAATCACATTGCAATGGCATAAAACAGGATGAAATCAGACATTGTTCTAGACATCTTATTGCAAAGGCATATAACATGAAGAAACTAAACATAGTTCTATAAATTATATTGTAAAGTCATATAGCAGGAAGAAATGACACATGGTTCTAGAAATTTCCGTGCAAAATCATACAACACCAAGAAAGGTACATACGATTCTAGAAACCCCATTGCAATGGCTTACAAAAGGAAGAAATGTACACACGGTTGTAGGAATCCTATTGCAAAAACATACAAAGGAAGAAATTACCCAATGTTCTATAAATCCTATTGCAAAGTTATATTTTAGGAAGAAATTATACATGGTTCTAGAAATCCTATTGCAAAGTAATAACAGGAAGACATTATACATGGTTTTAGAAATCCTATTGGAAAGGTAACTAGTGATATATCGTGGAAGATAAATATTTACGGTAATTCCATTGAAAGGTAGCCCTGTATCCTTTTAAGAAGAAGACAACTAAAACGATAAAATGAACACTTAAGAGCTGGCCCTTAAACAACGGAGCTTATGCCAGAAGATGTGTATATACGATTAGGATGAAGGGGATACAAATGGGATGAAACATAAGAAGCGTGGCCAGATTAGCTGCTTCTTTTAACCTTTCCAAATCAGCTTGTCGCGATAGCAGAATGTAAGTGCAGGTAGAATGAAAGAGAGGTAAAAATATCATCAAACGGTAAAATACGGCCGAAGTAACAGTTATGTAACGTTCCTAAAAGGCATGTGTATTGTTTGTAAGAGATTCGTTTCTTATATCAGAAAGAGAAGAGTCATCATCATCATCATCATCATCATCATCATCATCATCATCATCATCATCATCACCATCATCATCATCATCATCATCATCATCATCATCATCATCATCATGTGTCTAGCATGGGAGATCGTGCTTAGCTGTATATAGCAATTCACACAGTATGATAAGTTTTTGTGTGTACTGATACCTCCTTACCTTGCGCTGACAAAAGGATATAAAAAATCCCCTTTCATTGTTTACCTCTATTTCTCTTTTCATAATTTGTTCCCGTTGTCACGTGTTTCAGGTGTTCTATTCTCATAATGTGGCGATCAAATGACAACTGTTTGTTTCTGATTATTGTTATAAGTTCTCTTTGTATCTTAGCCTCTTTCAAAACATTTAGAGCAACTTGACTCCCCAGCCAATGTTCAACGTTTTCCAACTCACTAGCGTAGTTAATAGCAAACTGCTCTTCTTTGTATCTTAGCCTCTTTCAAAACATTTAGATTAAGCAACTTGACTCCCCAGCCAATGTTCAACGTTTTCCAACTCACTAGCGTAGTTAATAGCAAACTGCTCTTCTTTGTATCTTAGCCTCTTTCAAAACATTTAGATTAAGCAACTTGACTCCCCAGCCAATGTTCAACGTTTTCCAACTCACTAGCGTAGTTAATAGCAAACTGCTCTTCTTTGTATCTTAGCCTCTTTCAAAACATTTAGATTAAGCAACTTGACTCCCCAGCAAATGTTCAACGTTTTCCAACTCACTAGCGTAGTTAATAGCAAACTGCTCTTCTTTGTATCTTAGCCTCTTTCAAAACATTTAGATTAAGCAACTTGACTCCCCAGCGAATGTTCAACGTTTTCCAACTCACTAGCGTAGTTAATAGCAAACTGCTCTTCTTTGTATCTTAGCCTCTTTCAAAACATTTAGATTAAGCAACTTGACTCCCCAGCCAATGTTCAACGTTTTCCAACTCACTAGCGTAGTTAATAGCAAACTGCTCTTCTTTGTATCTTAGCCTCTTTCAAAACATTTAGATTAAGCAACTTGACTCCCCAGCGAATGTTCAACGTTTTCCAACTCACTAGCGTAGTTAATAGCAAACTGCTCTGGTCATGTCATGAGTACTGTGGGGCGCAGGTTCGACCATTTACCTTGTCACAGCGAGGGAAAAGCTGGCAGTCTCTTCCTGCTCTTTGCTCTGGGCCAGCAAAATGTGATTGTGCTATCACACCACAAATCCATAGCAGGACACAGGTAGGGGGCAGTTTTCTCCCGTAAAAGCACATCTCTGAGGACTAGGGAGTTATTGGTTGTTGCTTATTTAACAGTTTAAATCCAAATGTTAAAATTGATACTATGTAACATGCAATAGTCAACCAGAAACCATGATCAACATGTACCCTGCCAGCTGTCTTACCACATACCTCGGTCCCTAGTGTTCTGGAACATCTGATGATACGTTTCAATGCCACCATCTCAGTCAATCCAGCATCATTTCTCTTGGTCTTGGTTTGTCCTTGCCTCTTTTCCCACTTCAAAGTGCAGGTATTTATTGCATAACCTATTACTTATGTTATGAAACACAGCTTTTACTTAATCTATTTCATTATATATCTTTGTTGTGCTTTCTCCATGTGATGTTATCAATTTGCCTAGATGCTTGAAATTGAGTACTTGCCCAAAACTAATACGACCCATTTTAAGTGTATAGTTAGTTAGTTAGTTAGTTAGTCGCGATTCCAAGTTCACGGCAACCGTTCGTCCCCAATATGCTCCGTTCCTGTGCAAGTGAATATCACACGAAATGCCTCTCACTGCCCAATGTAACCGCGGACAAATGTGAAAACATTCAAAACGAAATTCACAGCTCACAGTGTCGCGCCACGCACTGAACTCAGTAGCAGGGCGACGGAACAATGCACTACCAGTCCAAACATAAGGAAAATGTGACTGCAAACCGTAACCAGAAGCATAAACACTCCAGAGGCTTAACGGTTCAAATGCCTATCCACCATGTTGGTGACCGGAAGTGTACATTGATGCGCTATTCTTTTCTCTGATACTACCTTACTTCTGTCTTCTATTAGGCCCCATTTTCAGAGTTTCTACAACTACTGTAACTGTCTTTGTCTGTAGTTTCTTTTGTCATGTTTCTATCAAGATCATGTCACCAGCACAAGGTATGTGTGTGTGCGTGTGTGCGTGCGTGTGTGTGGGTGTGTGAGTGTGTGTGCGTGCGTGCGTGTGTGTGTGTGTATGTAATTCTACATATCATGTGTATAACGTTGCGATGAATCACTCGTTGATATTCTAGACAATATTACGAACCGTAGTTTACCATTGTTTTCTAAACGAAAAGTCAATGTTTCAAGTTCGACCTAATGCAGGTGTAGGCGTTGAACCGAGCCGCCTATCACTTTATCAGCGCACTGTAAATTTACGAGTGAGAGCAATCATCCGTTCGATCAAACCCATATATATATATATATATATATATATATATATATATATATATATATATATATATATATATATATATATATATATATATATCTTCTTCTACTTCTTCAGCGTTCCGAGCCATTGAGGTTCTTTGCTGCAATACAATCCGTCTCCATTCGTCTCTCTGGTGGACCTTCTCTTGCCAGTCGTTGATTCCAAGTGCTTGTAGGTCTGTATATGTATTATCTCTCCACCGTCTTCTTGGTCTACCTCGGGGTCTACGGTCATTTATTTCCTGAGTGTAAGCGAGTTTTGTTTCCCTATTATCTTCCATTCTTCCTATATGCCCCAGCCATTGGAGTCTATTACCCTTCATGATACCAGTGATTAGCGGGGACTTAAACAGATCATAAATGTCTTTGTTACTTCTTCTTTTCCACTCTCCACTTTGTGTATCCCTAATGGGTCCAAAGATGCGTCTTAAAATTTTGTTCTCAAAGGTTTGTAACAAGGCTCCGTCTCCTTTCGTTGTACTCCAGGTTTCAGAGCCATACAGCACAACTGGTCTGATCAGTGTTTTGTATATTGTGATTTTGGTGTTACGAGATAGCGCCTTTGATTTTAGTAGATGTTGTAGTGCATAGTATATCTTATTTCCAGAGTTGATTCTAGTTTGTATTTCTTCCCTTATGATGTTGGAGCAGTTGAAGATTGTACCCAGGTATTTGTATGTTTCCGTTCTTTTAATGGTCATATTATCTATTTGTATGTGGCCAGAGTTTTTAGCCATTCCGTCTCTTGAAATTACCATATATTCTGTCTTATCTTGGTTGATAACCAGCCCCATCTGTTGGCTTTTTCCTTTAAGTGAGTCAATTTCTAATGTCTTTTGTTCACTTTGCCCTATAATATCTATATCATCTGCATAACCAAGCAGCTTGGATGTTCCTCCAATATCACATTCCTCCTTTACCTTCCTTACAACTTTCTCTAGAGCCAGATTGAAGAGTAGCGGCGATAGTGCATCACCCTGTTTTCAAGCCAGATGTTATTTGGAAGGGTCTGATTTCCTGCCTTTATATGTTACTATATTATAAGTATCTTCCATGCATAGATATATATATATATATATATATATATATATATATATATATATATATATATATATATATACACACACACATTGCATACATCTTTTGACATTCCCTGTATCATTATAAAGGCTATTTAATCGGCATACAGTAGCATATCTGGCTCTGTGACGAAGTTGTTAAGGACGCAGTTGATAATCCCGCACACCGGGTTCAAAACAGCTGCGGGCAATTTGGCAGCAAACCGCCTTGCGTTAGTTTTCATGCAAAGGTATGAGTGCCGGTCGTTCAGAAAGCAATGGCAAACTATTGAGCGCAATCTTGTCAAGACATCATAAATAGCAAAACAATGATGGGGTTGACTGCGACGTCCTGTAAAGTAAATGTAATTAATTAACATTAGCATGATGACGATGGGATGTCGCTTGTAGTATTTATTGCTTCCTACACGGCTACGTGATTCCATTGAAATGTCCATTAGCGTTGCTAATTAGATCCAGTTTGTTGAGAAGGGTGTTTTAAAAGGGATCAATACAATAAAATGGTAATGGAAGTAGAACTTTACATACAAATATAAAGAGACGCACGATGTTCTGTGGTCTTGTAATGAGAAGAGAGACATTGGAAAACATCGTGGCGACTGGAACGATCGGTGATAAAAGACACAGGGGTAGACGGAGAGAGATGATGCTGGACGGACTGAGACGGCGAAATAGGGACATATCATCAACATCACCGATCTATAACACAAAGCACCCTGATCTGTCTAGATATCTACGCCAGCTGGTGGCGCGCATGATAATGATGCGTAAATGTCTACGCCAGCTGGTGGGGCGCATGATAATGATACATGAATGTCTACGCCAGCTGGTGGGGCGCATGATAATGATACATGCATGTCTACGCCAGCTGGCAGGGCACTTGATAATGATACATGAATGTCTACACCAGCTGGTAAGGCACATGATAATGATACATGAATGTCTACGCCAGCTACGCCAATTAAAACCATTTGGAACGAATTATGTATACAGTTCCCTAGGAAAAGAAGAACGAAAACACAAGAAATGTATAACACCCCAAATCCCCCCCCCCCCCCCACTCCCTCCACCCCCCCCCCCCCCCCAAAAAAAAAACAATTGTAGGATAATACTATTTTTAAAGAAACTGTTTGGAGAATGTCACAACAGGAGCCTCTAATGTCAGATTCCATGAAGAAAACACATAGACAAGCAAAGAAATGAGAACGTGGATAAAGGAGGATACGAGACACTATTTAAATAATCTAACAGGATAAGCAGAAGTAGCAACAGTGATAGGAAACTTCGTAGATATTTACAGCGCGACAAGGAAAATAGCAGGACAATATAATCAACAAAGTGAACTTAGAAAAATAGTAACGGAAAGTTCTCACAAACATTAAAAATTCCATGACCGGTGGAACTGAATACTTTCAGAAAGTTCTAAATAAACAGCCCCAAACGACTCCTCATTCGGATATTACAGCCTGTGAAGCTAGAAATCAGTTATAAGATAAGAAACAATCCACACACAAAAAAAGGGGGGGGGGTGGGGATTAGAGAAGCTACCTAAACTTCTACCAAAGAATGGAAAAGCTGCTGATCAAGATGATTTCCCAGCAGAAGCTACTAAAGCTTATATAAACACCTCAGCTGCATTGCTGCACACATTATTTGGAGACTGAAGAAATATCAGCAGACCGGGCAGAAAGAAATCTGGTCAAACTTTTAAAGAAAGGGGACTTCGAGGAGCGCAAACACTATAGGGGAATATGTTCTTGTCAATTCCAGAGAAGAATGTTAATCAGAATCACTCTGGAGAGATTAGGAGATGCCACTGACGCACCGACCATATGACCACTTTAGGCATAATCTCAGAGCAAAACATTGAAATGAATTAGCCACTTTGCAGTGGATTTATGGATGATGATAAGACCTTTTGACAGCATTGATAGGGAATCTCTTTGGAAATTGATGACGCAATATGAGATGCCACAGAAAACCAGTGACTCAATGCAGATATCGTATAAAGGCATACAATGCAAAGTTCCTCATGCGTGAAAACTAACAGTTAGCATGAAATAATAAGAACTGAGGTGCTTTAGGGGTGCTTGTTGTCACCTTTAGCATTCCTACTGATTGGATTACAACGGCAACAATAATCACCACCAGATATACATTCATTGGTCTCTTGCAACTCAGCTTACGACATTGCTCCGTACAAGAAATCAGAAGCAAGATCAAATAAACACACTTGAAGGGATGCCACAACACTTAGGTCTAAAAGTTTACATGGGAAAGAAGAAGATAATTTTCTCCGTAATCCCGTATATTCTCGTGAGTAACATAATCTGAGCGAGAATCGGAGCGGTTCTCGCCGCGTTGGTAACTTACGGGGTATGTGAGCAGGTCGCTCAGAAAGCAATGGCAAATTACTGAACGTAATCTTGCCTAGTACATCAACAGCAGCTGAAAATGCTGATGTTGACTGCAACGTCCTGAAAAGGATATGCAAATTTAAAAAATGGAAATAAATCGAGTAAATAAAAACCTGGTATTCCTTGGTTAAAGGTTACTTCAAGAGACATGTTCAAATACATATTTATGTGGACATTTAGAGAGATATCAAAAATCAAAACAATTAAATGCGAAAAAGAAACACTTGGAAATTTGTGTAGGACCAAATGAAATTAAATCTAGTACCGAAATTACAATAGTCTGCTAAATAATGTATAGGATAATACAGCTGAGGTGTTAATATTAGCTTTGGAGGCATCTGATGGGATACTATCTGTATCAGCAGCTTTTCCATTCTTCTGTCGTTTAATAGCTTTTCTAATTTTAAGATAAAATCAGTACTGCTTTGTGGATTTGAAATCATTAATAAACATCCCACATTCAGTATCTGACTCCAAATCAGAGCTGCAGGACTAAAATGGCTTGCATGAATCACTAATGTGGATCTTATGGAGAGAATTAAACAAATGACTGTTTATCAAGGGGACACAAACAGAGATTTAATATTTCTAATTAATACATTGTTTTATTTTAGAAATGAATCTTCAGTTCAGATTATACTATGATAATTGCACTCCGGACACATTCATGGGAGCTCTGATATACTACGTAGAAAATCCATCTACATGCAACGACTTCTGTTTCAGCCGGTGTTTATTATCGAGCCTCCTTGCGCCGTCTCAAACAATGGCTCAAGTTTTGTTTTGTTGTTTGTTTTACTTTGTCTATATGTTTTACTGCCTGTCTCTCTGGCCGAGAAGTTACACCTCTTTCTCCGTAATCCCGTTTATCACACAGAGTCTCGTAGCGGGCGAGAACTGGGAGCGGTTCGACCCCCGCTGGTGACTTGCGGGATAACTGAGCCGGCCGCTCAGAAAGCAATGGCAAACTACTGAGCGTAATTTTGCTAAGAAATCAACAGACAGCTGAAAGATGCTGCTGTTGACAGCGATGTCCTGTAAAGGATATGCGAATTTAAAAAAAAAAAAATGTGTTACTGCCCCTTTACACAATGACACACATTTTTCTGGATGTCTTTATTATGTCTTACAAAATGACCCACATGTTCTATATCTGGACGCTTTTTATTATGTCTACACAATGACCCAAGTTTATCCAAATGTCTTCCAGCTGTCCTACACAATTATGCAAGTTTTACTTTGCCTGGATTCTGCCTTCTATCTAACATTATAACCAAATTGTTCTATGCCTGGGTGTCTTCCTTCTATCTTACATAATAACCCAAGTTTATCCAAATGTCTCCCAGCTGTCTTAAACAATGGCAAAATAACGGGTAGGGATGGTGTCAATGTTCCAACTACAGCGTGTCGTCCTCGGTCGTAATCAGTTTCACAATGTCCATTAGTGAGAGACTCAACATTGACAAGATACCATGTAACTTCTTCGTTTAACCCTTTACACCACCTCTCTCCCATCCACTGGGGCATAGGTCCTCAATAAACTCACTCCAAGCCCTCCTATGCTTATCTATCTCATACGGCTCCCCGTGTCATTCATTTCTGATTTTACTTCTCTTCTCAGTGTGTTCTGTGTCTTCCTCTATTTTTTGTTTTTCATTGTGGATTCTAGACGCAGGACTTTCTAGTTATACTATTCTCATGTTTTCTCAATGTGTGATCTATCCACCATCAGCGCCTTTCCTTCACCTCTTGGTTCACTCATATTTGTCTAATTCTATTTGAACTATTAAATCGTAGCAATTCATTAATATTCGAGCTACTCATAATAACTATTACTCCAGCTACACGTATCTCATGCAGCCTTGCATAACGTATCATTATCTTCGGGTATCTTAGTAATCTTTCAGCCACAAACTTGTATTTACTTCCTTTCTGGAGTATGATTCCCCTGAATCCCTGCACACGGCAATGACTGCATACAACAACCCCGTATATAGCGGATATCAAGCGGATAGCCTTACAAGTATTCTAGCCCTCCAGCGAACCACCGCCGTTCTCCTTCAGAAGATTTTGATGATTCATGTACGTCACAACAAAACGTCAGTTGGCAACCATAAGTTACGTACGGACAATATCGGTGATGTATAGTGCAACTACAATTCGAGACGTTGCCAACTGTATCCAAAATAAAGGACGCTGTTCCACTCCTCCACACATCTTCAGTATATGATGCCCATCACATACTTTTACAGATCAATCAATACTGAACACGTAATGTGGTTCACTTTACGCTTGCCTTCTTTACTTCCCATAATATTTTCTGGTACCACTTTCAGCTTGGATTGGCCTGGAAGACCAGATCAGTTAAAGGCATAAATTCCTTCTAAAAGAGGATTCAAACACACGACCACCAGTGAGTCAGGCAAACGTGTCAGCCACTGCGTTACTGCTGCTCCAAACTTACCATTTGTAAGATTTCTCAAACATGGCAATTAGCGTCTGGTTAATGTGCCGGAAAACTCGTCTTCTCCTTGGGGCAATGTAAAGAGCTTTCATGATAAAGGGTATGAAAAGAGTTTAAAAAAAGTATAGGACCCTTTTAACGCCTTAAGCCTTTTGTCTGTCTGTCGGTCTGAAGCCTTTTTATGTCTATCAGTCTGTCATACGTCTTCTGTGTGTCTGTCTGTATGTCTGACTTAAATCTTTTGTCTGTTTGTCTGTCTGACTTAAGCCGTTTGACTGTCTGTCCGCCCATGCCAGTGCGTTAGTCCCCAGTCTGTCTGTTTTGATCTTCAGTAAGTGTACCTCCCTGTGTGTCTGCCAGCCCGTCTGCCTATGTGTATGTTTGTTTATCTGTCCTTTTGTTCGTTCGCCCACCCACACGTGTGTGCTCCTTTCGCACGTCAGTCCGTCCACCCGTCTGTTTCCCTTTACATTCTAAAGTAAAACTGTACATCTAAGCTTGTGTTTGTCTGGCAGCATATCTACCTAAGTGTATCAGTGTCACTCATCATCATCATCATCATCATCATCATCATCATCATTATCATCATCATCATCATCATCATGTGATATACCGATAAGCGGCGGCGCTCATATTTCGCTATTTCACGCTATCACCAGAGTCGTGGATCAGCTCAGTGTTCTTTTCTCGACCATACCACATGGCCAAGCCATACAGGTATTTATTTCTCTGTCTTATCCTTATTCTCTCCCCATCAATCTTACCAGTTATCACTAAGGTCTCCAATTTATTTATTCTCATAAAGTGGCCAATCAATTGTGACTGTCTGCATCTGATTTCTTCAATCAGTTTACGGTTTCCATTTGTTTCTTATAGAACTTGGTCAATAGTTTTTCTGTCTATCCATGGTATTCTTTCCATTTCCCCTAGAAACCACATTTCTACAGCCATCATATATTTTTCAGCTTGTCTGTTCATTGTCCACGCTTCACATCCATACACAAGTAAAGGTTCTATATAGTACCTCAATGCTCTTTTTCTCGTTGCAAATGACATCTTTTTATTGGTCAGTATATTTTCCACTTTGCAAAGACTACCTTCGCCATGGTTAATCTTGTTTTAATCTCTTCAAGGCATCCCCCATCAGATGTTATGTCTCACTTTATCGAAAGCCTTTGTGCAGTCAATAAAGCAAGGATGTTGGTCTTTCTTTACTTCTACAGAAGGTTCAATTAATGTTCTAAGCATTTACACAGCATTTACTGCACCTTGCCTTCTACAAATCCACATTTTTCTTCTCCTATTTCGGGTTGTATTTTCTTTCTAACTCTTTGCATGATAATTCTTAGCAAATCCTTCGTGATGTGGCTCATTATATTAATTGTTCGATGTTGATCACATTCCAAGATTCCTTATTGCAATAAATATAGAATTACACAATTCAGGAGGTATATCTCCAGTATCATATATTGTGTTCTGCAGTCTGGTGACTTGGTCTATTCATATTCTTCTAAGGCATTGGCCATTTTTGTTGTGATGTTGTGTGGACCCGGGGTCTTGCAAGTTTTCATGTATTTCATATGGGTAAGAGCATTCTGAACTTCAATCTTCTAAATTGATGGTCCTTCATTATTATTCCGAATATCATACTGTTCTTCTCTTGTATCATCATAAAGGTTTTTAGCATAATCTGATCATGCATATAATATCTGATGTTTATCTGTTATAATTTTTCCATCTTTTAATTTCAGGCACCCTTTTGTTGTAGGTGCTCTTTTTATTAGTAAGCTCCTGAATTCTTGTGTACATTCATTTGGTATTTTTACTGTTGTGTTGTTTTTCTATTTCTATGCAATTTTTTCTCGAGCTAAGCTTCTTTTGCCTCTTTACATAATGTTCAGACTTTTCCATGAATATCTTCATATTTGTCAGGATTAGTTTTGATGTATCTTCTTGTCTCCATTAGTCGTTTCCATTTATCCATTTCTTACAACGTACTTTCTTTAATTTTTTGGATCTTTGTT
>JACEFZ010004717.1:150000-205000 GCA_014155875.1 Cepaea nemoralis
ACTCCGACTATAAATGAGGGCGGCCAGCCTGTCTCAGAGCCATGTTTACTCATGGTCTTAGTTGATCTGGTTTTGCCCAACCGTGGTGTTTGCGCCGCCACTGTGTGATGGGCAAACATAACCAGAACGGCTATGACACTATTTCATTCATGTATTTACAACTGGGGCTAATGACAGTACATTCTGAGCTCAGACAGCTTAGCCTTGCCTCGCGACTTCCCAATAATTCTGGCTTTCACTCAGGCGCTTGTTAGTATCTGTAGTGATGGAGAGGTGCTTGCACATTCCATTCATTCATTCATTATGTGCCATGCCGATCAGCGTGGGCGGTCATGTTCTGCCATCTCACTCGATCAACAGAGTCGTGGATCAGCTCCATGTTTCTGTCTCGACCATGCCACGTGGCCAAGCCATCCAGGTATTTAATTCTTGGTCTTCCCCTAGGTCTGTTCCCTTCGATCTTGCCAGTTGTCACTAAGTTCTCCAATTCATTTCTTCTCATAACATGCCCAAAAAATTTTGACTGGTGTACATCTAATGTCTCTAATCAGTTTACGATCTTCATTTGTTTCTTGAAGGACTTGTTCATTGGTTTTTCTATCTGTCCATGGTATTCTTTGCATTTTCCTCAGAAACCACATTTCCACAGCCATCAGATGTTTTTCAGCTTGTCTGCTCATTGTCCACGCCTCACATCCATATAAAAGTACAGGTTCTATGTAGCACTTCAACACTCTTTTTCTCGTTTCAATTGATATCTTGTTATTGGTCAGTATGTTTTTCATCTTGCAAAAGGCTACCTTCGCCATGGACAATTCTTGTTTTAATCTCTTCAAGGCATCTCCCATCAGATGTTATGACTGTTCCGAGATAGTTGTACCGATTCACTTGTTTAAGAATATGCTCATTTACTTGTATATTACATTGTGGTATTTCTTCCTTCCTAGTGACGACCATAATCTATCTTCTTACAATTCAATTGTATACCCAGTTGTTCACTGTGTGCAACAATTGCATCTACTAAAATTTGCAGGTCCTGTTCATTGTCTGCAATCAAGACTGTATCATCTGCGTATCTAATGTTATTGATGTATTATCCCCCAATGTTGATTCGTTCCATATATTCTATATTTCTTAACATATGTTCACTGTACAGGGAAAAAAGATCTGGAGAGATTACACATCCCTGTCTCACACCTCTCTTAATAGGCTGATATTGACCTACTTCATTATCAATTCTTATGGCTGCTTGTTGTTTCCAATATATGTTTTTTACAAGTCTAAGGACTTTTCCATCAATTTGTAGATCTTCAAGCATCCTTATCATGTCGACATGTCTCACTTTATCGAAAGCCTTTGTGTAGTCATTAAAGCAGAGGTGTAGATCTTAGTTTACTTCTATAGACCGTTTAATTATTGTTCTCAGTATGTATACAGCATTTTCCGTACCCTTGCCTTCTACAAACCCACATTGTTCCTCTCCTATTTCAGGCTGTATTTTCTTCCTAACTCTTTGAATGATAATTCTAAGCAAAATCTTCGCATTCCATTCGTCGTGTAGATAAAATAAGCGGTGACCCATACACCTGGAAACATCGTTGTTGTGTTTGCGCTGCACAGACAAATAGCGTTCAAAGTCATACATATATATATATAGCATGCATAGTCAAATAGTTTACAAAGTCATAGCACGCATGGTCAAATAGCTTACATAGTCCATAGTCCAATAGTATACATAGTAAAATATAATACTTAGTCAAATGCATACATAGTCAAATAGCATATATAGTCAAATACCATACATAGTCGAATAGCATATATAGTCAAATACCATACATAGTCAAATAGCATACATAGTCCAATAGCATACATAGTCAAATAGCATACATAGTCAAATAGCATACATAGTCAAATAGCATACATAGTCAAATAGCATATATAGTCAAATAGCATACATAGTCAAATAGCATACAGAGTCCAATAGCATACATAGTCAAATAGCATATATAGTCAAATAGCATACATAGTCCAATAGCATATATAGTCAAATAGCATACATAGTCAAATAGCATACATAGTCAAATAGCATACATAGTCAAATAGTTTACATAGTCCATAGTCCAATAGCATACATAGTAAAATATAATACTTAGTCAAATGCATACATAGTCAAATAGCATATATAGTCAAATACCATACATAGTCGAATAGCATATATAGTCAAATACCATACATAGTCAAATAGCATACATAGTCCAATAGCATACATAGTCAAATAGCATACATAGTCAAATAGCATACATAGTCAAATAGCATACATAGTCAAATAGCATATATAGTCAAATAACATACATAGTCCAATAGCATACATAGTCCAATAACATACATAGTCAAATAGCATACATAGTCAAACAGCCCACATAGTCAAATAGCATACATAGTCAAATAGCATACATAGTCAAATAGCATACATAGTCCAATAGCATACATAGTCCAATAGCATACATAGTCAAACAGCCTACATAGTCAAATAGCATACATAGTCCAATAGCATACATAGTCCAATAGCATACATAGTCAATAGCATACATAGTCAAATAACATACATAGTCCAATAGCATACATAGTCAAAAAGCATACATAGTCAAATAGCATACATAGTCCAATAGCATACATAGTCCAATAGCATACATAGTTAAATAGCATACATAGACAAATAGCATATATAGTCAAATACCATACATAGTCAAATAGCATATAGTCAAATACCATACATAGTCAAATAGCCTAATAGTCAAATAGCATACATAGTCCAATAGCATGCATAGTCCAATAGCATACATAGTCCAATAGCATACATAGTCAAATAGCCTAATAGTCAAATAGCATACATAGTCCAATAACATAAATAGTCCAATAGCATACATAGTCCAATAGCATACATAGTCCAATAGCATACATAGTTAAATAGCATACATAGACAAATAGCATATATAGTCAAATACCATACATAGTCAAATACCATACATAGTCAAATAGCCTAATAGTCAAATAGCATACATAGTCCAATAGCATGCATAGTCAAATAGCATACATAGTCCAATAGCATACATAGTCCAATAGCATACA
Organism: Cepaea nemoralis; assembly: GCA_014155875.1. NCBI lineage: Eukaryota > Metazoa > Mollusca > Gastropoda > Stylommatophora > Helicidae > Cepaea > Cepaea nemoralis. The sequence goes on from JACEFZ010004717.1 coordinate 153,130, forward strand.
TAGTCAAATAGCATACATAGTCCAATAGCATACATAGTCCAATAGCATACATAGTCAAACAGCCTACATAGTCCAATAGCATACATAGTCCAATAGCATTCATAGTCCAATAGCATACATAGTCAAATAGCATACATAGTCCAATAGCATACATAGTCCGATAGCATACATAATCAAATAACATACATAGTCCAATAGCATACATAGTCCAATAACATACATAGTCAAATAGCATACATAGTCAAATAGCATACATAGTCCAATAACATACATAGTCAAATAGCATACATAGTCCAATAACATACATAGTCAAATAGCATACATAGTCCAATAGCATACACAGTCAAATAGCATACATAGTCAAATAGCATACATAGTCAAATATCATACATAGTCAAATAGCATACATAGTCAAATAGCATACATAGTCCAATAACATACATAGTCAAATAGCATACATAGTCAAATAGCAGACATAGTCCAATAGCATCATCATCATCAAGTGCCGTGCCGGCTGGCGTAGGCGTTCATGGCTCTCCATAGATCTCGGTCTTTGGTTTTCTGGATCAACTCTGCTGCTGATATTCCTCCATGCCACCGTCTCAATCCATCCAGCATCACTTCTCTTGGTCTACCTCTGCCTCTCTTCCCCTCGATCTTTCCAGTTGTTACGATGTTCTCCAATGCCTCTCTTCTCATCACATGACCGAAGAAAGCTGTTTGTCTCTGTCTTATTGTTGTATATAATGTTCTAGTTTCATTAGCCTGTTTCAGGCAGTCGTCGTTAGTTACTCTGGCAGTCCAAGGAATTCGCAACATTCGTCTCAGGAACCACATCTCTGTTGCTTCTAATTTCTTCTTAATTTGTTCATTTACATTCCAAGATTCACTGCCATACAGCAAAACTGGTTCTATATAGCATTTCAGCACTCTCTTTCTTACATTCAGTGATAGTGACTTATTGCATAAGATACTCTTCATTTTCTGAAATGCGGCTTTTGCCTGCCCTATTCTGCTCCTAATCTCTGTTGTACATCTTCCATCTGATGTTATAAATGCCCCTAGGTATCTAAAATTATCAACTTGGTTAAGGATTTTCCCTTCTATTTTTATGTCACATTTTGGTGTCACCATTTTCTTTGATATTACCATTGTTACTGTTTTCTTGATATTCAAGGAGAGTCCTTTCCTTGCACTCTCTGTTACTACAACGTCTAATAATTGTTGTTGGTCTGTTGAATTATCCGCCACCAATACTGTGTCATCTGCATAGCGTATATTATTTATATTATAACCTCCAACTAGTATTCCTGGCATCTCTTTGATCTCTCTCATTATTACTTCGCTATACAGGGAGAAAAGATCTGGTGACAAGACACACCCTTGTCGTACTCCTAGCTTTATCTGTTCGTAACTACCCTCTTTATTTCCCATTTTAATTGCTGCTACTTGGTTCCAGTAAACATTCTTTATTATTCTTAAATCTTTCCCATCAATGTTGATATCTTCCAACATTTTAATCAGTTCATCATGTTTTACTTTATCAAATGCCTTAGTATAATCTATGAAGCACAAATATATGTCTCTCTGTTTCTCTATTGACCTTTCTATTATTGTCCGTAATGTATAAATTGCATTGTTTGTGCCCTTTCCTTCCACAAATCCATACTGTTCTTCACTAATTTCCATTTTTATTTTCTTTTTGGTTCTTCTCATTATGATTCTGAGTAGAAGCTTAGTGATATGGTTTATAAGGTTAATTGTACGAAAATCTTCACAATCAATTGCTCCTGGTCTTTTTGGTATAGCTATAAATACAGATTTCAGCATATCACTGGGTAAATATCCACTGCTGTAAATATCATTCAACATTTTGGTTAATATATCTACTCCAAATTCTCCCAATACTTCTAATTCTTCTATTGTGATTTCATCTGGCCCAGCTGTTTTTCCTTTCTTCATACGTTTCATAGCGTCAGCGACTTCTTCTTTCAGAATAGGTGGACCTTCTAAGTTACTATCGTCTGTTAATTCTTCCCTTTCTCCTTCATATAATTCTCTTATATACTCATTCCACCTCTTCATTATAGCATCTTCCTCTAATATTATCTTTCCTGTTTTGGATTTCAAACACCCCGTATTTATTCTGATTTTTCTTCCTGTAAGCTCACTGATTTGTCTGTGCATATGTTTTGTATCTTTAATGGAATTTAATTCAATTTTTTTGCATTGCTTGTTTAACCAACTTTCTTTAGCCTTCCCACATTTATCTTTTATTTCTTTATTTATCTTAGCGTATTCTTGTTTGTCATTTTTACTCTGTTTTCCTTTGTCCATCAGTTTTAAGATATCTTCATTCATCCATTTTTTCTTAGCTATTTTGCCTCTCTCCGGTAATACTTCTTTGCTAGTTTGATGAATGGAGTCCCTTAACATTTCCCATTGTTCATCTATACTCTGTATTTTAGTTATTTCATTGTACCTATTTTTCACAGTCACTCTGTATTGTTCTTGCATTTCTTTGTCTATTTTCAGAACCTCTTTATTAAGTCTCATGTTCTTAACCATTTTTTTCCCTCTCTTTAATCTTACTTTTTTTTTGTCCACATAGTGGTACATGGTCACTATTACAGTCAGCACCAGGCATTGTGTTTACATTAATTAAAGCATTTCTAAATCTTTTATTAATTAGTATGTAGTCAATTTGGTTGCGTATTTTCTTATCAGGGCTTATCCATATGTACAGTCGTCTTTTATGGTACTTAAACCATGTGTTTCCAATAATCATATCATTGATATTTGCCCATTCTATTAGCTTTTCCCCTCTTTCATTTCTTGTACCTAAACCATAATTCCCCACTACATCCTCCATTTTTCCCTTTCCTATTTTTGCATTAAAATCACCAAGTATTATCTTTATTTCTTGTGATCCAATTTGAGCCATCGCCATTTCTATTTCGTCGTAAAAGTGTTGTATTTCTTCCTCACTACTGCTTGCTGTTGGTGCATATACTTGTATAATAGTTATGTCTATTGGTTTGCCTTTGATTTTTACCATAATAACTCTGTCTGAAATACACCAGTATCCATTAATTGACTTGGCTGTTTTTTCGTCTAATATTATTCCTACACCTTTTTCATGTGTATCACCTCCAGAATAAATTATTGTGTGATTGTCAGCTGTAATTTTGCCCGATCCCTTCCATCTCATCTCACTAACGCCTAGTATATTCATTTTCATGCTATCCATCTCTCTTAGAACATTGGTCAACTTTCCTAGCTCATTTAATGTCCTAACATTCCATGTTCCTACTCTAAATGTATTTATTTTAGTTAAGATTTTGCCATCAGTAGCTGGATGACGGTCTGGTATCACCTGTGGCTCATGACTGTCCCTACCGGACGAGGATGCCCTAAGACAGCCATTAACGTCCTTCACTAACTTTGATATATGTTTTGCCATGAAGTCTTGGGAAGATAATGTGGTGGTTTCCCCTTGCCTTCCACATTCACATGGTGGTCTTTTTACCTCTGCCTTTGACAGCCATTTCCGACTGTAAGGACAAGTGAGTGCCCTGCTCTGCTCAGCTGCAGAGTTGTCCACTTATTCCGGTGGATACTCGGTCCCCAGAGCTGTGTTAGCCACACCGTAGTGTGTTTCCATCCTCTACCGCGGGGAGGTGCTGTTGGGATTTTCCCTTCATAAAGTTGTGGTCTATGACCAAAGCTCTCCAGTACTTTTTAGACAATAGCATACACAGTCAAATAGCATACATAGTCAAATAGCATATATAGTCAAATAGCAGACATAGTCCAATAGCATACATAGTCAAATAACATACATAGTCCAATAGCATACATAGTCCAATAGCATACATAGTCAAATAGCATACATAGTCCAATAGCATACATAGTCAAATAGCATACATAGTCAAATAGCATACATAGTCAAATAACATACATAGTCCAATAGCATACATAGTCCAATAGCATACATAGTCAAATAACATACATAGTCCAATAGCATACATAGTCCAATAGCATACATAGTCCAATAGCATACATAGTCCAATAGCATACATAGTCCAATAGCATACATAGTCCAATAGCATACATAGTCCAATAACATACATAGTCCAATAGCATACATAGTCCAATAGCATACATAGTCCAATAGCATACATAGTCCAATAGCATACATAGTCAAATAGCATACATAGTCCAATAACATACATAGTCCAATAACATACATAGTCCAATAGCATACATAGTCCAATAGCATACATAGTCAAATAGCATACATAGTCAAATAGCATACATAGTCAAATAACATACATAGTCCAATAGCATACATAGTCCAATAGCATACATAGTCAAATAACATACATAGTCCAATAGCATACATAGTCCAATAGCATACATAGTCCAATAGCATACATAGTCAAATAGCATACATAGTCCAATAGCATACATAGTCCAATAGCATACATAGTCCAATAGCATACATAGTCAAATAGCATACATAGTCCAATAACATACATAGTCCAATAACATACATAGTCCAATAACATACATAGTCCAATAGCATACATAGTCCAATAACATACATAGTCCAATAACATACATAGTCCAATAGCATACATAGTCCAATAGCATACATAGTCAAATAGCATACATAGTCAAATAGCACACACGATTTGCTGAATCTGGTAGGCTTAGTTCAAATGTGAATGAAGGTACATGGGTATAAAAACTTTTACTTTTCTGCGAAGTATTTTAAATAAGATTACTTTCTCCTCTAGCCTTTTGTTGTTTGTAAGTCAATGTGTTTGTATTCGTATATCTTTCAGTTAGTTTGGCTGTTTGCCTACCCACCCATCACTCTATTTCTCTTTTTGTCCGTTACCCACCTATCACTCTATGTCTCTCTCCGTCCATCCGTTCAGTACTTTATCCATCTGTTTACTCATGAGTCTATTAATTCACCTATCCCTCCATTCTTCTGTCTGCCTGCCTGCCTGTCTGAAATGACATTTATTAACTCTCACATTGAAACAACAGCATGATAACTCTCACATTGAAACGACAAACTGTTAACTTTCGTATTAAAACGTCACAATGGTAACTCTAAGATAGAGTATGATAACACTATTCGTGAATATGATATATATAATACCACGAGTGAATATAATCGATTGATAACTCTCATATTGTGTATGCTGTTTTGGACTCTCAGACTGCAAAATCTTGATAACGCTCAAATTAAGTAATAAATCTCGACAAATGCCAGCATGAACATGGTATTTATGAAATGAAGTATGAACCCAATAACCAACATTATTGCACGCGGGACATTCCACGCGTACACCGCCCCTCTCTTCAGTAGCCAATGTAGAGTTCCCTTAGTGATTCTAGCAGTGACTGTCTAATTTATAGTCCGCCTGCATGTACCCCAGAGTGTTGTTCCGGAAGGTTGTTATGGGAGCGAGGTTCTGCAAAGGACATGCTACTGAATGAATGAATGAATGAATGTTCCGTAGTGTACATCAAGGTGAGTTATGTGAAGTGCCACTTCCGAATACTGCCTATCAATTTGAGCGGGAACTGCTGGTTGCGATTTTCTGTTACATGTTCATGGAGTCGGATATGATTATCGCGTGTAGGACTTGATATTCTGCTATCCGCGAGGTTGCTCTGGAGGCAGTGGTGGTCTCCTTAGTCAGGCTTCATGCAGTTGTCTGGAACGCGTAACTATCCTCTCTGATTGATCCCATCATTATTGTGTTATTTGTAATACTATGATGACCATGAACCATGCTTAACAGATCCATCTGTGTAGATGATGATGATGCCTTCTGGACGTGGATATTTAACAAAATCCCTCATTCATGTTTCGGCCGATGCAAGCCACTGATGCAAGCAAATTTAGTGGAATGAAGATGGCTGCTGCCATATTTGTTTAGACTCCTTCTCGTAGACGGGGCATGCCACAAGAACACTTGCTTGCTTGCTTGCTTCTGTTCGTTGGCTTGAGCTCCAACGCGAAGTCCTGTATGTCGGATGAAGACATCCTGTTGTCCAACATCAGTGTGATGTCATACAGGACCTGAGGTTTGCGTGAGTATCCGTTGTCCCATGTCTGGCTTATTGGTGTGCAGACTGGTGGTTCCTCGCCGTACAGGCAGACACTCTCCGACTTCGGAGGAATCGGCGCACCTACTGACCTTAGCCAGGACCCCTTAACTTAACTTAACTCAATATTACCACAACGCACGACATGCGCATTTTGTCACGCGAAGAACCATACGCGAACTGGCTGCATAAACCTATCCTTCATGTCTGCAACACATGGCGTAACATTACTTGCAAAACATCTTCTTTGAATCATGCAGCTAGGGATTAGGAACAGCTGAATGAGAGGATAGCAAGATTTAGCGGGGCTTAAGTTCTTTGGTGTCGGTGGAGCCGATTAGAGGGTATTTTTATGCTCGTATCATTTGTCATGAGACAAATATGTCCTGGAGTAAAAACCACAAGACATCTATTTGTGCTGAGTTTTATCCCTGTCAAGATTGGAAGCATTTACATGAGCCACTTATCATGCGGATTTTCTTACAACCAAAGGCGAACGTTTCGCGTTATAATCTTCCTTTTGGAGAAGTAATCTCAACAGGATATTATGATTTTATTTCTAACAATCTGTTTCCTTACTAAATATTCATCCTAATAGTTTGCACAATTTGTGTCGCCTATGATAGCGTTGTCCAACTGCTGTTAGACATTCGCCTGCTGGTCCCGGAGTAGTGGGTTCGAATTTGCATAGGGGCGGATTTTAAAATTGACCTGAGCTCCGATGTCGACCCAGCTTATAATGAGAACCAGGAACTGTCTTGGGAAGTAAAGGCGGCCGACGTGATGCTGACCACATCACCCACCGAGTGCTGATTGGTCTATTAAATATTGACCATAAACCCAATGCGTCTAAGGCGTGTCAAATTGTCCTTAACCTTTTTTAGACAGCTTGACTTGTTTTTTAGTCTGTACCACTGGCATGCAACAGGCATACTACAATATCTATAGCACTCTTTTACAACGGGCTACCCAAAGGCGTAAACGGCAACTAGGCGACTAAAAGAAGAGACAGAAGATGCCGGGGGAGATACTGGGACAGAGAGAGGATGTAGACTCATTTCAAGACAGGAAATGTTGTTTGTTTTGAAGTATTGATGACGTTATTATATATTCTGTACCAGAAAGTTGCCAACATCAACAAAAAGAACAGGTAATAATTTTCAGACACAGCACAGGAAACTTCTATCAGAACTAGACAGCCAGTTTAAGGCAACATATAATGGATACCACCTCCTGTGGAATGACTGGAAACGAGATAGCTAATCAGCTGGCTAAGTAAGGGGCAACAGAAGAGCAACACGATGCTCTAGTTACAAACATCCAAAAGAAAAGAACCATCAATCAATTAGAAAGCCACCAGAACCACCTCAAGGTGATTACGATTTTATGTACAGACCAAAATACATCATTATTCTGCTCTTCATAACAGGACACAATTCTAGTAAGCAATAACATTAACAAAACAATTAAGATTGGCAAATCAGCTATGTGCACATATGGATTGACACCAGACTTTTTTTTTAAGCAGGCCATATCATTCAAGACTGTCCCAAGTAAAACATGTTTAGACAAAACTTCTGGCCTAGAGAAACAACAGTGGCAGATAAACTCTATGGACCACTCATCTCATCTCATCAGGTTCCTCTTGTACCTTCCGGTGCCGAGGTGAAGCATAAACAGCGGGAGAGTGCTAATGTATGGACTTCATATATCGACGTGCATATATCTATGGACCACTGAGCGAACATACAAGGATAGTGAAGTTTATACAAGTGACAACATTGCAGAAATAATCAATTTCAGACTATCAAAAGATGAAGTAGAAAAAGCTATTTATACATCATTCTGTTTGTGGCTTCCGTTGTTCTGATTATTCATCAGTTGTCAAGATGGTCTTTTGCTCTGTGACCCATTGCTTTTTTTTTTTTTTTTTTGCATATCCTTTACAGGACATCGCTGTCAACAGCAGCATCTTTCAGCTGTCTGTTGATTTCTTGGCAAGATTACTACGCTCAGTAGTTTGCCATTGCTTTCTGAGCGGCCGGCTCAGTATCCCGCAAGTCACCAGCGGGGGTCGAACCGCTCCCAGTTCTCTCCCGCTACGAGACTCTGCGTGATAAACGGGATTACGGAGAAAGTGTTGTAACCCCTCAGCCAGAGAGACCAGCGTGACCCATTGTACCTGAGCGATATTGCCTTCTGTGAAGCACTGTCTGTTGGTAGTATTCATTCGTGACCGAACCATTGTCCTGGGTATGTTTTAGCGACGTTTAGGATTGATATTATACTAACTTGAAAACTCAGGCTCCTTTGCAATCATATAGATAGATATGTAGCTATATATCAGCATATAGCAAGTCGTTTGCAGAACGTCGCGTTCAATACAACCCGCAGAACATATTCTCGATCCTTGAGCAGTTCATCTCCATCGCACATTGTCATGCCCAGTTTTGGCCGATCCCTCCTCTTCTTCTAGTTGAGTTGAGTTGAGTCAAGAACCGAATCACTGCACTCAGGGCATTCCCATGCGTGTTCAGTCCCCTCGTTCAACAGCCAGCGAAGAGTCATACTACTAATCGTTCCCACCGCTATCTGATTAAATGTTCTCCTGGTCTTCCCTCTCAGTTTTGAGATTCTTCCAGAACCCCTGCCGATTCCCCGCAATCTCATTCTTTCCACATATGATTTCTCAGTCTGTTCCTCCGCCTACTCCACTTGGTCCCACAAGCGCACGACAACCTCCTCCTTGTCCATAGGCAAGATACCGCCAAGTGGTGCATTCCCTGCTAGCCTATCAGCCTGTTCATTCCCCCGTACACCCACATGGCCAGGGCAAAATATCCATACAATTCTCACAATCTGTGACCCCTGAAGCGACGAGAGCCATTCCACACGAAACATTCCTTTCTCCACCTTGCTAAGCATATTCTTTGAATCCGTAATGAATACAACGTGTGTTGCAGTAGTCTCATCTAGCCACCGGAATGCCGCTGTTACTGCCTCCACCTCCATTCTCATGCTGGAGGTCGTAGTCTTCTTCTTCTTCTTCTTCGTTCATCCGGAGTTTTTTTCCCGGATGTGATTGCGTTGTGCCTGTTTACAGCAGAGCTGCGTTCTTGCGCCGTTAGGCCGACACATCCGACTTCTGCGGGCATTTGTTGACCGGGTTAACCTTCCCGGGGGTTTCTTAGGACGTTTGACTCTCACTGTTGTGGTGTTATCCCCCATCCCAGCTGGTCCATATAGAACAGCCAAAGATCCTGGTCAGCCCTCAAGGGAAGGCAGGGGCAGACCATGGGCATTCCCCGCCATCCAAGGAGGCTTCCATAATTGCAGAGCCGATACATAGCGCTCTGGTACTGGGCTCACCCAAGGAATCGTCACGTCCTGCACATGGCTGCTTAGCCTCACTTCCGTATATTGGGCCTTCCGTTCACCATAGGCTGTTCTTCCGGAAACCAGAAGTATGCAGTCTGCAGATGCCATCCACACAGTGAGCTTTCGATTCGGACTTTCCATGTAATGGATTTGCTATCCAAGCAATATTCCATTTCGTGCCACTAGGACACTTTTCCACCTTTTATGAAGTCCACACAGTGGGCTTTAGATACGGACTTTCCACGTAATGGATTTGCTATCCAAGCAATATTCCATTTCATGCCACTAGGACACTTTTCCACCTTTTATGAAGCCCACACAATGGGCTTTTGATTCGGACTTTCCACGTAACGGATTTGCTATCCAAGCAATATTCCATTTCGTGCCACTAGGACACTTTTCCACCTTTTATGAAGCCCACACAGCGAGCTTTCGATTTGGACTTTCCACATAATGGATTTGCTATCCAAGCAATATTTCATTTCATGCCTCTGGGTCTTCATGCACCTTTAAATGTCAACCTGTATGTAGTTAAAGTAAGCTGCGGTCAACTTGAGCTTGTTGATATCTCCATAGAGCTTGTCCTCAAATGAAGCAGGTGTGGGCCAAAATATCTTTCTCTGTTCTGCATACGTTGGGCAATCCTGCAGCAAATGTTTTGCTGTCATTTTTCCAGTTCTACAATTACATTCATCGGTATCTCCTATCTTTAGTTTATTGAACAAGTGGTATTTCAGCCTGTTATGTCCTGTGCGGAGTCTGAAGATTGCTACTTGTTCTCTTCGGTCGAGTTTGTAATATGCATCATCCTTCTGATGGCCTGGATGCTCAGATTCCCATTTGGTTCTATAAGTGCTTTTTATCAACCTCTTTGCCTCATTATAGGTTATGTCTGTGTCAGGCTGTGGTAGTCGTCCGCCCTCTTTTGCCAGTCTGTCAGCCTCTTCGTTTCCAGGTATACTGCAATGTGATGGGATCCACTGTATTACAACTTTTTTGGATTTCTGGCATAGACCATGGAGTGCTGCTCTTAGGTCAGTTAGTTCTGTGCTGTTATTGCTCTTGAGTATTGAGACAGCTGACTTTGCATCTGTGAAGATAGCTATTTGCTTCTCTTTATTTTCCTCCATCAGGAGCATTTCTGCTGCAGTTTTCAAAGCCTCTACCTCCGCTTTGAAGTTACTTGAAAATTTTCCAGTTGCCATTGAATGTGTTTTTTTCACTCCATTTTTTAAATTTAGGAGAATTCCTCCTCCTCCATTCTCTATTGAATTTTTGGCTGATCCATCTGTATATGCATGGGTCCAATTCCTGCTTGGGTAATGTTCTTTTATGTAGTTTAGGGTTATTTCTCTTCTTTCGGTTTCATGCTGAGTGTTCTTTTTCTCAATACCAGGAATGTTTTCTATCATCTCAGGCAGTTGCTGCTGTCTCCAAGCTGGGAACTTGTGTGCATTGTGTATGGGCTTGACTGTTAATATGTTAAGTATAGGATCTGCCCTAATCCTTCGTTTTGCAGTTTCTACAAAGTTGCTACGCTTCAGTCTTCCCTTTCCAAAACCATTAAATCTGTTGTACATAGGGTGGTCTGTCAATCTTCTAAATTTTTCTGCTTGTTGCTGGGCTCTGCTATCTCTTCTATCCTGCATTGGTTGTAAACAAGTGATCTTTTCTAGTTCATTAATAGGCGTTGTCTTCAGGCTTCCAGTTATGATTCGCATTCCTTGGTTTTGGACTCTACTTATTTTGTTAAAGTTTGACTTAGCTGCTGTTGCCCAAGCTGCAATGCCATATTCCAGTACTGGCCTCACCCGTCCAGTATATAACTTCTTGAGAACTTTCTCATCTGCTCCCCACGTTGTACCAGCAAGCTTTTTCATGATTGCCATTCTCTGCCTTGCTCTTGTTCGATTTTTCTCAACCTGTGTCTTCCATGTCAGGCGACGATCAAAGGTGACTCCTAGATAATTTGGATTTTCTTCATGGCGCAATATTTTTCCATTCAATACCAGCTTAGGTTGCTGAGTTTTATTTGAGAGGGAGAACACTGTGCATGTTGTTTTCTCCTCACTTATCTTCACTAGCCATGATTTTGACCAGTCCTCTAGCGCTAATAAGGCTTGCTGTATTCTGCTGTTAGCTGTACTAATATATTCTTCAGATGTCCATATGGCTAGGTCATCTGCAAAGGAGGATGTGTGTACTCTGGCTGGAAAATTTTCTGTGATGTCATTTATATATGCTAGGAATAATGTTGGTGAAAGAACTCCTCCTTGGGGGACACCTTGCTCCAGCAGCATCATTTTGCTTGTTTGTCCTTGTACTTTTGTCCTGGCAGTTCTGTTCTCAAGGTAGTGGCTGATCCATTTATACATTTTTCCACAAACATGCATGTTTTGCAGTTTTACTTTCAGTCCTTCCTTCCATACTTTATCAAATGCTTTTTCTAAATCTATCCAGACTGCTAGTGTGTGCTTTTTCTCTTGGAAGGCATCCTCTATTTCCTGAGCTATATAGGTTATTTGATCTTCAGTGGATCTGTACTTTCTGAATCCTGCTTGGTGTGGTGTTAAGAGTTTGTTTTCTTCCAGATGCCATGTTAGCCTGCCATTGATAATGCGTTCCATTAATTTTCCTACACAGCTAAGTAGACTGATAGGTCGATAGCCATTTGGTTCTTCCAGGTCTTTTCCTTTCTTTGGGACTGGTATTAGTATAGCTTCCTTCCATGCCTGTGGGACTATTCCTCTCTTCCAGCTGTTATTTAGGACTGCTAGTAGTTTCTTCTTTGCCTTGGTGCCTAGTCCTATTAGCATTTCATTTGTGATTCCATCCTTTCCTGGTGATTTCTTCTTTTTTAGGGTATTCATTGCCTGTTCCATTTCTTCCATTGTTAGATTTGCCATCATATATTCTGCTGCTGTCTCTTTATTTCTATGATGTATCTGTTTGTCTTTGATTGCTTTCTTCTGTTCGGTTGTAATATCAATGTGGTTTGCATTTGCATAGTGTTCCATTAGTGCATTTGCAGCCTTTTTGCCTGTAAGCAAGGCATTTCCTTGTTTAATTGTTATTTGTTTGTTTCTAGGTCCTTCATTGTTCATGGCTTTCACTAGTTTCCATAGTTTGTTTCCATCCCTGTCAAAATTCAGGTTTTCTGTTTTTTCCCTCCAACAATCTCTTGTTGTTTGATTTACTGTTCTTTTATATTTTGCTGAGATGGCTGTGAGAGAGATGTTTGCTTCAATTGTTTGTTCTCTCTCTGCTGTCTTCCTGGCATCTTCAACTTTGTCCTCCAAACTTTGTAGTTCTTCAGTCCAGTATGGTTTGTAATTTTTCCTCGCTCCTCTTGGAATGGACTCAGTGGCTGCCTGTATTATTGCTCTGTTTAGACTTTCCACCATTTGCTTTATGTTGCCATATCGTGTATTTATGTTTTCACAATATTTGTCTGTTAGTATGGCAAATCTGTCCCAATCTGCTCGTTTGTAATTCCAGCGGGGCAAGGGCTTTTGCTCCTGTGGAACATACTCCATATTCATTTCAAGCTTGATTGGTCTGTGGTCACTACCTGCTAATTGGTCCAGCACATGGCGATCAATTTTGTGGAGGATGTCTCCTGTGCAGAAAGCTAAGTCTGGAGTAGAAGTGGTAAGCCATCTTCTGGAGTAGAAGCTCGGTGTGTCATCCGCTTTGTTGAGTAGATGGAGATTTAAGTCTATTTCCCAGTCCTCCAATTCATCTCCTCTTTTGTCAGTATCTGGGTATCCCCATCTTTCTGAACGGCTATTAAAGTCTCCGACAATAATGCAGTTTGTGTCAGTTATTTTCATGTTTGAGAGTGTAAGATCCTTATCTGCTGGGCTATACAGATTGTAGATTCTTATTTTCACGTCCTTTATCATTATATCAACACCTATAATTTCCGTTTGGTTGTTAGAGATCACAGATACTTCGCTGCAAGGTATTGTATTTCGTGTAAGTATTAGAACTCCTCCTTTGTGTCCTTCGCGGTCGAAACGTGTGGCCTGATATCCTCTGACTGAGAATTTGTGATTGGCGTTGAGGTGTGTCTCTTGAATGCATGCCACATCTATTCTATCTTTATGAAGACGCTGTGTTAGGGAGTCTTTCTTCTTGTAAACTCCTTCGGCATTCCACTGTAGTATGTTGAGTGTCCGGGGTATTTGGTCAATAGCTCTTAACCTACTCCTCTGTGCCTTGACTCCACAGCACAGGGGAAGGTGACCACCAGTAGTCATGGGTGGACCCCCTCGAGGCAGGGGGCCCGGCACTATCACCGCCTGATGGGACTTCACGGGATTAGCACCATATCGATTAATTTTGATTTGTGACATCATGAATTAAGTTACGTTGCACTGCTTTGTCAAGCCTGTGGCTCAGTACATCCGATTTCGACAAGCATTTATTCGGGATGCTTTCCCTAGCCTTTGACTGTCCCCAGTCTACCTACAAGGCAGCAGGTTTCACGTTGCACTGCTTTGTCAAGCCTGTGGCTCAGTGCATCCGATTTCGACAAGCATGTATTTGGGGTGCTTTCCCTAGCCTTTGACTGTCCCCAGTCTACCTACAAGGCAGCAGGTTTGTGTGTCTCTTCGTCTGGTCCCTCTCCCTTGACCTGTCCGACATGGGTGGCCCTACCAGTAGCTGTGCTACCGTCGGCATAGCTCTTGGGGTCATTGGGACGCACAAGCCCCTCTACCTCGTCACGGTGGACACACAGCAGAGGGGGGTCGTAGTCTTATATGCCAGGCTCTCCTTTTTCAAGACTCGCCCATTAGCCTTTGCAATAAAGCCCCAGCCACTACGTCTGTTTCTTACCACTGACCCATCGGTGTAGATGACTATGTCACCTTTATGTGTGTTGCTCTTTATCAGCTGTTGCACTTCAAACCATGCATTTCATTGTTGTTCTTTCGAAACCACCATGACGTTTAAGATGGCTAAAATATGTCGTTTCCGAGCCTTGTCAGTCTCCTAGATGCTGTTTATGTCCCAGTCTTCTCCGATGTTCAGATCTTGCAAAATGTTATTTACGTGTGATCATTAATACTTTTGCATGCAAATGTCTTGCCAGTTAGAAATGGTACAGAATATGCCATAATTACCACTGCAATGACAACATTTTCAAAACAACCAAAAAAATAAAATAAAATTACAATACACAAGTTACCCAGTGTACATCATTTATATTTTGAACATTTTGAATACCGAATACTGAATAGCTGTACTCCGAACATTTACAGTCATGCTCTGTCCTCGTTTTCAAAAGCCACCGAAAATTTCCCATGCAATTTCAGTGGCAATTTTTTTTAAAGTCTACCTATTTGATTCTTTCTACGCTGTGAATAGTGTCAAGGTCCTAAATGCATCCCCTTTCTGAGCCAGTCTTTCCAGGTATGGATATCTTGTTTGTTCATCTGCACTCTCCACGCGATTCCATAAAGCCTTCACCACGTGACCTGTATCATAAAGTCCCAACCCAAAGCGACAGCGGTAGCTATCCTAACTTGACAACTGTCGGAATGAATATAAAATCTTGACAATTGTTAGACTGTACATGACATCTTGACAACTGTCACATTAAAATGGCATCGTGAAATCTCTCAGACTTAATATGATGTCTTGACAACTGTCACATTGAAACGGCATCAATAGTGGAATCCTATATCAATGCGTAAGGTGCCTGCGTTGATTAGTGGAAGAAAACACATTTACGTACCTGATCACGAAATTTCCATTAGCAAAAGACATTCACAACCGAGCGTATGGCTCAAAGTCGGCAAACAAATTAAATTAACATGTACGGGAAAAAAAAATATTTATCTTTCCTGTGGTAAGTTACGGATGTTAGTCATGGCTCATTTAGCAGTATGACTGCCACCTTATCGTCTACCCAGATGATAGTTCATAAAATGGAGTTATATCTCTCCAAAACACAAAGCCTAGGCTGAGTTTAGAGACCATGTGGTGTCCATACAGCATGTTGCCTCTCTCTGCCTGCCTAGTTTACTCCAGAGGAAAGGTAAATTACGTCTGGAACAAGATAAGCTGCAGAAGCTTGCGGATCGGTAAAGCAATACTCGAGCTGTCCGCCTGTCGGAGCTTCTATCCTAGACCAATTGCCGACCAAGACTTAATGTTTGGTCTGCCCTTCCATGACATTTAGTCTTTAGGTTGCATTTCCTCACTCAAGGGTAAAGCTTGTACCTTACCAACTGCGCTCTTCCACCCACAATTTCGCAATAACTAAAGAAAACAATCTGGACTTTTGAGCTTGAATGTTACGGAAAAGTTATTAGAATATTATGGACCGGACGAAGAATAATTTTTAAATAGTACAAGATCAGATCATTGTTGAGAACTTATCATGAGGGGCATTATGTCCTCGGAAACTG
Source organism: Cepaea nemoralis (assembly GCA_014155875.1). NCBI lineage: Eukaryota > Metazoa > Mollusca > Gastropoda > Stylommatophora > Helicidae > Cepaea > Cepaea nemoralis. Next base: position 169,059 of record JACEFZ010004717.1, read on the forward strand.
GAGGGTAGCATGACCGAAGGGAAAAGAGCGCTCTTAAACATCCGGTGTACTGTTGCCGAGGTCACAGGTTCAACTCCCTACACCGGTCAGATGGATTAAAATATTGACTTCTCGTCCTTGACTTGGGTACGTAAAATATAAAAACCTCTGAAGTCCGAGTGGGTTCGCCTGATGGTGAGGGACCTGGTAATATTAGAAGCTAATCCACACGCACAATTCAGTCCTGAGCACTGGAAGTAGCAGCGTGTGTATGGACTATGCTTGAGTTCAAAGCCAGCGAAAAAAAAAAGGGGGGGGGGGGGGGGAGAAGTCTCGGAAACTGAAATAGTCTGGTCATTTTAAACGTAACGTCACTTTTATAAAAGGATGGGAGGCGTGGCTACTTGAAGAAGAGACAGGGGTGAACCAGCGTAACGACGGACAAAGGGTATTGAAGAGCATGAAACTAAGTATAGCTGTGTGAAACTACGTATAGATGTGTGAACGAACGAACGAACGAACGAACGAACAAACTTTATTTTCAAAGGGTTAAGAATTGGGCACGCAGGCCCGTCTAACATTCTGCCCTTCTATCACTCTCTTTCATACATTATTTCATTCACACATCATTCAAGGCTAACAGAGAACAGCAACAATATAAAAGATATGCATTATAAAGGCATGGGCAAAATGCGAACATCAAAACTACACGACACAGTAAAATTAGATAATGGTCTGACACTTGTTATTAGCCATGTGGAATATACTGGCCTACCAAAAGGGGACTGGCTGTTATACTAGGGTTTTGTTATTATTATTATTATCTCTATTATTAAGGGGGAAGATAATCAGTACTGAGATAGTGTTCGAGTAATTTGCGATTATATGAATAGGGATTGGTGATTTCTTTGATTTCTTGTGGAAGATTGTTCCACAGCTGAGCTGCAGAATACGTTAAGCTTGGCCAGTGTGTGCCGCGTGGTTACACACCCGCTTCACACGCGTGATCCGGGACTGTTTCCGGATCCAGTCGGGGATATGCACTACTAACGAGCTCACATGAGGGCGAAGCTCGAGTATAGTGCTTCCATATTGACGTGGATAGGCCTTAGGTTCATACCAGAATGCGATCGGCGTTGCCAGTAGTGGGTTGTGCTCAATATTTAAATTTCAAATCACGAAACAACCACATAATCAATTGATTATTGCTCACTGGATTTAGGAGGCCTGGTGTTCCTTGCCAGTGAGAAGACCTGATCATTCGGGTCCCATCGATTGACGGACGTCGGTCGCGGCGATTGGGCAATCTTGAGTATAGCCTACGATGGGTAGCGTTGTGATGTTCTGTTGTGATAATTTGGTGTGTCCAGTGTGTGCCGCGTGGTTACACACCCGCTTCACACGCGTGATCCGGGACTGTTTCCGGATCCAGTCGGGGATATGCACTACTGACGAGCTCAAATGAGGGCGAAGCTCGAGTATAGTGCTTCCATATTGACGTGGATAGGCCTTAGGTTCATACCAGAATGCGATAGACGTTGCCAGTAGTGGGTTGTGCTCAATATTTAAATTTCAAATCTCGAAACAACCACATAATCAATTGATTATTGCTCACTGGATTTAGGAGGCCTGGTGTTCCTTGCCAGTGAGAAGTCCTGATCGTTCGGGTCCCATCGATTGACGGACGTCGGTCGCGGCGATTGGGCAATCTTGAGCATAGCCTACGATGGGTATCGTTGTGATGTTCTGTTGTGATAATTTGGTATGTCCAGTGTGTGCCGCGTGGTTACACACCCGCTTCACACGCGTGATCCGGGACTGTTTCCGGATCCAGTCGGGGATATGCACTACTGACGAGCTCAAATGAGGGCGAAGCTCGAGTATAGTGCTTCCATATTGACGTGGATAGGCCTTAGGTTCATACCAGAATGCGATAGACGTTGCCAGTAGTGGGTTGTGCTCAATATTTACATTTCAAATCTCGAAACAACCACATAATCAATTGATTATTGCTCACTGGATTTAGGAGGCCTGGTGTTCCTTGCCAGTGAGAAGTCCTGATCGTTCGGGTCCCATCGATTGACGGACGTCGGTCGCGGCGATAGGGCAATCTTGAGCATAGCGGTTTGTTGTTCTGCTTATCCACCTCAATCACCTGAGTGCACGGAGGAATATGTGACCAGGCTATCTCTCTCATATCGACCGACCAGAGGTGAGATCGAACCCGCACTGAGACCAATATCAGCACAACGGCTAAATGGTTACATCAATGCGTCCGTTTACAAACTAAGAGAACAAGAAAACTTGATTTAACAGCTGAACAATTACACCCTAGCTAAACACATGATGCTGATGATGCCAACTAACTAAGCTGTCCATTTATATACAGGGTGTATTTTTAATGACTGTGGGTTGTTGTTGTTTTTTTTTTAATATTGTCGATGCAAGTTTTGTATCTACCCTATTATGTTGCATGAACTCTACAGAGGGTGAATCCAAAACTTGGAACGGCAATATTTTCAAAAACTCCACAGTAATTAAAATTACACCCTGTACTTTTCTGTCTCCTTGTTCTTTACATATCCAGTGCTGTGGCGAAGGGTTTAAAAACTCAATTCCTACTCCCGCATATCACATTCGGAACACAGTTGCGGGCGATTTGGAAGCAGACCACCTTGTGCTGATTTTCTTACAATGGTATGAGTGTCATTCGCTCAGAAAGCAATGGCAAACTACTGACTGTCAAGAAAAAATTAACAGCAAAATAATAATGGAGTTGACTGCAACGTCCTGTACAGGATATGCAACTAACTTTTAATGAGACTCACTTCGCTTGTATTTTACGGTATATTATCCTTTACCATTGCAGTACTAATGTGATAAATAAATGATGTTTATATCTATATCTGCTGATGGCTATTGGTGTTTGTTCCTTACACGCATAGTTATATATTTTATTGTTGAGGAAATGGACATTCTCAAATGGTAATGAGCAATCACATTCTGTTCAATGTGAACGCATCTTCTCTCAAATAACGTTTGCACAATCTCACACAGAACTCACTGACAAAAGCTCTATCGCTGTTTGAAATTGATTTTTCTAACAAGTAATGTAAAATAAATTGCCACAGTGACGGGTTTACATTGAGCAAATTATTCCAACGGTTTATACCAGTCTGTTCTGATAGTTTATATCTTTGATCTCCCTCATCCATGACAGGAATTTAAAAGATTTTAACAATTTGATTTTCTAAATGTTTTTGTTTTTGTTATAAACACATCAGTTTAGATTACTTGCGTACTCGCTGGCATTTGTCGAGACCGCTATCCTTGTGCTCTGGCTGACGATGGTGAGTATCGGTTACATATGTCCAAACGTTAGAGGCCACTAGAGCAGATGTCAAATGCTCTCCGGGACTGTTTCCGGTATCGATTGCTTATGTACACGACGGTCATAAAGCCAGCACTCACAAACACATATGGGTGAACACACACACACACACACACACACACACACACACACTCACACACACGCACACACACACACAAATGCACACACACACTCGTACATACACACTCGCTTACACACATGTGCAAACACACGCACATACACACATATTCACACACACACACACACACACACACACTCTCACGTGCAGAAACACACACAAACACAACAAAATCCTACAACGCGTGGCTTGAATCCCCAGTTACAAAATGTGTTCGTCCGTTTGTTTTCCTCTTGTTTTGTAGGTGAATGTGTGTGTGTGTGTGTGTATGTGAGTGTGTGTGTGAGTGTGTGATCCCAATGAAGCGTAGGAATATCACCAATACGTCGTTAAATGTATACCATATTGACACATTTTACCTCAAGAGAAATGATTGTTACAATCAAATTGAAGATTTGAAACTGTTAAATTCTAACTAAATAGAAATATTGTTAAACTGTAAACTGGATAGGAAAGATTGTCCATATACATACTACAACAAGTTGTCATTCATTTGGATTAGGAAGGGGAAAAAAACACTGACAGTTCGCAACATATGAATAACAACGACATCTGACCCATTAACGACGTCTCGGAAACTGAAATTCTAGTTATGAGAGCGATGTTCAGAAAGGACTTAATACATTATGGTGATGATGATGATTAATTTATTCAATAGGCCAGTTAGTCCGACGACTAATATATAAGTCTTCTGATAATATCTATCAGTTGTCTCCTATTCCCAGTTTTTATCTTGAAACGAGCATAAGTCGATTCCTTAAAGTGCATGCATGCTAATATTACAGATTCCCTTAATAACGACATGTGACACTTTACAGTGATGAGACAGACTTAATCAAGGGTTATGTACTCCCGGCTCATAGTTGTCATCATGCCAGAACATTACGGGATATGTAAAAATGCTCATCGGTGAGGACGTTTTACTATAACTGAAATATTCATTCATTGGCACCTTGCCGTCTTGACAGACGATAGTTTGTGCTTTAAAAAGGCATAATAACTTTTAACTATGGCGGTAGCGAGTGTGACTGATAAGGCCAATTTGCGCTGTAAATGTCCGTTCACAGTGGGTGCATGTGAACACGTGGTCATTTCCACCATAATGCACCATCTTACGTCTCAAACGCTTGGTGTGTGACTTTTCTGCAATAATTTTCTCCTTTGACTTTATTCCATTTCTGATATTTGCCCTCCATGCAACACGTTCAGCGGCGACTTGCTCCCAATGTGCATTATCAATGCCTGTATCAATCATGTCCCGCTTACACACATCTTTGTATCGTAGTAGAGGTCGACCCTGAGATCTCTTACCCATCTGTAATTCACCAAAAAAGATATCCTTTGGTATTCTACCATCATCCATCCTCCTAAGATGTCCTATCCATCTAAGTCTACGAAGACTGAGCATGGAATAAACTGTCACACAACCTGATCTTTCCAATACTTCAGTATTTGTGATTTTGTCTGAAAATAATATATGAAATAAAAACGTATATCTAATTTGATACACGTGAAAGATAAAGAACAGCAAATTAGATAGGCAGACGCACTTAACGTTAGACAAATTAAGAGCCCCTATATATAGACAGCGATTTAAACATATCAGTGCTAATATGGCAATATCACACTATCTCAGGAATAAATGTACTTAGACGTGTGACTAAGCACATTCATGCACTTTGTACTAGGCATTACATAAATAAATGTACTTCAATGACCGCCTAGCAGGAAATTCCTTATATAAATATGCTTTACCGACAAGCTAGCTGGACATCCCTTAAATAGATGCATTTTAATAATAATAATAATAATAATAAGTCTTTATTTTCAAAGGGTTAAGAATTGGGCACGCAGGCCCGTCTGACATTCTGCCCTTCTTCTCTATTTCCTCTCATACATTCTTTCATTAAACATCACTTATGAAGCAACTTTTGACAACAAAAGAACATTAAAACGCATGAAAAATAATCAATAACAAATGACTCACTGAGGCAGTGTTTAACATGGGCATTATAAATACCTAAGGAGGGTGTAACGTGCCATACATAAGGGAATGTTTTTTGGCTAGTTGTCGTTTGAGATAAGTTACCATTATTGTCTTTTTTGTGTTATTTGTTATGGGGGCATGTAGTCTGTACTAAGGTAGTGTTCAAACAGGTTGCGAATGTATGAATCATGATTGGTGGTGTCTTTGATTTCTTGTGGAAGATTGTTCCACAACTGAGCGGCAGAGTATGCTAAGCTTGTTTTATATAAGTCTATCCTAGGTTTAGGGACATGAAGTATATGTAGTCGTTCGCTATGTCTAGCGTTATATTTAAACAAACGCCCAGCTAGCTGGACATCCCTTAAATAGGTGCACTTTAACGCCCAGCTTGCTGGAGATTCTTTAAATAAATGCACTTTAACCTTCCAGCTAGCTAGGTATCCTTCCAAAACATGTACTTCAACGACCAGCTAGCTGTACATCCCTTAAATAAATGCACTTCATAGACTTGCTTGCTGGACATCCATTAAACAATGTCATCATTACCCATATTAATTTCTAACCTGATTCCAGATCTATGGAATATGGATATAATTCTTACTTTGCTATTTTTATAGCACGATAGATCTTATAATTATCTGTTAACGATACTTGGCGAAATAGCAAACACATAAACACACCAGACCGTTAATGTTGGATTTAAAATATATGACGAACTTACGCAGTTACAATGACACAGGTAAAATTGTGTGTACTTATATCGTCTAGGGTTATGCTCGGTGTGGGGATTTATTTTCACACAACACACTCAGCGAGACAGATCGATATGGCACAGCAGCATCTGGTGTGAAACACATGTAAGTAATACACATAATAAGGATGGCTAAACTTAGTTTGCCGAAACAGTTTAATGGGAAATGATCTGGTAATCTTTGATGTCGATTTTTTTTAAAGTGACATTTAAGTCTACCAGATCATTTCCCGTTAAACTGTTTCGACAAACTAAGTTTAGCCATCCTTATACATGTATTTGGGCTATGTAGTCAATAACACACCTTGGCAAGCAGGTCAAAACCCGATCTATAACAACTTACTGTCACAGACAATCAGTTTGTGCAATCTCCGTTGTCGTTCAATACATCAGCATCTTGAAAAAGCTTAATCTATTTTCATATTTGAATAGTATCTTATTATGCAACAGGAAATGTCGACGACGCTGGCGTGTATTCTGGGGAGAAAAGGCGTGTGTTGAAAAGGTAAGCACTAAATGGATACATTCATGAAAACTGTTTGCATTCATGAAAACTGTTTCTATGTATCGTAGTGTTTTGCTTAGGTCCTGTGTCCAGGATATCTCTATGGGTTCTTCCCTTCTGAGTAATTTGGAGTAAATGAACATCATGTCGGCCAAAATTTGAATAAGTTATCGTATTTTATATATATATATCCTAGTTACATGACATTGCAGTCAACACCAGCATAATGCAGCTGCTATTGATGTCTTGGCAGGTGTTACGTTCAGTAGTTTGCCATTGCTTTCTGAACGACCGGTTCACATACCTTTCCGTAAGAAGCCAATGCGACGCGGTCCGAATCTCGCGCAGATGTGTTTCGTACGTGAGTATACAGGATTACGAACAGCGTTCTTAACACCTTCGCCAGGGAGATCGGAATTTTATTAGTTACTAAAAGAAAATATAAATTTCATTTCTCGTATTGGCAGGAACTAATTTTAAAATTGTACATGCAATGCTATCACTGTAGTGAAACAATTTCAAATTTTGTGACCTGCATATTAAATTTCATCATACCTAATTTCAACATTTATTGGTTTCACTATAAAATCAAAACATTTGATTATTTTAAAGACTTGTCTCAGAGATGCAGGTTGTTAGTCGCGTTACCGTTGTGGATGCAAAAATCATACTTTTGGGATTCTATGCAGGAAGGGACTATTGATTTCGACAAATATTTCTGGAGCTCTATAAAGGCCAAATGGTTTTCAGGACCACTTGGATAATTCTAATGACGACAATTCGTATAAACTCGTCTTCTATTGATTTTCTCCAATATCCTATTATTAATTGTACCACACAAAGCGCTGGGTGTCATATATTGTTCATTAAGTCGTCACGGTAAATATATTTACCACTATTTCCAATCATGAATAGTAAACGTTTAAGAAGCTGTGCTAAATGGACTGAACTTTATACTATGCTTCTTATAATGGTTGCTAATAGTGATCATCTATTAGGAAAAAGATATAGATCTTCTCTGCTAATACTTTCATGTCATTTCACAGTCGTTTCAACGGAAATTGAACACACGCATCAGCACTTCTAGAAAGCCTCACGTCCATTCCTTTCGTTGTCTGCGTTTATTTACGATAACATGTATTCCGCAGCTAATCTTATGTAGCGCGTGCTGTCAAATAAACATGTCTACATCTGTGTCTGCAGAATCCCTTGTAATGATGAATAGGCTAAATGCCTAACCTCTTTTGTCAACACCTGACTACATGTTAAGTCTCTGTACTGATGTTAACTAGTCGACATTAACACCTATAAACTATAGCATCATCATCATCATCATCATTGGCACCTTGCCGTCTTGACAGACGATAGTTTGTGCTTTAAAAAGGCATAATAACTTTTACCTATGGCGGTAGCGAATGTGACTGATAAGGCCAATTTGCGTTGTAAATGTCCGTTCAAAGTGGGTGCATGTGAACACGTGGTCATTTCCACCATCATGCACCATCTTACGTCTCACACGCTCGGTGTGTGACTTATCTGGAATAATTTTCTCCTTTGTCTTTATTCCATTTCTGATCTTTGCCCTCCATGCAACACGTTCAGCGGCGACTTGCTCCACTGTGCATTATCAATGCCTGTATCAATCATGTCCCGCTTACACACATCTTTGTATCGTAGTAGAGGCCGACCCTGAGATCTCTTACCCATCTGTATTTTACCAAAAAAGATGTCCTTTGGTATTCTACCATCACCCATCCTCCTAAGATGTCCTATCCATCTAAGTCTACTAAGACTGAGCATGGAATAAACCGTCACACAACCTGATCTTTCCAATACTTCAGTAGTTGTGATTTTGTCTTGCCACTTAATACCAAGAATTCTTCGCAGACACCGCATATGAAAGCTGTTTAAACTTTTCTCCTGGTGTGAGTAAGTTGTCCAGGTTTCACTGCCATAATGAAGAGTACTAAGGACACAGGCTTGATAGACAAGGACTTTTGTTTTGGCAGTAAGCTTCCTGTTCTACCAGACTCTTTTTCTTAACCTGTTCATTGTTGTTGCTGCCTTACCAATCCGGATGTTGATTTCTTGATCTAGGGATAATTTGCTATTTACCACTGATCCTAGATATGTAAAATGGTCTACCATCTCTAGTTCGGCGTTGTCAATAAAGATTGAAGGTGCCCCGTGTGAACCTTGTGACATAATATGTGTCTTCTTTGTGCTAATTGTTAAACCAAATTCAGAACAAGCATTGGAGAATGCAGATAGTAGACAGGGGTGGAGTTATTGCCTCTCCATAGCACACAGCACATAGAGATCATGTGTTGCCCATGAAGTATGATCCCTCTCTCGGCCTGCCTAGTTCACTCCAGATGAAAGGTAACACCCCTACATCTGGAACAAGACAAGCTGCAGAAGCTGCCGGATCAGCAAAGCAATGCTCTAACTGTCCGCCTGTCAGAGCTTCGATCCTAGACCAGCCGCCAACCAAGGCTTAGGGCCTGGTCTGCCCTGCCATGACATTTTGTCTTTAAGTTGCATTTCCTCGCACCAGGGTAAGGCTTGTACCCTCCCAATTGCGCTTTTCCGCTCGAAGCCTTTGGTACAATGTGGTGTGTCGGGTTTGGTAAGCGCCGCCCAACGTTCGGCGTTATCAGAAAGCAGGTAGTACCGTCTACTGCTATACGGTAGCTCAGTCATATCTGACTAAGACCTGACACTCAAGCTCTCAACTATAGCATAGACTGATATAAATATAGAGAGGTTTCGGAAACCTAATTGTCTCCATCTTCAGACTTTCTTTCATTCGGTTTGTCTGTCTTTTTGTTTCTCTCTCTTTCACATAAGCATTTATTTTGTCTAATAGAAAAATATGTCTTATGACCAGAGTATTTTTCGGAGCAAACCATCTCTAGCCAACGTTGCTCTGGTGGCAAGGTGCAGTTTTAGTTTTGTGTGTTTGTGTGTTAGAATAAATATATGTGAGAGAAAGAGAGAGAGAGAGAGAGAGAGAGAGAGAGAGAGAGAGAGAGAGAGAGAGAGAGAGAGAGAGAGAGAGAGAGAGAGAGAGAGAGAGAGAGAGAGAGAGAGAGAGAGACATTCGAAGACTGAAAAAGCAGGTTATTGAACAAAAATCGCTAACTTGCTTCTTCGTGATCTTGTGCTTTCACGCATCGAGTATGCCCTGGTCATCCTCACTGTCAGCCCTACACAGATTGGAAGACTTGAAAAGGTACAAAACGAAGCCATGCGCATCATTTTGGGCTGCACGAAGACACCAGCTGTGTAGCAATGAGATACCTCCTTGACTTCCCGACAATGGAACACAGGATCAAGATCTGGAGAGCTCGTGCATACTTAAAAATAAGTGCAGATGAGCAGCACCCTCTGCATGACGCTGTATTCAGAGAAAAGGGTGACAGGCTAAAGAGGGGCAAATCATGGATGAGTCGGGCGGAAGATGTCGTCGGACAGGTCTGCAGTCGTACCAGTATCAACCCCGGCAAGGAATGGGTGCCGGTGCCTCCAGCTTTTAAGTGTACCTTCTCCTGCATTATCACACTCGACAGACGGTGCAGAGAGCAGAACCCTGCCGCTGTCAATGCAGAGGTTAACGCGCTCATCTATGATCACTCAGATAGCCCCGAAGTGCTCATCTATACAGATGGATCTGTTGTAAAGCAGCAGAGAAGTGCGTGGGCATTTACAGCCCGTTCAGCGGGCCGAACCGTTCAAGAATCCAGTGGTGCCCACTCTATGACCACGAGCAGCATGACGATGGAGGTGATGGCAGTTACACAGGCTTTCATATGGCTGGAATCACAGCATTATACCAACGTGTGTGTACTAAGTGATTCAATGAGCATGATTCAGAAGGTCGAAGCTGGATCTGTACGTAGACAGTGGACTGAGTCGCTGCGGAAGTCTGTTGTCCGCAAAGTCACCTTCATCTTCGTCCCGGGACATGCGGGAGTCGAGGGAAATGAACGAGCTGATAAATTGGCTGGCTCTGCACCCCCTGTAGATGGCCAGCCCATGGATCGTGCGGATGTTATTAACGCCCTTAAAGATATGGCGAGAACAGAGGATTTTGACGCCAGTGATTCCACATCGCTCTCCAGGATGAAAGACCTGGGAGTAAGAATCGGCACAGCCAGACGCGAGAGGTACATCGGGGAAACAAAGCGCCTCGTCAACCAACACAGAACTGGCACTATTAGCCACCGGACGCTGATGCATATGCTGGGGGGAGGATCTAAGCACCTATGGACATGTCCGGAGTGCAACGAAGATACCCCAACTGATAACTAACTAACTAATTACAAAAGTACACGAAACGCATTTTTGATTGGATGGTATGTATTTCTGGTGGGGTTACCCAAAAAAATTATTTATGGGAATCGAATTGAGATAGAGGCCGTTTCTGTAACTCTATCGTGGCTTCTAAATTTAAAATCATCAGCACGAATATTATCATCATCATCATATGTTACGCTGGGCTATCAAGGTACTGCACAGCCATGTGTCATTTGTTTGTGCGTGGTACATTCTTCCAAGCATTAAAGCCGTAATCTGAGATACACTTCAAATTTGCAGACAATGATACAATATGAATTCTTCCTCTTGACTGGGAACTTCACGTCGTCTATTGCAACAGTAGCTGTAGCGTGTTTCATTTAAATGGCATCTTCATACTCTTATTTTTTGTGTGTGATATGAGGAAGTTGGTTGATGTTATATTTGTTTTCATTCATTATTTTAAGTTGGATTACTGTGTAAGGTATTTCCCTGTTCAGGAACTACTGACACATATGCAAAGATCAGATAACCCAATCTTGGACCTATGTTAAATCGTGTTGTGTTTTTCTCGCAATCCAACAATGATGACCTTGAAGTTGTCTTTGAAGTTGATGATAATTATTATTCTTCAGAGTTTACTTTTGTTCACTTTGTTCGAAAGAAACCTGTTAAAAGCTTTTTTCACTTTAATAGGTTGAGCTTAAATACTTGCATTGTAGAAATCCGCAGCAATAGTAAATACATGTATGCAATAGAAACGATTAACATGTTATTCATGATGTTTAGTATCAAACTTGCATTATGGCCTCATATGTCCACTTTCCATCTTTCTTCGTTTATACTTCCCATCTCAGAACAGAATGAAGTAACCATTTAATGACGGGATAATTCGCAGGAAATCCTCCAGCAAACTTCCATAACGCCCACCAACAGGCCATTTTGGCTAAAGATTTCAACCGGCGTTTAGAAAGTGTCAACGTAATTGCAGAGGGAGCGAGTTCCAAAACGAGCATGGCGCTCTTCCATTACATGCACATAACAATATCGGCACCCAATGGATAAATAATTGAAGTTCCCAAAGGGTACGGAGTGGACAAGATCGTGATCACTCTTCCATAATCAAGGGCGTTAGTCTGGCTCAAATGTCGTTTTCATGAATTTTTGGACAGACATAAAATGTCAGTTGTATGATAGTATGCGTGATTACGATGTTTGCTAACAGCTTGCTTCGTTGCACACAAACATTATAATGTCATATTTCAAACGGAAATTTTGCATATCATATACATGACTGAACGCGCTGAAAAGATGCTTGGTGTTTCATGAACGTCATGTGCTGAAATCTAAACAAAAAAGGGGCATAACGCTTGTTGCACGCGCATTAAAGGGCAAACAAGCATTGCTTTTATGGTCATTGTTGTCTTTTGTTAAATTGTACACCGTGCAATGTTTGCAGAATGGCGTGAGTTTTTTTGTTTTTAAACATATCGCTATCATCATCATCGCGATGCCGTGCACACTATAGCAGTTCGTTGCGCGTCCACAGATTACTTATGTAAATCATGGATCATTTCACAATCTCTACAGAAGAACATCGACGCTGCTGAACTTAAATATTGCACAATGATTCTTGAACGAATGACACAACAACAAGTAGTAGACGGCAAGCTTGACTAGACCACAATCACAATTAACAATATATACGTTGCTATCAATATCTTCGTCAGCACACAAACAACCAACACGCAACGAAACCACTCATTCATTCAGTAGCATGTCCTTTGCAGAACATCACTCCCATAACAACCTTGCGGAACATCTCTCGATCATAAGCAAGATATCCCGCGTCCAATACATCGATCTGGAGATCATCCGCCACATCTTGCACCCATCTTCTCTTTGGCCTTCCTCGTCCTCTCTTCCCAGGCATTTACCCCTCCATTATTGTTCTCTCCAAACTTTCGTGACGTTTTAAGTGACCCAAATATTACAATTTTCCTTTGTTTTATCGTCTTTAATAGTCATATAATATATATATATATATATATATATATATATATATATATATATATATATATTATATATATATATATATATATATATATATATATATATATATATATATATATATATATATATATTAGGGACGTTCATTTGAAATCCATTCCAATGACTTTATTACAAAAGCATGAAAGAAACATTAAAAGGTGTGGTAGAATTAAACAAAGCATTCATTTTCAATGAATTATGCACCTGGGTTGGTCAGAAGAAGTCGCCGTAGGCATTCAGGCAAGCATCCTATTGCTTAGGTAGGCGGCGAATGTCGTCCGCAAAAAATTATTGTGTTTGCTCACTGAACCAAGTGTTTACCGCGTTCATTACGTCTGCATCTGTGTGAAATCGTTGCACCTTGAAAGCATTTTTTAGAGGTCCGAACAAATGAACATCACATAGTGACAAATCAGGACTATAGGTAGGATGTTGCAGAATTTCCCACTTCTTCCTTGCTAATGCTTCCTGCACAATCTTTGCGACATGCGGACGTGTATTATCGTGCAACAAAATCACACCGCGAGAATGCATGCCAGGTCGTTTATTCTTGATGGCGTTTTGCAGCTTGTCTAGTGTTTGCAAATAGTGGGTAGAGTTGATGTTGACACCAGGTTCTTTAAATTCGGCCAACAATAGCCCTTCATGGTAAAAAATACAATGCGCGCAGCATAGCCTTACCAGTGGAAACCTGTAACTTGAATTTTTTGGCTTTTCGTGATCCAGCATGCTTCCATTGCATGCTCTCTCTTTTGCTGCTCTGCTTAAAGTGGTGACACCATGATTCATCGCCTGCCACTATGCGGAAGAGAAAAGCATCACCCTCCACTCTGTAACTCAGCAAGGGTTCAAACACCATCCAATGCGTTCCTCTTTTGTGGTGGTCGGTCAACATCCGTGGTACCCACTGTGAACACACCTTCCGATATAGCAGTTTCTTACCAACGGCATTTTGAATTGTCCCAATTGACACATCAAATTCTTTCGCTAGCGAACGTATGCTTCGACAACGGTCCATCTGTACTGCTGCATCAACTTTGGCGATGGTTTTTGTCTGTTGCAACAATATGCGCTTGACCCGGACGTCGAAGATCTGCCGTGAACTGACGTCCTTTCCGAAACATATATATATATATATATATATATATATATATATATATATATATATATATATATATATATATATATATATATATATATATATATATATATATATAAGTTACTTATCTGTATCATTGTTATGGACTGGATACCTATGTCATGTAATCCGCGTATATAATTCTAACACAGCGGCTGAACCGGAAATGACCAAGGAAAATTTCTTGGATCGATGTGGATCAAAAAGGACAAAACTAATACCATTTTACAAGATCGTAACACCGAAGTTACTCCAACAGCATCCCGTGGGTTGTAGCAGCCGTGACATGGATTTAGAAACAACAACAACAGAATGCATAGTTCCTGGAAGACGAGGCACGTGTCCATCCATAATTTATCTTGTCTGCCCCTGCTTCTTCTACCGTTCCAGTCATCACGATGTAGTAAATAAATCTATTTCGATGCAAATGCAGAGGTTGTTTGTCTGAATGCCTGATTGATTGTCTTCCTGATAGTCTGGTTGGTTGTCTGTCTAAATAAGTGGATAGGTAATTAGATGGATGATTAATTCGATAGATGGGTAGATGATATTACTACATGTGTAGATAGACACATAGACAGATTGATGGAAATATAGTACGAAAGATAAATAAATATACAGATACAAATGTTAATCCTTAGGGTTGAACACTTGTTTCAAGGTACAACATAATGTCTGTACTAATGTATGTCTATGAATAATAGATATGGAATACGAAATAACAAGTGTTTCAAGATATTACATAATGCCCAAGCTAATGTATGTCTATGAATAATGGATAAGAATACGAAGATTAATGGATAAGGAATACGAAAAGCACTAAAGGACACATAGATGTTATGTTAAGAAGAAATCTTATAGACGCAGAGACAACTAAGAAGATCAATGATCAAGTACGGCAAATTCACAAAAAAAAATGTTTGCCTCTAAGGGCACTACATTCAAGGTGGTCATGTTATAAGACGAACTAGGGCAATTAAAGCCTTTATGGGTTTTAATAGATGGAGCAACAACAGTCATAATAGCTAGAAGATGAATGTTTCCTATAGCAACAAACGGGAGGAAACTTGAATGTTAAACAAATCAGATGAAAAGCCCATATCCGTCTGTGAGTACACATGTTAGAGATCAGTATTAAAGATGCATTTCAGAACAATATATTCAAAATGTACTCATTAATGAAGAAGATTGTTTATCAAGACAAATAACAATAAGACTTGTAAAAACACATTTTGTAATGACATAGAGTCTGCTTTAAATAAATGTAAAATTTCAGAAATAAAGATCATAATAGATGACTTCAGTGCAAAAGTAGGAAATCAAGGTGAAGGATACACAGTAGGAAACCATGGTTTGGGAGAGAGAAAAGAAAGAGATACAGATTTGCAGAATGGTCAAAAGAGCAGGAAATGATTGTAGGAAACACCATAGAAGAGTATGGACACGAAGGAGACGTGGGATTAGAAACCAGATTGATTACATTTTGATTAGCAGAAGGTTTCGAAATACGTTAACAATTGCAAAAACAGTTCCCAGTGCTGATTGTTATAGTTAGTGATCACAGATTACTTACAGGTACATTGAGGGTAAAGTTAAAGAAAGTCACAGGAAACACTAAATATGATCTGTGTACATTTATAAATGACAAGTAAATACAAATCAAATTCAACGTAGACGTAGAGAACAGATTTGATATATTGTCTGATCTAGAGATCCTATTTCAAGATGTGGATGATAAATGGGAAGTGTTGAAAAATTTAATCAATTTGGCTGCAGAAACAACTATTCCAAAATTAAAGAAGGTGGTTCGTAAGAAATGGATGACTGAAGAAATTTTACACCTCATGGAAACAAGAAGACTCAGCAAAAATAACCCTGCCAAATATGAAGAAATTCATAGACAGGTCATAATATTATATAAGGAGGCAGAAGAAACTTGGCTTTAGATAAATTGCATATAAATTGAAACACAACAGTCAAAATACCAATTAAGTGCACACAAGAATTCAGAAACTTACTAATAAGAGAACAAGTACATCAGCAGGTTGTCTAAAAACTAAAGATGGAAACATTATAATAGAAAAAGATCAGATTCTACATGTATGGTCAGATTATGTGAAAAACCTTTATGATGATAACAGAGATGAACAGTTTGATATTCGATTTAATAATGAAACGACCGCCAATTTTGAAGATGGAGATTCGGAATGTTCTTAAACATATGAAAGCTGGCAAGACCCCCGGTTCAGATAACATCACGACAGAAATGATTAAAGCTTTAGAAGAATATGGAATAGATCAAGTCACCAGACTGCTGAACACATTATGATACTGGAGATTTACCTGCTGTATTATGTAATTCTGTATTTATTGCAATCCCAAAGAATTCAGGATCCTTGCAATGTGATCAACATCGAACAATTAGTATAATGAGTCACGTCACGAAGATTCTGCTACGAATTATCATACAAAGAATGAGGAAGAAAATGCAACCTGAAATATGGGAAGAACAATGTGGGTTTGTAGATGGAAAGGGTACAGTAAATGCTGTGTATATGCTGCGATCAGTTATTGAACCTTCTGTAGAAGTAAACAAAGATATACATCTTTGTTTTATTGACTACACAAAGGCTTTCGATAGAGTAAAACATGTCAACATGGTAAATATGCTTGCAGATCTACACATTGGTGGGAAAGACATCAGACTTATAATAAACATATACTGGAAACAATAAGCTACCATTAGGATTGATAATGAAGTGGGACAATATCAGCCTATTAAAAGAGGTGTGAGACAGGGATGTGAAATGTCTCCAGATATGTTTTCCTTATACAGTGACAATATTTTCAGAAATGTAGAAGATGTACATGGAATCATCATTGGAGGACGAAACATCAATAACATTAGATATGCAGATTACACAGCATTGATTGCAGACAATTAGCAGGATCTGCAACAATTAGTAGATATGGTTGTTGCACACAGTGAACAACTGGGATTAGAATTAATTTGTAAAAAGACACAGATTATGGTCGCCACTAGGAAGAAATAAATACCACAATGTAATATACAAGTAAATGGGAATATTCTTCCACAAGTGAATAGGTACAATTATCTCGGAACAGTCATAATATCTTAGGGAGATGCCCTGAAGAGATTAGAACAAGAATCGCCATGGCGAAAGTAGCCTTTAGCAAGATGAAAAACATACTGACCAATAAAAAGATGTCAATTGAAACGAGAAAAAGAACGGACTAACGAACGAACGAACAATCTTTATTTTCAAAAGGTTAAGAAGTGGGCACGCAGGCCGGTCTGAAATTCTACCCTTCTTCTTTCGTTCCTCTCATACATTCTTTCATTCAACATCACTTATAGAGTGTTGAGCTGCTACATAGAGCCTGTACTTTTGTACGGATGTGAAACTTGGACAATGAGCAGTCAAGTTGAAAAACGTCTGATGGCTGCAGAAATGTGGTTTCTGAAGCGAATGTCAAGAATACCATGGACAGACAGAAAAACTAATGACCAAGGACTACAGGAGACAAATGAAAATCGTAAATTGATTAGAGAAATTAGACGTAGACAGTCAACATTTTTTGGACATGTTATGAGAAGAAATGGATTGGAGAACTTAGTGACAACTAGCAAGATCGAAGCGAACAGACCAAGGGGAAGACCGAGAAGTAAATACCTGGATGGCTTGGCCACATGGCATGGTCGAGACAGGAACACTGAGCTGATCCACGACTCTGGTGATCGAGTGAAATGCCGAGTCATGATCGCCCACGCTTTCCGGCATGGCACATGATGGATGGAAAAATACATGAAAGTCTTTTAAAGATAATTATGGAGGGAAGTGTTACGGGGAGGCGGAGAAGATGGGAGACTGCAAAGTGTATGGGTTCAAGATGTAATAGATAATTTACTTGTGATAACAACAGAGACAGGGCAGAGGGATATGTTGTTTCACCATTTATGTGTATTTAACTACTAATTGTTTATAGATGGGCTTTCGATGTAGCAAGTTTAGAACAATCGTGGTCTTCTCTCAGATGTTGAGAAAATTGCGCGTGCATTAAGATTCTCTTCTATAGCACCGATTCGTCATTTACTGGATAATGCAGTTGATGGGTATGTTTACCTAGTTGTCATGTAGTCGGACACGAGATAACACAGTTGATGGATATTTGAATCGATTCGTCATTTAGTAGGGAAAACAATCTATGGGCATGAGTTATTTACCCATGATTTAGGACTGGGCTGATGTGTCTTTGCCGCTTTGTGGTTTCTGGTCACTTCACCTTTGGGTGTCATTATCTTCCAAATTCCCGACTCAGACTTTATGATGGCCATTTATCCACCTGTACGACCTGGATGTATGGCAGGAGTCTAGCTCGGGGTTCTGTAAATCAGCAGAGGGTCAGATAACGCGCATATTCAGGTACAGGGTGTCCCTTTATTCGCACGTGTGCACAAGTTGATGACATTTTAGGTTACACAAATAATTATCTCATAAATAAACGTTCTAAATAAAATGGCATCACATATAATAATGGAAGCCAGTGTACCCTAGTGATTAGACGCTCGCCTGCCGGCCTGGTGGAACTAAGTTCGAATCTGCAAAGGAGAGATTTTTAACATTGACGAGGGTTTCCATGTCTAGACAGCCTAGTATAGGTACCAGAAAATGCTTTTAAAAGTCAAAGTGGCTCTGTGTATTACTGACCACATCGCCTTCACCAGGTGCGGATTGGTCGAGAACAATGTAGGTTTAGCATCTTGTGCCCTTTACCTGACTTGCTCGTATATATAATATTATATAGTGTGTATTTCAGTGTCAATTGAAACGAGAAAAAGAGTGTTGATGTGCTACATAGAGCCTGTACTTTTGTATGGATGTGAAACTTGGACTTGATGGCTGTGGAAATGTGGTTTCTGAGGAGAATGCAAAGAATAGCATGGACAGACAGAAAAACCAATGACCAAGTACTACAGTAGACAAATGAAAATCATAAATTGATTAGAGAAATTACATAGACAGTCAAAATCGTTTACGCATGTTATGAGAAGACATGAATTGGAGAACTTGGTTACAACTGGCAAGATCGAAGGGAACAGGCCAAGGGGAAGACCGAGAAGTAAATAGCTGGATGGCGTGGCCACATGGCATAGTCGAGACAGGAACACTGAGCTGATCCACGACTCTGGTGATCGAGTGGTGAGTCATGACCACCCACGCTTTCCGGCATGGCACATGATGGATGGATTTTAATGACTGTGCAGTGTTTGAAAATATTGCCGGTCCAAGTTTTGTATTCACCCTCTGTAAAGTTCATGCAACATAATAGGTAAATACAAAACTTAGACCGGCAATATTACTGCACAGTCATTATAAATACACCCTGTAATAACCCATGCAGCCATACAGCTTAAACTGCAGTTCATCATGTGCCATGCCGGTAAGCGTGGGCAGTCATGTTTCGCCGTCTTCACATCACCAGAGTCGTGGATCAGCTTTGTGTTCTTGTCCTGACCATGCCATGTGGTCAAGCCATCCAGGTATTCACTTCTTTGCCTTCGCCTTGTTCTTTTCCCCTTAATCTTGCCAGTTGTCACCAAGTTCTCTAGATTATTTCTTCTCATAACGTACCCAAATATGTTGACTGTCTACGACTAATTTCCTCTAATCAGTTTATGGGCTTCATTTGCCACTTGTACGACTTGCTCACTGGTTTTTATGTCTGTCCATGTATTCTTTGCATTTTACTCAGAACTACGGTATAGGTGTGAAGTAATGAGTGATACAAATAGTCCAGCTCTCAGCTTCATGGGGTATGGTGACCTGTTCCTTTCCCAGAGTCTTCTCTTTCTTCCCCATCTTGGTTCAGCCAGCTAACCATTTTACGAATCGAATTGCAGCAATCACGCAAACCTTATTTTCATCTCTTTGCCCAAATCACATAACCACAAAAACCAACTCGCTATCGGCTGAGCTACCCGAGCGCAAACTGTATTGAAACACAAGAAATTAGCAGAAAGCTCAGCTAGAAAATCCAATTTTGATCAAATTGTCAGAGATACCAGGTGGCGAGAAATAACCCAAACGATGCAAGGGAGACGTGAAAGCTGTTTCAACGAGCATAGCACGTGAGTGGAGTCGGTCTTTGGAGATTTGGTGGCTTTCTAGTCATTTGTATGTCTCGGCCCAGGGATATTTTCTTCTTCTGTGTCCCCAAAGTGGGCTACAGTTTTACAGCCGAAACCCATATGTCGCCTTAATGGTTGTTAGGGATGGCGTTCTTTCTTTCTTTCTTTCTTTCTTTCTTTCTTTCTTTCTTTCTTTCTTTCTTTCTTTCTGTCTTTCTTTCTTTCTTTCTTTCTTTCTTTCTTTCTTTCTTTCTTTCTTTCTTTCTGTTGTATGCCTCGGCCCAGGGACATTTACTTCTTCTGTGTCCCCAAATTGGGCTACAGTTTTACAGCCGAAACCCAAATTTCGCTTTAATGGTTGTTAGAGATGGTGTTTTTTCCTTTTTTCTCTCTTGTTTTCTTTCTCTCTTGTTTTCTTTCTTTCTTTCTTTCTTTCTTCTGTATGTCTCGCCCAGAGATATTTTCTCCTTCGGTGTCCTCAAAGTGGGCTACAGTTTTACAGCCGAAACCCATATGACGTTTTAATGCTTGTTAGGGATGGCGTTATTTCTTTCTTTCTCCCTTGTTTACTTTTGTTCTTTCTTTCTTTCTTTCTTTCTTTCTTTATTTATTTATTTATTTATTTATTTATTTCTGTTTACAGCAAGAATGTTGTTATTTATTACCAAATTTTGCTGACAAAAATGCCTCTATTTTATTTTGATATCAATATCCAAATTGAAAGAGATCAACTAAAACGGAACTCAGTTCTCGAGTTTGTCACGCTGAAGTGGTAACGTGGTTTTTGAATCAACAAAACAATCCAGAGTACATGCAGGTGTGTATCAGGATTATCTGACTGGTTGTTAGTTGCCTGGTGAATCCTCTGAAAGCCTTAGTTTCAGCTTTCAATGTCCCGGGCATTGCTTTCACGTACGAGGTATTGCTTTCATATACCAGACATTTCTTTCATGTCCCAGACATATCTTTCATGTCCCATGCATTGCATTCGTGTTCGAGATGATATTGCTTTCATGTCCCAGACATTTCTTTCATGTCCCAGACATTTCTTTCATGTCCCAGACATTGCTTTCATGTCCCAGACATTTCTTTCATATCCCAGACATTGCTTTCATGTCCCAGACATTGCTTTCATGTCCCAGACATATCTTTCATGTCCCATGCATTGCTTTCGTGTTCGAGATGATATTGCTGTCATGTCCCAGACATTCATTTCATGTCCCAGACATTTCTTTCATGTCCCAGACATTGCTTTCATATCCTAGGGATTGCTATCATGTCCCAGACATTGCTTTTATGTCACAGGCATTGCTTTCATGTGCAAGGCATTGCTTTCATGTCCAATTTATTGCTTTCATGTCTCAAACATTACTTATAAAGTCCCAGGCATTGCTTTCATGTCCCAGGAACTGCTTTTTCATGTCCCAGGCATTCGTTTCATGTCACAGGCAGTGCTTATATGTCGCAGGTGTTGCTTTCGTGTCGTTTCAAACCTGAAAAAGGCTATCATCTATGGGACTGAGGTTGATGTAGATCCTCCCGACCCACCTGACGTACCATTTCCACGGTGAATGCCTTACAAATACCCCTTTCTTCTAGCTCCGAAACCCCCAAGGTATCATAGACATTTGCTGAGAGACATGTTAGGATGTATCCAGGTTATGTTTCAGCACAATAACGACTGGCTATGAGGGATTATAGACAGGGAGGCAATGTTTACTCAACTGCTGTTAGGAATTTCTTTGCCAGCAACTAACATGTCACAACTTAATTTCGCTCCCATCTTTCTGTCGATTACGAAAGTATTTCAAGTTAAAGTGTTAACTTACCCAACACAAAGGATCAAACAAATTTTATAGATTTCAATTCGAGCACGTTCCAGGAATATACAAGGTGATATCTTGTCTTTGGGTTATTTCACAATTACTTAAGAGCTATTTTTGTTCGGTTTCTCTTTTCCCGACAACAATCAGAATTGACACGGGAGTCTCCGTGGCGAAGTGGTCAAGCTGTCTGACTCAGTCTCCAAAGGTTGTGGGTTCGATTCCGGGCCACATCCTTCGGTTCACGAGCGCATTTTTTCGGAGACTCCTGGGGGTTGTCGGTGGAGCTACGGAGTTCGTGCTTTGTGCGACGCTTTCTGCGCTGCAGAAAGAGACTGAGCCATGTAGGATAAAACCCGGTACAATGAAGTTGACCCTGTCGACTTTAAGCGACTTTTGTATTTAAAAATAAGTTACAGTATTCATCCCTTTCCCCCTCGAAGGATACATCCTACTCACTCAAGTCTGTAAGTCTGAGACCTCTTTCGCTGTCGAGGGCATTCCATCTTTTTGGCGAGAGGGATGCTTCGCTGAGTTCTCTGTAAGTTTCGTCTTTTATCCTGGCCATACTTCTTACAGACAAGGCTCCATTGGATATCTTTATTCTACTTCTTCTTTTCTTCATTTTCAAATCTCAGAGGTTCCAATATTTCCTCATAATTTAATTAGTATTTTAATTTTAATTACTAATTTAATTAGTATATGTCTGGGGGGGGGGGGGGGGGGGGTTAAAGCTAACTTGCGACTTCTGTAGTTGTTGAATGACGACGAATCTATTTGAGTTCCAGTTGCTGGAAGTTGATTCTAAACAATAATTGTAGCCTGTACGAAGGAGGAATTTTCTACGGGTAATTTTTAAATATGTACGTTGGGTCATTCCGTTGCAGGGTTTCCTTGCAAAAGTCTAGGGCCGCTTGTAAAAAAAAAAAAAAACCTGCAAAAAAAAAAAACCCGGCCCTTCCAATTACTCGTATTTCGTTCATCAAGAGCAATATACATTTACATAGGAAGAAAAATAAACATTGTGAAATGAATGTTGTAAACATAAACAAGGCAAATTGCCATGTTATGAGGTCCATCTCCCACCTACCCATATATCACCCCACCCACACACACACACCCCACCTACACACACACACATACCCAGGGACACATACATACCCCACCAACCGACCCATCCCCCTCCCGCACATCCCCCACCCACACACACTGCCCTCACCTGTTCCCCCAACCAAAATACACTCGCCACCCACAAACATTCCCCCACCAACCCACACATCCCACGCCCACCCACATACACATCCTAACACACACATCCTCTCCCCACCCACACATCCAACCACCCATCCCCCAGCCACGTTTCCATTGACCACACATTCCCCACCCACGCACACACATAATAATAATAATGGAGGTTGAGGATGTCACGACGACTTTCCGATGGCTGGTGAAAATGACAGAATAACATGTGGTGTTTGTAACAGGCCCACACAGCATACTACACAAAACAGAAACTGATATTTTCTGAGTGGAGTGGCTTGAATCGATTTAAAAGATGAAGGTGAAGAGCGTATCATGGATTTCCTGCTCAGGGCATTCGGGTATGCGAAGAAATGAACAGGCTGATAGACTGGTTTCTGCAACACCTTTAGAAGTCGAGCTAGATTAAGACCAAAGTGACACGTGAAGGCTCTCCGGTATCGAGTAGAAAAGCAGCAAATGAAAGGACCCATATTTGGAGGGTCTGATTCAGTATGGAGTGAGCAGAGGGTCAGGTCAACATTCACCTGTTAGATAAAAATGATAGCGGACATTCAATCACTCTGCAAGTGGTACCATCAGCATAAGAACTCTTCGTTGGCTACTTAAGAAGGGGGACGGACATCCTGGGAGATATTCCTAGTACAGTTATGTTGATACATGATTTCATACTTCACATGTCATCCAAATGGAATCTGAAGTAGAATCAAGGGAATTGTATTGCTCCTCCAGTTTCAATAAAGTCACAATTGTATAGATTTAAAAAAAACGTGAATTACCATGACAACAAAGCACATTTCTGTAATACGAATGAAATAGTATATTTCTGCCAATAAGAATGCGATTGTACTTTTCTGATAATAAAAATAGGATAGTATATTTTTGATAATACGAATGACATTAAGAATATGGAAGTTCATTTTTGACAACGCGAATGAGATTATACGACTAATGAGATAATATATTTCTGACAATACGAACCGAATAATACATGTCTGACAATACGAACAGAATAATACATGTCTGACAATACGAACAGAATAATACATTTCTGACAACACTAATCATTATGTGTTAAATTCTTAAAGCTTCCATATCAGCAACTAATTAGCCTTATTGTTCCTCATTTGAAGTGTTAGTTGCTTCATTTGGTTGTATGCATGCCCATTGCAATTATCAAGAGCGTGTATAAAAACAATAGTCCAGGGTAGAATGACCCTTGGTTACCGAGCACCGGGAACAAAATGACCCGAAAATAATATGGTATGAAAAAAATTGTATAACACTCAGATGGCCAGAGGGTTATTCAAGATGATCTTGTCAAAACTTCAATGCGTCATTAAACACTCGAATTTTGATTGAACGATTACATTATTTTACTCAGCTGACGCCATGAAAACAAAAACAAAGAAAGAAAAACATACAACCAGCGACAGCAGCATCAACAATAGCGTAAATAATAATAATAATAATAATAATAATAATAATAATAATAATAATAATAATAGTAATAATAATAATGGCACTGTCAAGAAACAAAAGAAAAGATTTGAATAACGAAGACACAAAAAATAGAATGTACGATTTATTGCCTGGCATATTTCGCTGCATCTCGTCAGGTACATACTGCAGATGCCACACAAAGTACAGTAAAATAACTAGATACATCGTTCAAGCTGAAATAGACACATGTTCGCACAGTAATATCAATTGTTTACTATTGTAATTTTAGACTGATAAAATGTGCTTCTGTTTGCACAAAATTGGCCTATGTAGATGGATCATTAGAGCTTCTGCAATCTGTAATGAAACAACACCCGAAAAGACTGTCTCTATAATTACATGACCGGTTTCCAAGACATGACGTGTAATGGACGACGCCGGAAGTTTATATTTGTGGTGTGTCAGCCTTCCCATGATCCCATCGCCTGAAAAGGTTTCATTGCATTATAGTACATTTTATATATATCAGGTCTTAGTCAGGTCTTAGTCAGATATGACTGAGCTACCGTATAACAGTAGACGGTACTACCTGGTTTCTGTTAGCGCCGAACGTTGGGCGGCGCTTACCAAACCCGACACCCCACATTGTGCCAACGGCTTCGGGCGGAAGAGCGCAATTGGGAGGGTACAAGCCTTACCCTAGTGCGAGGAAATGCAACCTAAAGACAAAATTGTCATGGCAGGGCAGACCAGGCCCTAAGCCTTGGTTGGCGACTGGTCTAGGATCGAAGCTCCGACAGGCGGACAGTTAGAGCATTGCTTTGCTGATCCGGCAGCTTCTGCAGCTTGTCTTGTTCCAGATGTAGGGGTGTTACCTTTCCTCTGGAGTGAACTAGGCAGGCCGAGAGAGGGATCATGCTGCATGGGCAACACATGATCTCTATATTTCAGCCCAGGCTTTGTGCTATGGAGAGGCAATAACTCCATCCCTGGTCTTTACTGGTCTCGGAATCAAAGCGAGAGGCAACTGTTACGGGTTATAAGTCCTTGTCAGTTGGCGTAGACATGGGGCGCCACGCGTTGCCTCTGACGGTGGGAGACACCTATAGGTGTCACTGATCAGCTACCGCCCGCCTCAAGCTGGGCAGCCCCCAGCCAATTGGGTGCTGATCCGCCACAGCCTGCCTGCTTCAATGGGTGCTTGGGGCTAGGACAAAATCTGAATCGCAGGCTGTAAAACCAATGCACCAGGTACAAACAAAAATAAAAATAGAAACCTCAAGCTACGGCTTGCAACCTGGAACGTGAGAACCATGTGTCCAGGATTTTCCACTGACTTGACCAATATTGACGATGTGAGAAAAACGGCTGTGATTGATGCCGAACTCAATCGTCTTAACATTGATATTGCTGGCCTGCAGGAGACTCGCCTCGCTGAGGAAGGGTCACTCAGGGAAAACAACTACACCTTTTTCTGGAAGGGTAGAGGGCAGGCAGAAAAAAGGCAACACGGTGTGGGCTTTGCAGTGAAGAATTCGCTACTGGGAATGATTGAAATTCCAGCAGGAGGAAATGAAAGACTATTATCCCTGCGCTTGGCAACCTCTTGTGGGTTTGCCACCATTATTACTGCATATGCACCGACACTCGATTCCTCTGATGATGTGAAGGATTTGTTCTATGAGGAGTTAGACTCCGTGATCAAGGCAGTTCCAAAATCTGACTACATTTATATGCTCGGTGATTTCAATGCTCGTGTGGGCAAGGACTCGAGTTCATGGCCAGTGTCCCTTGGAAAATACAACATCGGTCGCATGAATGAAAATGGGCAAAGGCTGCTGGAGCATTGCACCAGTAATGACCTATGTATTACAAACTCTTTTTTTAAAACAAAAGAGATGCATAAGGTCACATGGAAACATCCAAGATCCGGCCATTGGCACCAGCTGGACTTCATCATCACACGGAGACAACATCTGAACCATATATCATTGACTCGTAGTTACCACAGTGCTGACTGTGATACAGATCATTCTTTGGTTGTTGCAAGAGTTAGACTGAGACCAAAGAGAATCTACACAGCTAAACACAAATCTAGCCCCAGGATTAATATTATTAACACTCATGATCCTGAAAAGTGCTTTCAGTTTCAACAGCAACTTGAAGACGCTTTCACTGATACACCAGAAAATTGTACAGTAAATGAAAAGTGGGGTCAAATTAAGGAAACTCTTTATAAAACTGCCATAGGGGTTTACGGCACTGTGGATCATAAGAGGCAGGACTGGTTTGCGGCCAACAGCGAGACTCTGCAGCCCTTGATTGATAAGAAGAAGAAAGCTCTCTTAAGAAACAAGGAAAGACCAACGCGTAACACTCTGAGTGAGCTTAGGCAAGCTAGGAAGGATGTGCAAAAGGCTGCCAGGCAGTGTGCAAATGATTATTGGATCAAGTTATGTGAGTCCATTCAAATCGCAAGTGATAAGGGAGACATAAGAAGCATGTATGAAGGAATAAAGAAAGCCTGTGGTCCAGTGATCAAAAGAAGTGCACCGCTGAAAACCTTGACTGGAGAAATGATCACTGATAAGAAACAGCAGATGGATAGATGGGTAGAGCACTATTTGGAGCTTTACTCAAGTGAGACCAAACTAGCGGATGATGCCCTTAACGCCATAGAGGCTCTGCCAACTCTTGACCACCTGGACACACTTCCCACCATAACAGAAGTTAAGTGTGCTATAAATGAACTTGCATCTGGCAAGGCTCCAGGTAAGGATGGGATTCCAATAGAGGTTATCAGGAGTGGGCAAGACACACTCACTCTACAGATCCACCAGCTAATAGAGCTATGCTGGCGTGAAGGACAAGTCCCACAGGATTTCAAAGATTCAAACATCATAACGCTGTACAAGAACAAGGGTGATCGGAGCGACTGTAACAACTATAGGGGTATCTCACTTCTGTGTATTGTTGGAAAAGTATTTGCCAGAATTGTTCTGCGCAGACTTCAAGTCCTAGGAGATCAAGTCTACCCCGAATCACAGTGTGGCTTTCGACAGAACCGGTCTACCACTGATATGATATTCTCATTGCGACAAATGCAAGAAAAATGCCGTGAACAGAATCAACCACTGTTTATTGCCTTCATCGACCTCACAAAGGCATTTGATTTGGTCAGTCGTGAGGGTCTGTTCAAGGCACTAAAGAAGATTGGCTGCCCACCAACTCTTCTGTCCATTGTGGAATCGTTCCACACAGGCATGAAGGGTATAATCAAGTTTGATGGTGCAACTTCTGAAGAATTTGAAATCAAGAGTGGAGTTAAGCAAGGTTGTGTACTAGCTCCCACCCTCTTTGGAATATACTTTTCACTTCTACTGAAATATGCATTTCGT
The DNA here is from genome assembly GCA_014155875.1 of Cepaea nemoralis. Lineage (NCBI taxonomy): Eukaryota > Metazoa > Mollusca > Gastropoda > Stylommatophora > Helicidae > Cepaea > Cepaea nemoralis. The sequence continues at coordinate 197,354 of JACEFZ010004717.1, forward strand.
GATCAGGATGGTGGTATATACATTCACTCACGCTCAGATGGCGGCCTCTACAATGCTCAGAGATTGAAGGCTAAGACCAAAATTAGGAGGGTACTGATCAGAGAGTTGCTTTTTGCAGATGATGCTGCAGTTACGACCCACTCTGAGGAAGAATTGCAATGTCTACTATCTGCATTCTCCAATGCTTGTTCTGAATTTGGTTTAACAATTAGCAAAAAGAAGACACAGATTATGTCACAAGGTGCACATGGGGTACCATCAATCTTTATTGACGACGCCGAACTAGAGATAGTAGACCATTTTACATATCTAGGATCAGTGGTAAATAGCAAATTATCCCTAGATCAGGAAATCAACATCCGGATTGGTAAGGCAGCAACAACAATGAACAGGTTAAGAAAAAGAGTCTGGGAGAACAGGAAGCTTACTGCCAAAACAAAAGTCCTTGTCTATCAAGCCTGTGTCCTTAGTACTCTTCTCTATGGCAGTGAAACCTGGACAACTTACTCACACCAAGAGAACAATTTAAACAGCTTTCATATGCGGTGTCTGCGAAGAATTCTTGGGATATTCACCTATCCATCATTTTCAGCGCGTCAACGTTACACAGCAACCCAGAGATTATCAAAACAATTACAGCACCGTAGAACATCGAACTCACTAAGCGATACTAATGACAGACAGATGCCAGGATAAGAATAGAAAGGTTAGCGTCAACAGAACAGAATGTGACTGGTAGAGACACATCACGTGGATATAGCGTCCCCCAGCTCGGGCGCCGCTTTAATAAAACCGCACACTTCTATGACTTCAGGGCGAGCGAGCAGTCGCCAAAGCTATGTGTTGTCCAACTTTCAAACTTTTACAACGGGCAGTTTGATCTAGTCTGAGTGATGTCTTGGTGCCACACCTAACCAACAAGGAGGGAAGAGGAGTGAATGAGATGATCAACACCTGTGATGGCAGATGACTCCAGCCTTAAGCAGAGAATGAGAGGTCTTCAGTGAAGCTAAACTGGCCCAACCTGAAGTGGATCCATCAGACCATGGACCCAGGCTTATCCACATCTCATCACACCAGGTTTTCTTATCACTCACACAACTTCACCCTCTCAGGAAATGATTTTCTTGAATTCTTGTTGCATGTAGAAATTGTTAACTATAACACATTTTGGTAGTTAAAATATCTCACTATATAATGAATGTTATTATTTATTGACTGACTATACTTGGTCCTATGAAAGTTTTTTTCTATTTCATTCTGTAAATGTCAACAGCTGATGAACAAAAAAGAAAGAAAAATGTCAAATAGGCCAAAAGAAACTGGCACAGTCAATAAATTTGTTTAAATGTGAAGATCTCTTCCATTTAATTTGTCAGTCCAAACTATCTGTGGGAAAATCTCTATCTTGTTGTGTAGAACATGTCTCAATGCTCACTTGTGTTTGTTGAATGTTTAATTAACAAATACACATTCACATAAGATAAATTCTTAATAAAGAAAGAACAGGAGACTCTTCATCTTTAACTGTTCCAAATCCATGTTATATTGCACCTGATTCTTATTGAGAAAGTCTTTTCAGACAATTTCTTAAGATGGAAGAAGGGGGTTCGTGAGCTATACCATTAAATACCAGGTGGAAAGACAGGGGACAAACCTAGTGATTACTTTTTCTATTAAAAGAGGACCACACACCCTTAGACGAATAACCAAATCCGAGTCTGTAAATCTTTCAAGGGTCGTATTCTTGATCTATTTACATATAAGAAGAGGATGGGGCCCAGCTAACCTTTAACAGAGATGGGTCATGCACTTTAGTGATTGCCAGTCCCTTCAAAATATACGACATATATTGGATGCCCGTCCCGGACTTTGAAACCCAGCAGACAGTTTAGATAACTATTATCCTAGATGATAAACCCTGGGAATAGATAGATATCTGACGAGGGATTCTAAACTATGGTAGATCAGTGACACTAGATGTGAACAGTATTCATGTGTGAATTGGTGACATTGTACTTGTTTTGAACAATTATAGAAATTGTTACACAGATTTAGATTTCCAACTTTGTCATGTTTACATATGTTGAATAGACATCATGTGGGGTACTGATTGACTTCCATATGATATGATTGACAATTATAGAGGTTGTTAAACAAATTAAGATTTTTAACTTTGTCACTTCACATATGATAAATGAACATCATGTGGGGTACTGATTGACCTCCATATGATATGAATGACAATTATAGATAGAATATAGCAAGTGACTGATCATTTCTTCTGAAAAAAGGAGGGCCTCTTTCAAATAGGTATATATTTCAGAAAAAGGTGTTCCAGAGGAAATAGAGTGAGAATTTACCATCTACAACATTATTCTCTTTCGAGAAGATGTCTTTCTATAGAGGAATTTGGACTTAGAGAATTTCATCACCGACTGGGAAAAATCTTTCTCCATAGGGAAATCTCTATCAAAATTTCAGGTTCTTTTGGAAAGAGTGCAATCATTCTGGGTACTTCTTTGCTTCTGTCTTTAGCTTGAGGAGCATTGACAGAAAGACAAGAATTTAAGTTGCAATTATTTCTTAGGTCAGATTCTTGTGGTGTATAAGAACTATTTTACTTGGGTCAGCGGACATTAGTTAGTTTTTGCTTGTTAATATTGTGCATGTTATGCTGTATAATTTCAGATCCGGGAAGTGACAGGCTTACCCAGACCTGAGCAAACTGCACAGTATTATTATTTTTTTTTACAAAAAGATAGGGTAAACAAAAATAGAGCATGGCCGAGGCTGCTAAGTTCCGTGCCCAGACAGTAGAAATAGGCAAGCTATGCAATTTAGACGGCCCTGAGCTGGCTAAATTTGTATCAGATGAATTTGACAGGAGGGAGAAACTGCAGGCTGAAATAGCTGAGAAGGAGAGGAAGTTGCAGGCTGAAATTGCTGAAAAGGAGAAGCAACGCCTACAATCATATGAATTAGAACAACAGAAACTTCAAGCTGAAATAGCTGAGAAGGAGAGTAAGTTGCAGGCTGAAATCGCTGAAAAGGAGAAGCAACGCCTACAATCATATGAATTAGAACAACAGAAACTTCAAGCTGAAATCGCTGAAAAGGAGAAACAACGCCTACAAGCTTATGAGTTAGAACAAAGGAAACATGAAGATGAAATAAGGGATAGGGAACGAGAACGTCAACATCAACTGGAGTTGAAGAGAATGGAGACTGATCTGGAGATCCGAAGACTAGAGGGAGGGATTCCCCCCACCCCCTCAAACTCACTAGGTTTTCCAGTGACAGAACAACATTCCAACGTCTCGTACCAAAATTCCGGAGCGATGTCATTTCCACTAGAACCATTTAATGAACAGACGGACAATGTCGAGGCTTTTTTATCACGTTTCGAACTGATGTGCGTCAGTTGTGGTCTAGAACAGGAAAAATGGGCGACGAAACTATCGCAAGCTTTAAGGTCTACCTCGTATGACGTGTTCTCTAGACTCACTCGAGAAGAACAACAGGATTACGAAACACTCAAAAAGGCACTCTTGAGCCGATTCGAAGTGGACGGGGACTCTTACAAAGTTCGATTCAAAACCGCAAGGAAAGAACCGGGCGAAAGTTATGCGCAATTAGTTGAAAGGCTGAAATCTTATGTTCAACGATGGGCAAGTCTAGGTAGGTTTGATGAGAGTTTTGAAGGACTCCGAGAGATGATCATCATAGATCAGCTAAAAGGAAAGATGTCGAATGAAATGAAAGCATTCTTAACCCAGAACGGAGCTGACCGACTAGAAAGCATCATCATCCTAGCCGAGAGATTTGAGAAATCTCAGAAGGAAATTGGAGGTAAGGGACGTTCGGCCAACATTCCCCCTCAGGATAAAACTTCAAAAGCAAAGGAAGGTGATGGCAACTTGGGCACCAAGAAAAATGGGAAAACCAAAAACATCCCTCAGAACACAGCCCAAACAACAGCAAAGGAGGAAAAATTATTCTGCACTAATTGTAAAATTAAAGGACACACATTGAAGAATTGTAGGAAGAAGCCACCTCCACACACAGCTGCTTGTTTGGCCAGCCGAAGAGAGAAAGGAGTGAACACTGATGAAACGTCCAACCAGACACCTCATAAAGACACCGCATCTCATCTTCCGGTTGTCGAGTCCATATTGCTGAATGGATTCAAGACGACCTGTCTATACGATACCGGGTTATCGTACGACTGTGTTGTATCATCATCCTTAGTTCACCCGGAACAGGTGACAGAGGAGATCGTCGAATTACAGGGACCCCTGAAGAGCTCTACAACTATGTCTCTTCCGGTGGCAAAGGTGAGCATAGCATCTCGTTATGTCACTGGGACAATCAAGGCTGCAGTCTTAGAAGATCCTATATATCCCGTAATTCTTGGCTGTAGATTTATAATTCTAGGAGAACCTGTTCAACCTGTGGCGATGTCGACGATGACAACTCGATCCCAGACGAAAAAGACTCCGGAAACAACTACGCCAATCCCTCGAAAGGAGGAACTGAAGAGGGCACAAGAAGCCGATAGCACCTTGGAACCCTGCTTCAGGAAACTGCCTAAATCACATTTACCTCCACGTAAAGGTGATCTGTTTATGAAGTCAGCACTTCTATACAGGAAAGCAGGGAGAGCTGGACAAGAGTTCAACCAACTTGTTGTACCAACTCCACACAGGGCTCAGATTCTTGAAATGGGCCACAGTCTACCCTTTAGTGGGCATATGGGTATCAACGCCACTACACAGCGCATTGCAACTCACTACTTTTGGCCAGGGATGAACGCAGACATACAACGGTTTGTAAAATCATGCCCACAGTGTCAGAAAGTATCACCAAAACACCGGACACCACCGGCAATGTTGGGTGATCTGCCCATAACAGGAATACCGTTCGAGAAGGTAGCTGTAGACATAATCGGACCCCTCTCCGCAACGAAGAGGCGAAATCGATTCATATTAACGCTTGTGGACACAACGACCATGTGGGCCGAAGCGGTTCCTATGCCAAGCTGTGACTCCAAACACGTTGCTGAAGCATTATTAGGAATATTCACACGTCTAGGATTCCCCCAAAGAATCTTGACGGACAACGGTTCACAGTTTCGTAGTAAACTTATGGAGGAGACATTTAGACTTTTTCATTCACGCCATATCTTTAGTTCACCATATTACCCGCAATCCAACGGACTTGTGGAGCGGTGGAACGGGACCTTGATTAGTATTCTGCGCAAAATTGCCCAGGAGAATACGGAGGATTGGGACTTGTATTTACCCGCAGCACTATTCGCTTATAGGGAGGTACCCCATCACTCAACAGGTTTTGCTCCAGCAACATTGTTGTTTGGACGACCCATCAAGGGGCCATTGGAGGCATTGCTACGAACATGGACTGATGATCATACAGACGATACAGTCGTGACTGCATCTACGTATGTTGCCGAGTTGAAGAATCGTTTACAACACAGTTGGAAACAAGCGAATGTCAATCTACGTAAAGCCAGACGAAGAATTGCTAGCTACTTCAATCGCAAGGCAAAAGATAGAGAGTTAGAGGTGGGAGAGAAGGTGATGTTGCTGCTTCCAACCAGTCAGAATAAGCTGCAAATAGGATGGAGAGGACCTTATGTAGTGACGGAGAAAATCTCTCGTACCAACTACAAGATTTCTGTCAAAGGCAAGATGAAAGTATTTCACATAAACCTTCTGAAGAAATATAATGAAAGACCCTCAACCACCGAACCTGCACATCTGATGGCCATGAGTGTGGCTACTGAAGTCGAAGAAGGATCAACAATGGGAGTCGAGTACCCACTGCAAGCCAAAGAAACCTTTAAGGATGTGGAAATTAATCCCAACTTAACAAAGGATCAGCAGGAGCAGATTCGGGAACTTATGGTTATGTATGCAGACGTACTTACAGATAAGCCAGGAAGAACTGATTTGGAGGAATTTGACATGAAGTTAAATGACACAGTGCCTGTGCGAGTCAAGACTTACCCAGTTCCTTATGCAAAGCAAAAGACTTTAGAGGAAGAAATACAACAGCTACTCACCGCAGGAATAATTTCACCATCTGAATCACCTTACAGTGCCAGCGTCGTATTATTGAGAAAGCCAAGTGGAGAACATAGATTGTGCATCGACTATCGACAGCTCAATGCTATTACTGAATTTCAAGCAGAACCTCTGCCTGATCAGAACAAACTCTTCACAGCACTCAACCGAGCTAAGTACTTTACTAGGATTGATCTCAGTAAGGGATATTATCAGATTCCTGTAAAGGAGGAGGTTAGACCATGGTTAGCTTTCAGTACGCCTGGAGGACACTATGAGTTCAACGTACTTCCATTCGGATTAAGTAATGCTCCTAGCGTTTTTACACGTATGATGAGAAAATTACTTGACCCACTACACCATCCAGACATTAGTCACTTTATGGATGATATACTGATCGCAACTGAAACATTTGACAAGCATGTAGAAACACTACATCTTTTGTTCAGACGACTCAGAGAAACTGGATTAACGGCTAGGCCAAAGAAATGTCAAGTAGGATTCCAAGAATTGGACTTTTTAGGTCATAAGATATCTCATGGACTAATAACTCCACAGGAAGGAAACGTGGACAAACTCCAGAGAGCACCTCGTCCAAAGACAAAGAAGGATGTGAGATCATTCGTATCTTTGGGTGGATTCTATCAACGATACATTAAAGACTTCAATACTCTGTCAGCACCTTTAACGGATCTTACCAAAAAAGGGAACCCAGAGAAAGTCAATTGGTCTGCTGAATGTGAGAGAGCCTTCACAGCACTCAAACAAGCCTTAACCAATCACCCAGTTTTACATCTGCCAGATCTCAACCAACCATTCGTACTGCGTACAGACGCCAGTGACGTAGGAATTGGGGCAACGCTGTTGCAGAGAAAAGGAGATGAAACATCAGAGCTATTCCCTGTAGCTTATGCCAGCAGGAAATTGAATGCAGCGGAGAAGAATTATAGTGTTATCGAGAGAGAATGTTTAGCTCTCGTATGGAGTGTACAGAAGTTTCAGGCATACCTATATGGAAAACACTTCACTGTACAATGTGATCATCAACCACTTATGTTTCTCGCAGCATCCAAAAATTTGAATGCAAGACTTATGAGGTGGTCACTACTTCTACAACCATACTCGTTCCAGATAGAATATGTCCCTGGAAAGATGAATGTGGGAGCAGACTTTCTAAGTCGACACCCAGTGTCTGATGAACCAGGTCAATCAGATACAGGAGAGAATACATTGGAGTAAATCATATAGGAAAAGCTTGACCACTGTAAATGCTGGAAACTTAGTTCCATACCCTAGAACAATCTGGAGTGGGGCTATGTGACATATTCACCTATCCATCATTTTCAGCGCGTCAACGTTACACAGCAACCCAGAGATTATCAAAACAATTACAGCACCGTAGAACATCGAACTCACTAAGCGATACTAATGACAGACAGATGCCAGGATAAGAATAGAAAGGTTAGCGTCAACAGAACAGAATGTGACTGGTAGAGACACATCACGTGGATATAGCGTCCCCCAGCTCGGGCGCCGCTTTAATAAAACCGCGCACTTCTAT
>JACEFZ010004717.1:210000-400000 GCA_014155875.1 Cepaea nemoralis
TCAAGAGTAAAATATAGGATTACACGGCATGAGTGTAACGAGGTCGAATTGTGGAGTGATGTTAACTCAAATGAAATATAACTAACAACTACTGCCTGAAAGTGGCTAATGAAACTAGCACATTATATACAACAATAAGAAAGAAGTAAACAGACGAGATGAATAAAAACAACATGTGGAACCACGAAAAAACGCAAAACACGGATAAAGAAAATAACAGGTTGGTGGAACGCGGAGGTAAAGAAAGCGGTAAAAGACAAAAAGGAAAAAATATAAAAAGTGGTTGAAGAGCAAACAGGAATGTGATTACAGAGAATACAGAATAGCGAGAAGACATGTGAGAAGAATAGTAAAGAGGGAAAAACAAAAAGACTGGGAAGAGTATGGAGAAACCCTAAATAAAAACTACAAGGAGGCAACTAGAAACTTCTACAAAAAGATAAGTGCAGTGCGAACCAGAGGAGAACCCTTTGACCCAACTGAAATAATTAACAGGGAAAATGGAGAGCTAATAAGTGAACAAAAACAAATCCTAATAAAATGGAAGCAGTATTTCGAACAACTTTTCGACATCCCATCAGATGTCACAGGAATTCAAGAGACCTACACAGATGCCACTGAAGAACTAGAACCAGACATACTAAAAAAAGAAATTAAAGAAGCCATCAGATTAGCCCCATTGAACAAATGGTACAAGATGAAATACCAAATCTAGGCAGATATATAAGCAACTGTGTGTTTGTTTATCCTACTATGAAGCTGTCTGGTTGTCTGCCTCTTTGTCTCTTCATCTAAATATCTAGATAGATGCATGTCTGTCATTAAAACACATGCAATTGTTTTTTGGTATTTGGGTTTCTATTTTCAATTTGTGTTTTCTGTTGGCCGTGTACCGAATCTAGGTTGGTAAATACAGCTTTCAATTTGAATATTGTGCGGTATGTACTCTTATCTCTATGTTAGCCTCACCTTCTACGAGTATCGATCAATACCTGTTTATTTCCCATACTGTGTCAATAGCCTCAAGGATTCTTTCAAAAAATCGATAAGACCATAAAACCGAGCTTTAATTTGCTACATCCTCCTATACCAGTTAACGGTAATAGTTAACAGGACGGGACAATAAATTTTGGCGCTAGTTTAGCTCACCGACAATCAAACGCTGATTACAACATGACATAAAACCCTGGGTAAAGCAGTAAACTCTGAAACATTAAAATCGGTCGTCTGAATTTTGTGAGCAACTAAACGAAACATAATTACAACGTGCGGTCGAATCTGGATAATAACGAGTACACGAAGTTTAATTATTGACGTGAACAGTAAATTAACTTAATCTATACAGAGGTAAATGGAATTCGAATGTTACAACAGTGAGATAACATGAAATAGACAATGACAGCGTTTGCATTTAACAGCTGTGTATTCTGTTGAATAAATCACCCAACGTGTATAATTTACTCAACAATGATGAAAAGCATACTTCATTGTTAATGGCATTTCGGTGCATGCATTCTTCTGATGACAGCAATGGAAAAAAAAAAAAGAACGTGTCAATTTACAAATCGGTAAAGGGGTGAAAGAGCGGGGAAACAGATGATGCCGTAGTTCGAGAGAAAGAAACACGGCAGGATCAGTTGGAGTTTTCATAGATGCAGACGTGGAGCACCAAAGCAAACCCCAGAGCATGTCCTAGAAGACTACACTGATTTCATCAGTCACGGAGTGGACATCTAGCCCACTGGAGCAACTCTTCGAGTCAAGCCAATCTCTAGGATCCTGTGCAGACGAAAAGCGAACCATCCTGTACGTCGCCCATGCCTAAATAGATACTAGCAAACGTTGATCGTTAAAGAAAGGGAAATTGATGAATCCTTGTTATAACAATCAACAACAAACATTAATGAAGACATGTATAGAAAAACCAGAACTATAGTATGTCCACATTTGTTTGCCTTCATTCACGATCAATTATTTTGAAAACTGTCTGTTGCATCGTTATGAAATTTTTCCAGCCGTATTATATTTACCCCCACCCAAGGAATATGTCTTTGATAGGTTCAAAAACAACTTAAATCATTAAAAGCGGCGACATTCCTTTGATGTTTTGCTTAACAACTAGTGATTTCTCGCTAAAAAAGTTATGTTTACGGTAACGGGGACCTGCAAATTCAGATGACAAACAAAGGCGTATCCGGATTCGTATGGGAGTGGGTGCAATGAAAGAAGTAGCTTATAATCGACAGGGTCGGCTGCATTGCATCGGGTTTTTATCCCATATGGCTCAGTTTCTTTCCGCAGCGCGGAAAGCGTCGCACAAAGCACGAACTCCGTAGCTCCAGCGACGACCCTCGGGAGTGTCTTTCAACACTTGGTCCTGACGTTTTTTCCAGTAACTTTTATCAATATTTAATAGCGCGGACAGACAGACAGACAGACAGACAGACAGACAGACAGACAGAAAGGTAGGTAGGTGGGTAGGTAGGTAGGTAGGCAGAAAGGTAGGTGGGTGGGTGGGTGGATGGCTGGCTGGCTGGCTGGTTGGCTGACTGGGTGGGTGGGTTGGTCGGTCGGTCAGACGGCCGGCCGGCAGGCAGGCGGGCAGGCAGGCAGGCAGGCAGATAGATAGATAGATAGATAGATAGATAGATAGATAGATAGATAGATAGATAGATAGATAGATAGATAGATAGATAGATAGATAGATAGATAAGCAGGCAGGCAGGCGGGCGGGTGGGCAGGCAGGCAGGCAGGCAGGCAGGTAGGCAGGCAGATAGATAGATAGATAGATAGATAGATAGATAGATAGATAGATAGATAGATAGATAGATAGATAGATAGATAGATAAGTAGGCAGGCAGGCAGACAGACAAATAGATAGATAAGCAGGCAGACAGATAGATAAGCAGGCAGGCAGGCAGGCAGGCGGGCGGGTGGGCAGGCAGGCAGGCAGACAGATAGATAGATAGATAGATAGATAGATAGATAGATAGATAGATAGATAGATACATAGATAGATAGATAGACAGATAGATAGATAGATAGATAGATAGATAGATAGACAGACAGACAGACAGACAGACAGACAGACAGACAGATAGATAGATAGATAGATAGATAGATAGATAGATAGATAGATAGATAGATAGATAGATAGATAGATAAGCAGGCAGTCGGGCGGGCGTACGGACGGACGGACGGACGGACGGACGGATGGATGGATGGATGGATGGATGGATGGATGGATGGATGGATGGATGGATAGATAGTTAGATAGATAGATAGATAGATATATAGATAGATAGATAGATAGATAGATAGATAGATAGATAGATAGATAGATAGATAGATAGATAGATTGATTGATATATTGATAGATAGATAGATAGATAGATAGATCCCCGCCAGAAGCCGGGCCTTGTCAGCTAATTTATTTATATAATCACGTTTCATGAAAGAACCCCCATTTGGAGACACCTCTGAATCTTCGCGCTGTTTGTTTCAAAACGGAAATCACGTGAAAATTTCAAAATCTACCGGGACGTCTCTTGGTGAAGCTGTAATACTGTTAAAATCATGGACGTAATCTCTAAATCGTAATTAATATACCGCATATAAACTAACTTTGAAATCTGCTGTAAAATCTCCAGAACAAAAAATTTTTTGTTTGGTGGACATAATGATAAGGTTATATACTAAATCTCATCATTTTACCTCAGATGGTTACTGAGATATTGAATTTTATATTGAAGCAACAAACAAAAAACACACTATAGCTGTCCAGCATCAGCAATCAAGGCTTATTCAGAAGGATAAGCTATCAAGGCCATCTCTGTTGTGGGATGTGGAGTCTACATTGGGTATGGATGGCTCTTGTTTGATGTTCCGTTACTTCTTAGAAGACAAAACTCAGATTATGAAGAAGAGGCTTTTTCAATATTATCGCTTATTCAACTGTAAAATCAGCTGTTTGATCTTGTGAGACTAAAGTCTTATGACATAATAACTTTTGTCATTTCATTTGTTTTGGAAACACAGAAATACACCTTCATCATCATCAAATGTCATGTCGGCTGGCGTAGGCGTTCATGACTCTCCAGAGATCTCGGTCTTTGGTATTTTTGGATCAGCTCCGCTGTTGCTATGCCTCCATGCCACCGTCTCAATCCATCCAGCATCATTTCTCTTAGTTTGCCTTTGCCTCTCTTCCCCTCGATCTTTCCAGTTGTCACGATGTTCTACAATGCCTCTCGTCTCATCATCTCATCTCATCTCATCATGTTCCTCTTGTACCTTGCGGTGTCGAGGTAAAGTATAAACATCGTGAGAGTGCCCGATTATGGACTGCTATTCCCTCCGTCCAGTGTTTACGTGGTCGGCCTCTTCCTCTGTTTCCATCTGGTCTGTACATTATTGCTTGTTGTGGTATGCTGTTGACTGGTAACCTAATTGCATGGCCAAACCATTTGACTTGCTGCTTTCTAATAAAGTCTAGTGCTGCTATAACCCCCACTTCAGTCCTGATTTCATTATTTCTGATCTTATCTCTTTTTGGTACGTTGGGTATATTCTCAGGAATCTCATTTCTGTTGCTGTGATTTTTCTTTTCTCTTTTTCTGTCATTGTCCAGGTTTAGCATTGGTAGCATAGAGTTGGTAGGAAGTTTGTATTGTAAAGTGCTTTCTTAATAGTTATTGATACATGTTTGTTCTTTAGTATTAGTGCCATTTGTTCAATGAGTTGGTTTGAATTTTCAATCTCGTCTCTGATCTGCCATTTAATGATATTATACTACTTGAAACTCTTTACTTGTTTCAAGGGGTGTTCGTTTAGGTGAAATGTTGTTGTTTTTTCTTCTTTAGTTATAGTCATTACCTCTGTTTTGCTTGTGTTAATTTTCATGTTATGTTCCCTACACATTTCGTTCAGACTATTCATGTGGTCTTGTAATTCAGCTTCTGATTTTGCTATTAGTGCTTGGTCGTCCGCAAACAGGAGTTCTCTAATGGTTAGATTTGCAGATGGTTCTTCTTCTGTGTTCTCGTCATGCGGTATTCTTGCGGTCTCTGTTTGGCTAGTTTCTTTACATATGTTGTCTATATGTTATGAACAAGAGAGGGAACAGGACACAACCTTGTCGTACTCCAGATCTTATGGTGAAGGGATTCTGAGTGTCCTCCAGTTGCTCTCACTATGCATTCACTGTTGTTATATAAGCTTCTACATAGGTTTCTTAGATGTGTACTCACACCATATTAGTTTAAGGATTTCCCACAGCTTGTTTCTATCTACTCTATCAAATGCCTCTTCTTGGTCGACAAAGGTTAAGTGAAGTGTTTCATTGAATTCGATTGATTTTGCTATATGTTTTCTAAGAACGACGATGGCATCTGTGCATCCTTTGTTTTTCCTAAATCCAAGTTGTGTTTCGCTTAGCTGGGGTTCTATAGTAGTTCTTAATCATTTCTCAAGAATTTTGCAAAATATTTTTCCAGTATGACTCAACAGTGAAATACCTCTGTATTGTGTGCAATTTCTTTTGCTGCCTTTGTTTTTTCCAAATTAGGATAATAATGGCGTTTCCCCGGTATCGTGGTGTCTGTTGTTCTACCCAAACATGGTTGAATAGTCTATTTTAGCCATGCTGTTCCTACTATATAGGAAATAACAAGCTGCCATAAGGATTGATAATGAAGTGGGACAATATCAGCCTATTAAGAGTGGTGTTAGGCTGGGATTGTAATGTCTCCAGATCTTTTTTCCCTGTACAGTGAAAATATTTTCAGACATGTAGAAGAAATAAAAGGAATCAGCATTGTAGAACGAAACATCAATAACATTAGATATGCAGATGATACAGTATTGATTGCAGACAATTCGCAGGATCTGCAACAATTAGTAGATGCGGTTGTTGTACACAGTGAGCAGCTGGGGTTGGAATTAAATTGTAAAAAGACACAGGTTATGGTCAACACTTGGAAGAATGAAGTACCATAATGTAATTTACAAGTAAATGGGAATATTCTTCAACAAGTGAATCCATACAATTATCTCGGAACAGTGATAACATCTGATGGGAGATGCCTTGAAGAGATTAGAACAAGAATCGCCATGGCGAAAGTAGCCTTTAGCAAGATGAAAAACATTCTGACCAATAAAAAGATGTCAATTTAAACGAGAAAAAGAGTGTTGAGGGGATACATAGAGCCTCTTTTTTTGTATGGATGTGAAACTTGGACAATGTGCAGTCAAGCTGAAAAACGTCTGATGGCTGCAGAAATGTGGTTTCTGATGAAAATGCAAAGAAAACCATGGACAGATAGAAAAACCAATGACCAAGTACTACAGGAGACAAATGAAACTCGTAAATTGATTAGAGAAATTAGACGTAGACAATCAAAATTTTTTTGACATGTTATGAGAAGATATGACAGGCAAACATAAATTTAACTAAATATTATAATAAACTGTCAGAGACAAATCTACATAGACAATAAGATGAACGGAAAAACACACATCTACATAGATAGTAAGATGCACAGACAAACAAGCATCTACCTATATAACAAGGTGAAAAGAAAAAAAAACATATTTCTACCTAAAGCGAGCATGCCTAACCTTCTGCCATTCCTATCTTTCTCCTTTTATGCATTGTTTCATCCATACATTTTAATTAGTTTAAACGTGAAATTACAAACACTATATTATGGATTGTAAACGCATGATAAATGTGCAAAGATCATTACCACAAGTCTAATCAATTATAATTATTATGTTCAGTTATGGGACAAGTAAGGAATAGTAACACTGTAGAGTGCATAGACAAACGTAGATGAATAAGTAAAGAATAGTAACACTGTAGCGTGCCATGTATGTTGTATGCATATTGAATTTAGAAATCGATCAACATTACATCAGTCGGAACATTCAAACGAGTACTCAGTCCCCTCTCTTAAAAAGCCACCGTAGAGTATCCATACCGATAATTCTAGTAGCATTGCGATTAAAAGTCCATCTGGTTTATCTCTTATAGTTTAAGTCATCAACATCTTGCGCCATGCCGATAAGCGTGGGCGGTCATGTTTCGTCATCTCAAACGATCATCAGAGTCGTGGATTAGCTCTATGTTCTTGTCTAGACCATGCCACGGGCAGCGCATCCAGATATTTACTTATTTGCCTTCCCTTTGTTTTGTTTTTCCTTTAATCTTTTAATTGTCACCAGATTCTCTGGCTTATTTATTTTCATAACGTGCCAAAAACATCTTGAATCTGTAAGTTAATTTCTCTAAAACATTTAACTGTTTTCATTTGTTTGTTGTAGGACTTGCTCATTAGATTTCTGTCTGCCCATAGTATTCTTTGCATTTTCCTCAGAAACTGTCGGATGTATAGTTGATGGCTCAACCCCAAAGAGATAAAGGATACTAAGTTCCTCTTTCTCAATGTGATCCTGCCCGTTTTAATTAATTTAGCTGTTACTGGCTCAATGGTTTGAGAACATTAAATAGAGTTTCGGAGAACCAAGGAATACCTCCAGGAAAACAATGACGTTTTTACTGAGTATCCCAAATGTCCTTTTGGTGGTTCCTTGCCTCTCCTCTACCAACTAAATAATTATTAATCTAGGGTTGTTACTTAAAACAATTTTACTATGACAAGAAAAACACTCAATAGATGACCTGATCTCAGTTTTATGATTTAATAAACATAAACTGGGTTGTTGAACAGTACGTAACAAAATACAATCCCATTCAATACAACAATGTCATCTACATATATTTAGAACTGTCAATCATTGAAGTGCCAAATATACTATTTATATCACCAGATATAAATCTGCCTTTCAATTACATGTACTGCTCCTCGTCTACTGGCATGTTTGTAATCTGAAAAAAAAAACTGGATACAATCCTGTTTCTCCACTTCCAGGTTTGTGGATCCCTTATGGCAATCTCTCAATGACTATGTTATCTTCTTTTTGGTGTTGATCTGTCCCAGGCCTGAGCAGAATATTGGCTCTAGTTTTCCACTTCTCTAAATAGACTAAGTAAATTTTGATACCTGTCCTTTGCATAGAAAATCTTGCAGGTGAATAGGTTTCTGCACTACTCTATCAAGGGTATCATTCAACAAGGTGGTCACTCAACAAGGTGCTACATTCACAAAGTTCTGCATTCACAGAGTGCTGCATTCAACCTAGTCAGGTCTGGATCTAGCTAGATCTAGACATTCCCTGAAATGTCAGCAAATCAACATACATCTAAACACATCCTTAATATGATATTATAAATGAAGTGCTGTAAACTCCTAAGAACACATCACGTGAAATCAATAAAACGAATCTTGTTCTAGAGAAAAAGAAACCTAGGAGAAAGATAGTCTTTGTGTTCTTAATTAGTTATCACCAACATAATTGTTTGCTCTCCATCCAATCTTCCACTATCAGGTGTTCAAGGTTTAAACTAGCAGATGTGCAGTTTCATCTTCACCTATGCCTGTCCTCAGGGCTCCAGGTTAAGTAATACCTTGACTGATTTGGAATTTGATAATTATATTGACCATCCTCTTCTGTACCTAGCTATTTACTCCATATTTTCTTCCATTAAAGAAAAAGGATCTCATACATTAAGGGTTTTAGAAATCATTTCCTATTGCAATAAGTAGTTGCTTATATACAATATAAGTATATCATGGTCTCAATTATTGTATAGTATTCAGGTGAATTCTTTTCTAATCAAAAGTTTAAAGGCGAGTATATACCCTCCTTTTCACCGTGTCTATAATAAGTTTATACTTCATTTATCTTTATCATCATTCTCATTATCATCATCATCATTGTTATTGCAATCATCATCATCATTCTCATCCTTATCAGTATCATTATATCATTATCATCATCGTCATTATCATTATAAACATCATCTTCATTACAATCATCATCATCATTACAATCATCATCATCATCTTGTAATTACAATCATCATCCTCATTATCCTTACAATCATCAAGACACTAGACCATATGTTGTAACAGGGTGATCTATAATACAAAATGGGATTTTGCTTAAGACACAAAACCAGATGCTTGTAGTATGAGTGATATGTAATATTGGTTGTGTCGTGCTTAGGGCACAAACGAGATAATGGTACCATGAATGATATTTAATACAAAGTGGTATCATGCGTCGGAGTGCACTAAATTATTAATTAGTGTATGGGTTATGCTGAACATGTTATCTTGTGATAGACAGAACATTACACATCAAAGTTACCTACTGTCATGAGATTGACTGTTAGCTTATACTCCTTCTTAGCATGTCTCGTTATCTCACTCATTATCCTCATTCAACAGACATAATATTCATATGTGCATGGATGATCATTTCACTCATTCATCAGACATAATATTCATATGTGCATGCATGATCATTTCACTCATTCATCAGACACAATCATATCTTTATGGATGACAACCAAGCATATGTATTTGCTTTCCACAGAATTACATTCACAGATTCAATCACGATGGCATTACAGTGGAATCTCAATTATTCCCTGATCCCTCATCAGAAATTATAATATTTTCCTGGATGATAATCAGTCTTACTGATGTGGTTCACAATTATACATTCACACTTGTTTAACAATAATGAAATCACACATGGCTCACCACAGGCATGCTCTCTTCAATAACATAGACTTGTGTTATCACTAGGCATACTTATGAAATTCACAAAAGATAATTCCTCATGTTTAGCTATAATAAACTTACAAGTGGATAACCACATGCTCTCATCAAATATAGGTTTATGTCATATACTCAATCCACATTCAATCATCATGAATCATAACCAATATTGCATGGCGGTTGATTAAGCATTATTATGTGGCACAAATATTAATTTCACATGTTTAACAACAATGAAAATACATTGCCTCACCACATGTGTTGCTTTATCCCAACACACAAAATTATGATACCTATAGGAATCTATTTGGTTCCCATGTGCTCATGGAAAAACTATTTGACGTTTCCCGTGCTCATGTAATAAAAATCTATTTGACTATTACACATTACACTAATTTGTCTTACCAGTGTTCACACATGTAAAATAATTTCTTACCACTGCCCTAAGTATTCTTAGCCTTCTTAAATCTTAAGTTGCTCACCAACTTCTAAATTACTGCTGATTGAGTTTAACTACTTAAGAATAAATGTACAACTAGGTCTAATGCTTACACGTTAAATAAGTTGTTACCTGGGAGAACAGAAACTCACTATGGTTTTTCGTAATGTACAGTTTATCCATGACTATGTTAACTAAATATACTATTTAGTTTTTACTAAATTAATTCCTTAAGAACTAACCACATGATTTACAACACATTTGCTCACCGACTTCTTGAAAAGGCTCACAGACTAACTTAAATTAAAATAAATTATTGTTTTACCAACATTCTAATCGAATGGCTTCCAAACACTTCGGCGACAGGTTTCTGAATCTGAATGCGATGTCATTGTTGGCTGAGGCTTTCCTCCTCTTATTAATCAAACTATGTTATATTTTACTATTCGATTGGGAGGGTTGGTGAAAAACAGGCCGTGTTCCGGTCGTTCGTCTTTTTTATGTTACCTTTTCCACTCCACGTTTTTGGTTGAATGTCGCTGTTGCTTCGATTTGTCGTAAAATGAGTCGTTGTAAATTTAAGATTGTAGAAGCGGAACAACCCATCCCTGTTGCGGTGTCAATCTCAAATTGTTTTACGAGGAATTATCCATAGGGTCGTTGCCGTCTTGCGAAAATATATCACAGAAGCCACATTTCAACTGCCATTACATGTTTTCCAGCTCATTGCCCACGTTTCACATCCATTCACAAGTACAGGTTCTTTAATAACCTTTGGTTCCGAGATAGTTGTACCGATTCACCTTTTACGAATATTCACATTTACCAGTATATTACAATGTGATATTTTTTTCTTCTTAGAGACGATCATAATCTTTGTATGTTCTAGAATAGACTCCGCTCTGAGGCAGTCTTTCTGGTAATGGATACTACGTCTGTTCAGCTGCTCTCTCCACCCGATCCCAGCTAGCCTTCACAACATCATCTTTATCATAAAGTGCTTTCCAAACAGAGGGACAGCAACAGCTCATTGTTCCGTACACGTGTATGCCCTGGACAGGAAGTCAAGCCAGGAAACAGTTGGGGGAAAACGAGAAAACAAAATAGAGAAAAATAAAGCACATTAAAGATTGGACAAGATGTAGAATTTCTATGCCTGTGGACGTTGTTAATGATAGGAAGCAGAGGAGAACCTGGATTGCTGATGCTTCGGTCGTGGCGCTCTCCATACCCGCTTCACATAGTACGGAATGAGATTTTGATGATGGCACCTGCCAAGGTCATGCTGATGCCATGTTGTTAACTGCTGATGACGTAGTGGAGTATATTAGAGATCTAGCACAACACACTACGATCTTTGGCTCTTGCAGATTTAATGCAGGGCTAGATGAAGTGACCCAAGGCAAGGTCCCTGGCTAACTCGCTCATCAGTGACTGAACTTTCTCGTCACTGGATTGAGCTCTCACTTCTTGCTCTCTACATTATCATCAGAACAATACTGATAATATGTATCGTCAGGTGATATTAAGTCTAGATTGGAAGACATAAACTGGTGAAGCTATCGTGTTTACTTGTATAGCGTAGCGTACATGTCTGTGGTGAATGATCTGGAAATGCCGCTGGCTCTAACTGTAGCTGTCCCTGTGCCGGAATGAGAATATATTCTCGCCAGATTTGGCTTGTTAACTACCGTCCAGAGTTTAGCTCACAAATCTCTGCTTCCTTTATTGCTTATCCACTAATGTCAGTTCACCTGCTACTTCTAACCCACCTACCAATTATCATGATTTTGTTATTTGCTTACGTCTAACTATGGTCCGTTTCAGTTAGTCTAGTGAAAAATTGTTTAACTCTTCGCGCTAATGTAACTCTGGATCCTCACAACACCCAAGACATCTGCCTTCTTCCGTGATCACTTCCACTGTGTATTTAAATCATCGAAAGTAATGCACTCATGACGGGGTTATCTCTTCTTCTATTGGGTGTCTTTTGGAAATATGCTGGAACTTAAGTTAATGCGTTAAGTGCGGTTTCACAAGACAACGTACAGTATGAGAAGACAATATCCAATTTGAAAACGCTGGATTAAAGGATTAAAATACATATTCAAAGAGCTAACCATTGACCAGCTAGGCCCACCTGACATTGTTCTTCTTTCACTCGTCTGGAAAAAAACATGCTCAGTATTGCTTTGTTACTGTATCATATCGCACCATCACCATCCTCACCAAAAAGGCTCTCCATCTCTCGTATCTCTTGTCTGATGCATGCTCATGTTCAAGGTGTCTACGATGTCCTATGTCCATTTTCAAGTCGACCCGTGCCTTTTCTTTCAGGAGACATGTTTTACATAACTGTATTTTCCAAGCCACTGAGACGCTTAACATGGCCAATATTTTCAGCTTCAGAGACTTGCAATCATGGTACATACTACACAGATTACCTAGACATGCAATCATGGCACATATTACACAGCCTGTCCAGACATACAATCATGGTACATATTACACAGCCTGTCTAGACATACAATCATGGTACATATTACACAGATTACCTAGACATGCAATCATGGTACATACTACACAGCCTGTTCAGACATACAATCATGGTACATATTACACAGATTACCTAGACATACAATTATGGTACATATTACACAGATTACCTAGACATGCAATTATGGTACATATTACACAGCCTGTTCAGACATACAATCATGGTACATATTACACAGCCTGTCCAGACATACAATCATGGTACATATTACACATCCTGTCCAGACAAACAATCATGGTACTTATTACACATCCTGTCCAGACATACAATCATGGTACATATTACACAGCCTGTCTAGACAATCATGGTACATATTACACATCCTGTCCAGACATACAATCATGGTACATATTACACATCCTATCCAGACATACAATCATGGTACATATTACACAGCCTGTCCAGACATACAATCATGGTACATATTACACATCCTGTCCAGACATATAATCATGTTACATATTGCACAGCCTGTCTAGACAATCATGGTACATATTACACATCCTGTCCAGACATACAATCATGGTACATATTACACATCCTATCCAGACATACAATCATGGTGCATATTACACAGCCTGTCCAGACATACAATCATGGTACATATTACACATCCTATCCAGACATACAATCATGGTACATATTACACATCCTATCCAGACATACAATCATGGTACATATTACACATCCTATCCAGACATACAATCATGGTACATATTACACAGATTACCTAGACATGCAATTATGGTATGTATTACACAGCCTGTCCAGACATACAATCTTGGTACTTATTACACATCCTGTCCAGACATACAATCATGGTACATATTACACATCCTGTCCAGACATATAATCATGGTACATATTACACAGCCTGTCTAGACAATCATGGTACATATTACACATCCTATCCAGACATACAATCATGGTACATATTACACATCCTATCCAGACATACAATCATGGTACATATTACACAGCCTGCCCAGACATACAATCATGGTACATATTACAATCATGTCCAGACATACAATCATGGTACTTATTACACATCCTGTCCAGACAGACAATCATGGTACATATTGCATAGTCTGCCGACGCGATGCTAGTAGGTTCGATCCACAACTGGGCGAATTCTGATGTTAACATATTGACCTGAGTTCGCAGGGTCACCAGCCTACAATTGGCGCCAAGAATGTTTTAGAAAGTAGAGGTGGCTGGCGTGATACCACCCACATCATCCACCCACTACCGATTAGTCTATAAGGAATTGGGATTTAGCACCGTATGCCCAATGTGCCTTAATGAGTACAAAATGGTCCTTTACTGTCATGACGTTACTTCAACAATATTGAATGTGGAATGAACCTCAATCGCAAACTCGTTAATGTAATAATGCCGAACTGAACTCACCTTGAACGTTAACAAATGCGAAGATAGACTGACGCCACTCCAGTGAACATCTCACACTTTAATATCGTGCTGAATAAACAATAGCAATGCTCTCGTATACTATAAAACTGCCCCTGGATGTGGGGGCGGCGTTTATCATCTAGTATCTATGAAAACTCCCTACTCTATTCAATAGTTCACCTTGAGGCGCAAACCCGCTATTTCGCCGTTCTGAATTCAGGCATGTCTAGGCTTGGTTCCTTCATTGTATATCCTTGCCAATCGATCGTTCCTGCTGTTATCTATTTGCCGAAACTCGGAATAATCGCATCCAGCTCTTCACCAACACGGGCTCCTCGAAGATACGTCCTCTCCTTATAAGAATCACACCATGTCTGTCTTTGTTGTCCTGTGACGTCTTGGGTATCCCCTGGTTTTCATGTTAGTCGTTCAGTTTGGTGTTTGCTTTGGGAAAACCCTTTTCCTCTTTTCTTGTATCATCTTTAAGGGGTGCCTCGTCATATGGCATAATGCCCCCTCCCAGACAAAAAAATGATACAATCATTTTTTCCCCATCTATATATGTATATATACAATCGATAATTAATCTACTATCTTTATTACAACTTACAACAACAGTTGAATAGAATAGCTAATGGTTCCCGTTCCCAACCCTAAAAAAAAATAAAGTTATATGACGGGCACGCCCTTCCATCCAATCCTCCGTTGGACGTCGTGTGGCCGACCCATGGGGAGGTCGGACCAACCAGTTTATACTAGTCCCTACCTTGTCCTAATAGACAAGTGTCCTCACTCTAGGTAATACCATGAGTTATTGGACGAGGGTAGTATTAGAGTTCCATGCAATCCATATCCGTTGCCGTTGACCGTTGTCTCTTCCTGTATATATATCATTTGATTTCTGTCCTTTGTCTGTATATAAGGTAGACGATTTATGCACTTTATGCCCCAAGATACCGATAACTAGAGATATTCTACCGTGTGGATATCATAAAACATTAACCAATTCCAAATTTCACACTTAAACATGATTATTCAACGAATCACTGAATCAAAATATAATTAAACTAATATATTATTAATTATTTTAACGACGTTAAATAACAAATTACCATGATAATTAACCTATACACACATGATATTATATTAAATTAATATTTCACAGATACTTAAAAAGTTCCGATCAGTCCTTGTAACTATACCATCCGAATCTGAACATCTCGTCAATACAGTTATAGTCACATCATCACTAGTCACACCGATCAATGTTCAAAGTTCACCATAAGTTCACTTGGTAACTGTTCACTCTCATCCTGTCAAAATTACAAATCGACAGAAGTATCTATCTGCCTAAACTCTGTATTTGCAATAATCATAACCCTATAATTGCTGATCGTTGTCTATTGTAATCCAATCAGGTGCTATCTAAAGAAATGTATTTTAAAATTTACTAACACTTTATGAACAAAATAAATACATGAAATTAACAACTGAATAATTTGACAACGATAGATCTACAATTTTATAGACGACTGAGAATATCCGCAAGATTATTATCTTTTCCAGGAATATGACAGATATCGAATTCATAATCCTGTAAGAGTAAAGACCATCTATGAATTCTGGAGTTCTTAGGATGACCAGATTTGAATATCTGTAAAGGTTTGTTATCCGAAAGAACCAGAAATTTTCTACCAAGTAGATACCTAGAGAATTTCTCAATACTCTCAATTAATGCTAACGCCTCTAGTTCAGTAATAGCATAATTTCTCTGTGTGTCAGACAGCTTTTTACTGAAGTAAAGAATGGGATGTAGTTTTCCTTCATGTAATTGAAGTAATACAGCTGAAATAGCATGTAAACTAGCATCCGTTTGTAGAACAAAATCTTTTGAGATATCAGGCAATTTCAGAATAGGATAGGTACTGAACAGAGTTTTTATCTGTTGTAGAAGTGTCTCATGATCATTTGTCCAAACTATTTTTGTAGGTTGACCTTTCTTTAATAGTTCAGAGAATGTTGCTGTCATATCAGCGAAGTTCGGAATGAACTTCTGATAGTAATTAATCAGACCTAATAGACTTCTTAATTCCTTTTTTGATGTTGGAGGTTTAATATTAAGAATTTTAGTAACCACCAATGGATCTGTCTTTCTAAACCCGTTAGAAATTCTATGACCAAGGAATTGTATTTCAGTAAAGCCTATCTCTATTTTGCTTGGTTTAGCTTTCAATCCGTGTTGCTGTATCCTCTGAAATAGTTGTTTAAGAATTTTGACATGTGTGTCAATATCTGAAGTATGAATACAGATGTCATCCATATAGATTGCTACATTAGAAATTCCATGTAGTAATCTTCTCATCATGCGCATAAATGTGCTTGGTGCATTTTGTAAACCAAATAGAAGATATGCCCACTCATATAAACCTAATGGAGTACTGAAAGCTGTGATATGCATTGAATCTTCATCCATAGGAATTTGCCAATATCTCTTGGTGAGATCAATTTTCGAAAAAAGTTTTGAGTTTGCCATGCCCTCAATCAACTCATCAATGTTCGGCATTGGTTCTGCGTCAAGTAATGTTAATGCATTGACTTTTCTATAATCAACACATAGACGTAGTGACCCGTCCTTTTTCTTCACAATAACCACTGGAGAACAGTAGTTTGAAATAGACTTTCGTATAATTCCAGTTTTATCTAAGTCTGAAATCTCTGCAGTGACTTTCTCCAGATAATGTATTGGAATAGGATCAGGTTTCACTTTAACAGGGACATTTGACAGTAAAGTTATCTTATGCTTAATAAGCGATGTTTGTCCCGGTTTGTCAGAAAAGATTGTACTATATTCTTTTATTGCTGCGTTAAGTTTTCTTTGTCTTGGATTGACAACTCTTGACTTATTTGAATAGATTGCCAACCGCTGTCACTATCAACTATTGGGGTTGGAATCTGTTGTTTTATAGCGTCTTCTTGTTGTTCATTTATAACCCAACAAGCTGCTGCTATTCTTTGGGGAATTTGTTGCATTACCTGTGATGTGTTGTTATCGAGGGGGATATATGGTTTTAACATATTTATATAAAAGATCTTATGTTTCCCATTTACATTAATACGATAATCTACATCACTGATTTTCTTAACTACTTTAAAAGGACCTTGCCACGAAGTAACTAAACATTCTCGAGGATCAGGTAGTAATAACCAGACCTCTTCTTCTTCTTTCAAGACTATTGTCTTGGCGTTTCTATTATCGTACTGTCTGTACTTTTCTCCAGCTTTTTCCAATGCTGATTTTGCTATCTGGTAAGCTGTAATGATTTTTTCTCTTAACTGTGTCACAATATCATATGCTTCCCTTTTCGGGTGATCATATGTTCTATTTGTAAGCATGTCATTGTATAATAACAATGGACCACGCGGATTTGCTCCGTATACCAGTTCAAAAGGTGAAAATCCTGTACTGGATTGTGATACCTCACGGTACACGAATAGTACAGCTGGTAATAAAATATCCCAATCTTTGGGTCTATCCGCTGCTACTTTTGCTAGAGTTCGTTTACGGACTCCATTATAGATTTCATTGACACCGTTTCTCATTGGGTGCCACGGAGAACTAAATACTCGTGGAATACCCAGTATTTTCATTGCTTCTTGAGTTGCTGTCGATATGAATTGACTACCTCTATCTGATAGTATGCAACTTGTGAATCCTATTCTACTGAAAATTAGCAATAATGAATCTAATTTGGATCTACTCGTGATGTATTTAAGTGGAATAGCTTCTGGCCAACGAGTGCAAAGATCGATCATGGTCAAAATAAATCTATTTCCTCGATCGGTAGTTGTGTTCAGTGGACCCACAATATCTATAGCAAATTTCTGAAAAGGTCGTGATGCCAAATCAGTGTTTCCGAACATGTGCTTTAGGATGTTTGCCTTTTTGTGTTGTCCTTTGACACAATGTACAAGACCGTACATGTGTGGTAATATCTTTGTTATATCCAGGCCAATAGAATTGTGTTAACAATCTATCAGTGGTTTTCGCAATACCCATGTGACCTGCAAATGGCGAATCATGTGCAAGTTTCAGTGCTTCCTTACGATATTTAGTTGGAAGTACTGTTTGAAAGTAACGAGATGTACCTTTATTGTATCGTCTGGATAGAATATTATAATCCAAAAGAAATTTCCAATTACCACGTTTAGTCTGTTTTGATGGTTCGTGTATATTTTAAAAACAAGATTGTAATGTCGGATCCTGTTTTTGTTCGTTTGGTAAGTCAGTTGCTAGTCTGATATTATTCTGTATATTGTCAGTATCTGTCAGAGAAGATTGATCTGTTTGTCTTTGATCTTGAGCTCTTGTGACTGCATTAGTCTTCATATGGTCAATCTCCCATTGCATTGCCTCCTCATTAGTGTACTGATTTGTATTGGGTATATTCCCAATTAGTAGACCGGCACAAGGGTTTGGCAATACTGCTGCATTTATTGTGCCTTCGAAATATGGTGATTGAATTGTAATTGTGGCAACCTTATATTTTCCAATCGTGCCACTAAAAGTTCTACAGGCGACTGTTTCACCCGTATAATCCTCTTCTTTTATCAGCCTTCGATCAACTCCGACTATTGAAGCTCCTGAATCACGAATAGAGGTAGTAGCTTCACCATTCATCCATGCCTGGTGAACTTTAAGTTTGCCATTTTGAATACTAACGGCATTGCCTTCATGAATTGTTTCGACACATTCGTCAATAGGACTGTCTGTCAAAGTCTTATCAGTCTTGTCATCATACTGTTGTATGATAGCTGCGCGTGTCTCCTCTAAGTCATCAGAGTCACTACTCGGAAATACGTATGCGGTACTCGCTTCCTTCCAAGAATGTTTCATTGGACAAGACCTGCTTGTATGTCCGTACGCCCGACACGAGAAACATTTGATGCTCCTCTTGTAGGAATCATACTTACTTCTCTTCTTCGCTGTGATGTCTCGAAGATAATCTGTATACCCAGGGTGTCGATCACACATTTCCAAATGTCCGTGTGACAATCTGCAATATTGACATCTGGTGAGGTGTCCCTTTCTTAGTCTGTCTCCCTCTCTATTGGAATACTGGTATGGCGTATTTCTATTCTTATTACCACTAAAAATTTTTAATTTATCATTGCCTTTCTGGAATCTAGCGCTCGCTCCTATAACAAGTTCTGGTTGTGCACAATTTGCGAATATATCCCGATGTGCAGTAAAATAGGACTCACCTTTAGTTTCCATCTCACTAAGACCTTCTGCATTTATTCTCTAACTAAGAATACAGACAATGCATCTGATACTGCAGATAAAAGTCTATCTCTTATTATCTAGTCTCGAATTGTGTCATAATTCAGACCCAATATCTGCGGCTTTACACCATTTATCAAAGCATGAAGATCCTTCAGAAACGAAGTCAAGAAACGTTTGGTTCGATTTAGGAGTGAGTGTTTTAAATTTAGTCCGCAATCCTGATTCGTCCAAACTAAAATGTGAAAGAACCCGATCACGCATAAATTTGTAATCAGTACGTAAGTTCTCAGGAATCAATTCGATTACCTTCAAAGGTACCAGGGCCAGATGACAATGAAACAGAATCGGAATGTCCTGCTCTGGAATTTTATAGAATTTTACCAGTACCTCGAAATTAGTAATCCAGGAACTGACCGAATGGCCTTGTTGGAAATTACGAAACAAACCTTGGTATTTCTTCACTGGATCATTCTGTTTTGCAAGACTTTTCTCTCGTTCAATCTCAGCTTCATGTTCCATCTCTAGTGCCTTGACCTTTAAGCTACCTTCGACTACCTTGTCTTTCCTGAGTGTCTCTGTTGCAAGCCTCTCTTTATTAAATGCCAGTTGCTTTTCTTTCATTTCAGCCTCTGCGGCTATTTGGTTTTGCCTTATTTCTGCCTCTGTGGCTTTCTGTTTTTCCTTCATCTCACGTTCCAGAGTTAATTCTTTTTTCTCTAGCAGCCATTTTCTCACGTTCCAAAGCTATCTCAATTTGTTTAATAGCCATCTCCCGTTTCTTTAGTTCCTTCTCAAGAATCAACCTCTCTTGTCGTTCCTCTCGTTCACGAGCAGCTTGGAGTTGTTTCGCTTGCTTCTCTGCTGCCAGCCTTTCCTATCTTTCCTCCTTCTCATGTGCGGCTTGAAGTCTTTTTCTCTTCTTTTTGCTGTAATTAGTATTCGTTAAATTCTTGCTTTGCCCAATTACTAAGTTTTGCACCAATCAAACCAGTCATGTAGTCTTGAAGTGTAGACATCTTGTCCTACCTGTATAATAAGCTATCTAGCTGAAATAAAATCGCGAAGTAGGAAAGATAGACCAGGATATCGACAGATTTGTAATAATGTTGTTCAAGGAACAGAGTCGATAGTATATGCTGTAGTATCAACGTAGATCAAATATCAACTTAATTAAAATGAACGATGTAAAGTTGACGACTACAAAAGAATTTATCACTCTAACTACACTACAACTATACGAAACGTGACATTTGTAAACCACAGAAATTATTATGGAAAAATATAATTAGTATTATATGTGTGTGTGTGTGTGTGTGTGTGTATATATATATATATATATATATATATATATATATATATATATATATATATATATATATATATATATATATATATATATAGCAAAATGAACCACTAACAATGACAGAAGACGACTGACGTGATACATAAATACATATTTTTGATCATAACAGACAATAATACTTTTTCCGAATTTTGACTTAATTGAACATCTACTACTACTACAGTTAAACAACACAACAATTATGTGTTGTCACCCGTGAGATTAATACAACTATTTTTGTACTGACCTGACGCATTCTAACAACCACCCATTCAAATAATTTTGAGATAATTTCGTCATCAATCATACTTGCCACCTAATTAAAATACAATATTACAACAATCACAATCACAATAACAACTCATACTGGCCTTTTAGAAAAACAAAAGTGTCCCTCCGTAGATATAATTAGAACAAAACTAACGTTGAGATGACAAGTTGCTGCTGTCCGCTACTGATAACGTAACGATTCACAGATTCCTTTCGATCGGCGATGAAGCATTATCCATGTAAATATGTTCCTGGTGTAGTAATGAGTGTGTGTCGTCCTGACTTCCTTGATATGTGTAGGTTATTGTCCAATGCGTAAACAATAATGTTGTAACGTCCTTCCGATGATATTCGATGAAAGATAAACGTCCGTGTAAAGTGTTATGTTGGAGACAAAATCCTCAGAAATGTAACGTAATAGTGTCAGTTGATATGATCGTCACTGTGAATTCATCTCTGTATCGTCCAGGTTAAGTCTTGTAGTGTGACGTATGTTGTGAAGAAAGTGGTGGTGTTCCATGTTCTGTTAGCATCATGTTGTATTGTCTTATGTCGAATTTCAATATGTTGTGAATATTATTAGATGTGTGAAATACGAATGGTGATGATAGTACAGCGCAGTTTCCAGTTCTGGCCTACTCTGTTCACACTTTGTAAAGTATATTGAGTATATATTCCATTTATCACTTGCAATCTGCATATTCTAAATAAATCCTTTCCTTAAACACAGTTCTATTAATATGTTCCATCGAACTTTAATTCATCAATAAATAATAAGTAATAATTTTCGGACTTTTGAATTTCAACTTATAATCATTTTGCCATGTTTATTCTTTCATTCTGCGTGTTCTTTATGTGCATCAGTGCGCGTGTTGTCTTACAAATTCCAGGTGCGCAAATCAATGTGCAATAAATAAATTTGGTTGCAACATTAATGTCCAAACTAACACATGTCAGTTGCGTTAAATCATATAATTTATAAATATACTCTATGTAGACAATGGTGTACTTTCCTTTATATTTCGGCTTCCAAGGACTTTACACTTTACTATATAACCGTTGATACTTTCTATCACTCGACTCTGGCAACATATTTCTTCGCCGACATTTGCAATTCTGTGACGTGTGACGTTCTTCTTCTCGATGCGGCACCGTGTGTTTTAATGCATTCCGGAGCGCAATTTATGCTCTTTTAGTGTGCACTTCTTGGCTAATAAGAACTTTGGCGGGAATCAATCGGGTTTGTTGACATTAATTCTGGACATCAATGACCGGAGAGCTACCCATCTTTTGTCATGACGTTACTTCAACAATATTGAATGTGGAATGAACCTCAATCGCAAACTCGTTAATGTAATAATGCCGAACTGAACTCACCTTGAACGTTAACAAATGCGAAGATAGACTGACGCCACTCCAGTGAACATCTCACACTTTAATATCGTGCTGAATAAACAATAGCAATGCTCTCGTATACTATAAAACTGCCCCTGGATGTGGGGGCGGCGTTTATCATCTAGTATCTATGAAAACTCCCTACTCTATTCAATAGTTCACCTTGAGGCGCAAACCCGCTATTTCGCCGTTCTGAATTCAGGCATGTCTAGGCTTGGTTCCTTCATTATATATCCTTGCCAATCGATCGTTCCTGCTGTTATCTATTTGCCGAAACTCGGAATAATCGCATCCAGCTCTTCACCAACACGGGCTCCTCGAAGATACGTCCTCTCCTTATAAGAATCACACCATGTCTGTCTTTGTTGTCCTGTGACGTCTTGGGTATCCCCTGGTTTTCATGTTAGTCGTTCAGTTTGGTGTTTGCTTTGGGAAAACCCTTTTCCTCTCTTCTTGTATCATCTTTAAGGGGTGCCTCGTCATATGGCATTTACCTGTAAAATAAAAATTACATTTAGAAGTTTGTGGTAGGAATACAGCGTAACAGGCCACCAAGTTAAGACACTACATTGACAAATACAACTATCATTAAAAAAAAATCAATGAAACAAATATTATTCATTTGGACACAAGAGAAATGTATTTCATAATTTGTCGAAGACAGATAATCGTATCGAAGCGAGAGTTTTTATAACAATACTTTTCGGCTCTACGTTTGCTAACGCAATTGAGTGCGTTATACTTCTGAAGCGATGAAGCCATATCTCAAGCAACAGAAAACAAGCCGCTATCATCCAATCTTCCTCTCTGGAGGAACAATGAAGCGAGTTTGAACACGTGGTCTTCAAGAATTAATAGATAAAATACCCATGAGAAATATGAAGATTGGCATTATGCGATTTATATTCATTGTGAGAGTAGGCAAGAGCGGGTATGAATTTTTACGAGTAAGGAATGGTACGAGATATGCCAATGAAAAATAGAGACATTATTATCAGTCGGTGTTATTCCTAGGATCTTATTAGGATCTTTCCCAACACAATATCCCAAGTAAAATGATCTGCGACGTCTAGAGATCGTTTAAGCATGATCATTGACATTCTGTAGGAGATTACATAAATATAAGTGGTTTTCATTTAGCCTATGCTTGCATAAGGTGTAATAAAATGTCTTTATTGAATTGATATGTCTGAAATTCATTTCTGCTTATTTTTGTTTGTTTGTTGTGGGCTCTAATGCTTGAATGTGTTTTGTTTTATCGTTCCAGCGGCACTCCGGGCATCTCCCTTTAGGCCTGGTACGTTTCAGATTTTGTCAACGATAGCATTGTTATTTGAAATGCCTGGGTCTCACAGTTAATGCGATGGATAGAGCTCTTATCGCTATTCCAAAAAACATATTATGTTTCTATTACTTAACATTCTCGTCGTTTCACATTTCCTCCCTTGCTACATGTTTAGGACAGATTCAATAGTTTTATATTCAATATCTGTTATAGATACCACCATTCTAAACTGCATCCTATCTTCTCTTTTATTACAATCGTTTCCTTGCTACATTGTCAGTAAAATTTCAATCGTTTTATGTTTAGTAATGTATCCTATCTTCTCTTGTATCAAATGCGTTTCCTTCTGTATTGTAAGTACACATGCAATCCTTTAGTTTAGTTTAGTCGATGTATCAATATCACGGCACACGGTGTAACTCATAAGTGCTCCGTTCCCCTCCTAATTCAAACCTGAGTCTGAAGAAACTCAGCTCAGTGCATGAACTTCGTAGCACCTGCGAGAATCCTGAAATACTTTGGGTAGATTTTTAACTCGAAATGTTTGTCCGGGCAGCGCCGTTAGGCTACTCTTTTTCGATTTCCAACTGCCAACAATACACTCGGGCGTCCGATATCACTACCCAGAGACCAGGGGAAATTTTATTACTAAAGTCCACGTGAAATAAATCCCAGTCCTCACCGGGCCTTGAACCCGGGACCTCCAGCACTCGAGGCGGACACCATACCCCGAGACCACGCAATCCAATCCAGATTTTGGTACGAGTACCCCCTTTTAGCCTTCGAGTTTTCGACTTGGCTATGTTGGATGTTTATGGTGTAGCTTGTAGTTTGTCTTTTGTACTTTGGGCTGCTTGTTGTCAGCTTCCCGGCTTCTGATGGGTTGATTGCGTTCGTTACTTTCTGATGAGGTTTTTTTCATGTCTGGACAGAGTCGCGCAATTATTGAGGCTTGGAGTTGTGTGCCCACCCCGTCATATGGTCTCTGTTTCCTTCAGGGAGCTTTACCTCTCGTTCTCTATGCTCCAGTAATTGTGATTGTTTGGGCGTCTTCTTGGTCTTCCTTAATTTCGTGTATTGTGGGCGGTTCGCCAGTTCGATCTTGGTAGGGAGCTATATGGTCCTTCACCTGTGGATTCTTCTTCTGTCTGTGTTCTTGCATTCTTCTGGTTCGGGTGTAGCTGTCTGGGTCTTGAGCAGTACTAATATCTTTCACATCTTGTATTTTTCATAGCTATTCTTCAATCTCAGTCTTTATAGCAGCCATTCGCGCGACATCCTGCTCAATCTTCTGTTGAACTTGCTTCATTTCGTCCATGCTGCGCTGAACGGCCGTTATCTGTGCTTCTTGCGTCTTGTCTTGTTCCTCTTCCATGCTTGATAGCGGTTCTTCTGTCTCCGCCTTTATATCAGCCATTCGAGCGACATCCTGCTCAATCTTCTGCTGAACTTGCTTCGTTTCGTCCAGGATGCGCTGAGCGGCTGTTATCTGAGTCTCTTGCGTCTTTTCTTTTTCTTCCTCCATGTTGTTGAGCTCTGATCGCAGGTCCTTCAGTTGGCCTTCCAGTTGCGCTTTGTCGCTTTTTGTGAGCGATTGGTGGCCTCGTACTGCCTCCTAGCCTCTTTATAGGGCAGGTTAGTTTTGATGGCGATCTTCATGGCTTCCTTGCTGTCTTGGTGGCAGGGGCAGCCGAGATACCTGGCGCCGTGGTTGCCGAGGCAGTTGGCGCATTTTCTGCTAGTGTTAGGCCTCCTGAAGTCCTTATTGATCTTTGCATGCTTGTACTGACTGTATGGATGAGGTCCAGAGCAGTATCTGCACTACCTCCACCTCACTCTTGCAGGTGGCACGGGTGTGCCAAAACTTCTGGCACTTAGAGCACTGCAGCACTCTGGGTATGTAGTGCTCTGGAACTTGGTCTCTCTTGTTCCATCTGATGAATTGAGAGATCACTCGGTCCTCCGATGTTACTATGACGACTGTGGAGGGGATGTTAGTCTTGCCGATGATCCTCTCAGCACTGGTGATCTTGAGTTTCTTGTTCTCCCTTGTCAGCATCTCCCTGGTCTGGTCGTTGGTGAGATGGGTCTTGACTCGTTTAATGACTCATCGTTTCATGATGCTGTGTCGGGTGGCTTCCAGTAAGATGCCGTTGTGCAGCTTGATGTCGGCCTTCTCTCCTTGTGCTAATTTCTGCATAAGTGCTGTGGTCTTTGGGTTTTTGTTGATGGAGACCACTACTCCATCAGGTGTCTTGCGCAGCTGGTAGATGCTGTTTCTTCCCAGCTCGTTTTCCAGCAGCTTGATTATCTTGTCTGTTGGTAGCGCCGACAGTTTGGCTTCTCCCACGCTTGTCTGTTTAAGCAGTAATTTGCCGGTGAAGTCCTCCGTTGTTGTTGTTTCCTCTTGTGTGGAGGTCTCTGGTAAATTGGGCTGCTTCATCTTGGTGCTGTTAGATACTTCACGGCTGTTTCTGTTGAAAACTTCACGGCTGCTGCTGTCTTCAGTTAAAGTTGTAGTCTCTGGCGTCGGTTGATCGACGGGAGCGACATCATTTGGTGTTGAAGTTTGAATAACCTTTGCGGTAGTTTCACGTTCTGGTGTTTTACTGCAGCTAGGCTGTCAAATTGTCCTCTTGTGTCTTCTTGATTGTGTTGGCGGCCTCCACGCTGCTCATTTTGAAATTCGGATGTCTTCTGGTGTTACCCTTGCACGTGCCATTTTCTGACACGTGTCCGGCTTGAAGCCATTAGGCGTCTTGCTCTCGATAACGCGTCAAGTCGACTGATGATGATGTGAAAAAACACACACAACTTACACACAACAGACACAACACACCACGCATCCTGCATGCAATCCTTTTATGTTTAGTAACCTGCTGTTACAGATACTACCATTCTAAACTGCATCATCTCTTCTCTTTTATCACATGTGTTTCCTTGCTACATTGTAAGTACACCTTCAGCCATGTTATATTTAGCCATTTCTTCTAGATACCAATAGTCCTTACTGCGTTCTTTCTTAAACCATATTTACTTTCATGCTACATTATAACACCGTCAATCATTCGACTTCTAGTAATTTACACCCGTCACAATAGGAAGCCGTGATAGCAGAGTGGCTAGTACGTTTGTTGGACTGCACGAAGGTTGTATTCTCGAATCCACCAGGAAGCAGCTTTTTTTTTTTTTTTCTCAAATTTACCTGGACTCCCGGTCGATTCAGCATAACATTTGTACCAAGAAATGTTATGGGAATTTACGGTGTCCTTCGAGGTATTGACATCATCACTTTTCGAGTGTCGATTGTTGTAACAAACCCATACTCCACAAGGCGGGAGCAGGAATCCTGTATTTTATTGCCTTATCTGGTTCCATAATTGAAAGCTGCACCATGTCTTCCCTTGTATCACAGTTGTTCTGTTGCTATATTATAAGGGCAGCTTCCATCTATTTCGTTGGTGTAACGGTTTCAATGGCACGAACGCCGTCGATGCCAGCTCTCGTTATTCGATAGGGGAGGAAAATACTGGCCGTCTAATCCTCCGTGCACTCAGGTTTACAAACATGTGATGGTTCTAACACTTCAGATGGCCACAGCACGTTCATGCTACTGGACTTTCTTTTCTCTCAATCGATTTATTTATATTTAGTTGTTTGTGTTTTGCGTGTATATGTTGTGTGTATGTGTGTGTGTTTTGTGTGTATACCTGTTCAGTGTTGTGTGTGTTGTATGTTGTGTTTTTATGTGTGTTATGTCTGTTGTGTGTGTGTGTTGTGTGTGTTTGTACGCTGTGCATGTGTTGTGTATGTGTGTGTGATTAAAACAATTATTTTAGAGTTCAGAGTGCTCTAATTCATATCACCACTTGACATATGTAATAAAACTGATGGTCGCAATGTTTTAATACACAGGGGTAATGCTTTTTATAAAATTATTGAAGTGGACTGATCACCAAACCACACGTTATTGACTATTATGGTTTTAATGTATGAAAACATCTATTTCATTATTTCTACGCTGCGCCAACTGGTGAACTCTCTTAAATTAAGTGAATGCTATATAACAGGCACAGAGTACATGATGGTGTAACCTAACACGGAATTAAAATGAATCCAGTATATCCATTATTGCAAGGATACCATTTCGCTGATGATTGTTTAGTGATTAGTGGTACCGCACATATTTCTGTCCAACGATGTCATTCACCAGCCGATCCGCTTGGTATACTTAGTTATTTCCTCTACGTATCACAATTGATAAATGCTTCCTATCTTCCCTTGAGCAAAATTAAATCTCTTACAACATTATAAGCATACCTTGAATTATTTTATATTCAGTTACTTTTTCTATTTTCCCTTTTTATTTTTTTATTTTGTGTGGAAAAGTCATCTCTTGCACCATATTAGTTCTTTTGCTACACTACACGTATTTTAGAAATGTGAGATGTGGTGTCAAAGTTCAAGAATGGACTAAATGCACTGATGGCGATGGCAAGGCGGGAATGGAAGAAATATTTGTATACACTCTGCCAACAATAGAAATAACCATGTGTAATTATTTCAGTGGTTGAGTATTGTCTGAAGTTGCTCACAATATCGCACAGCGAGCAGATGACTACTAGAACTAGAGCAAATTGAAACTATGGGAGTTATTTCGAGGTAGTACCGGGGACACGTCAACTGTGTCCATACAGCGTACACTTCATTTGTTGTCCATATATAATAATTGCAGGGTTCTCTAGGCCAAATTACCTTCGGGTAGCAACGGACAAGGAGCATTCATTGTATAAAGGGCTCTGAGTGACACTGTAGGGGGATACAGGTTGAAGAGAGGCAGTTCTTGGATCCCGCAGAGTGCAGATATGATCGACCATGTTTGTGAAATTAGCATGATAACGTGAAGACAGCAATTGACCACTGTGCCGCCCAGCAAGGCAACTTTACATATAGGGTGCATTTTTAATGACTGTAAGGTTTTGAAAACATTGCCGTTCCAAGTTTTGTATTTACTCTCTGTGGAGTTCAATGCAACATAAAAGGTAAATACAAAACTTGGAACGGCAATATTTTCAAACGCCCCACAGTAATTAAAAATACACCCTGTATAATGATACTCGTTTTGGACCGAAGATGTCTGGGATGGACAGCAAGTGAGACAGGGGCGTTAGTGCAACAACTGATAAGAAACATCTCACACCCAGACGCCATGGCTATATACACGGGTGGAGCTGTGGTGAAAGGTTAAAAATATGAGTGGCTGATTCATTGCAAGTTAAGAAACACTGTGAAAAATAGGAGAGTCTGGAGTATGATATCACAACTTTCATTATTATGTGGAGACTGCTACCATGGCGTCCCATTAGCTGAAAAAAGATTCTATCCTACATTTCGCATTTGTAAGATTCTGTTCGTAGCATAAAATCTGTCATTTTCCACTTGAATAAGTGAGTAAGATCAACAGGCAACCATGGATTGTTTGTCCAAGTATGCGAGTGTGAGGAAATGTACAGGCTGTTAGACTGGCTGTCGCCGCTTCTTTTGATGGCGAATAACTTTATGTCAAGGATAACGGATTGAAGGCTATCTGGGACTGAGTGCACTATGCAGCAAGCCAGACACAGGATCTACATCCTGCGAGACTTATACAGCGGGGAGTAGGTAGGCTTGAACGACACTCAGCACGTAAGGGAAACGGAAGACAAATAATTAGACTATCGCTGGTTACATCAACATCAGGGCTCTTTGCTGGCTACTGAAGAAAGGGAGGCAGCACTTATAGGGATGTTAACAAAGTTAGTTGCATACCTTTTACAGGACGTCGCAGTCACCCCCAGCAATTTTGTTTTGCTGTTTGTAATCTCTTGATAAGTTTACGTTCAGTAGTTTGCTATTGCTGTCTGAATGACCGCCACCCATACTATTTCGTTAAAGGAAATCAACGCAAAGCGGTCTGTGGCCAAATCAGCCCGCAGCTGTGTTTCGAACGCGATATGCGGTATTACGAGTTGCGTCCGTAACGTCCTTCGCCACGGAGCAGGCTGTGGGAATGTCCCAGTGTAATAATAGTAATTCCTGAACTCATCATCATGTGCCTTCAATCGCGCCATGTGTAGATATTTCCTTTGTTTTTTATAAATTAAAACTGCAGCCCGTCCTCTCTTGTGCATTATTCCGCTAACTCTAGGTAACCTTTGTTCCAGCCTTTTTTATCGTGTATTTGTTTGGCAAAAGTTAAAACATTTTCCCAATTATAACCTTAAAAATAAGTAACATTTTAAATTGAACAAAAACTATATATTCGCTTTCTTCTATAACAGTTATTGTGTGGGTTTTAATTATCCACTTAGATGGAGTGGGTCCAGTTTTTGTCTTTCTCTCTTATCAGCCAGTTTGTGTTATTTTTTTCTTCACTCTAATGCAATGGGTCTCAAACAGGATAGAAAAGCCACCATTTCGCACCTAGAGCCGTCATTATGTGGCTTTTAATTATCCACTTAGACGGAATGGATCCAGTTTTTATCTCTTTCTTTTACCAGCTAGTTTGTTTTATTTCTTTACTCTTGAAGGCAGTGGTTCTCAATCCAAATAGAAAATCCCCTCACTTCGCATTTGGGACCGTCATTACGTGAGTTTTAATTATCCACTTGGATCAAAGAGGTTCAGTTAAAATAGTCAGGATAGGAAACTCCTCGCATCAAATCTAGAACCTTCGGTATGTGAGTTTAATTATCCACTTAGATCGTGTCACTCGTGTTTCTCTTACACTAGTCGGTTTATTTTATTTCTGTTACACTCTATTGCAGGATAGTGAAGCGCGCGGTTTCATAATTCATACGACATACATAGTCGAGGGTTTGAAATCAGCTACGGGACATTCGAAAAGCAGGCCGTTATGAATTGATTTCATTAGTATGAGGCGTCAGCCGTTCAGAAAGGAAAGGCAAATTGGAATTAATGAGTAAATCACAAACAGCCAACATATACTGGGGTTGACTGCAAGGTTCTATAGAGGACATGCAACACACTTGTTTAACCCTCTAATGCAATGACCCGGTAACAAGTTATACAGTCCTCTCTTGGTGGTTTTAAAATAGACCTATATTGGGTGATTCCGTTTTCTTCATCAATTAAGTGGCACAGTATTGTAACTGCAACAAATCTGACCCCTCGGTCAAATTTTAAGCGCATCATGTTGGACTTGTGTGCGTGCGTATGGTGTGTGTGTATGTGTGAGAGTGAGTGAGTGAGTGAGCGAC
This sequence comes from Cepaea nemoralis, assembly GCA_014155875.1. Lineage (NCBI taxonomy): Eukaryota > Metazoa > Mollusca > Gastropoda > Stylommatophora > Helicidae > Cepaea > Cepaea nemoralis. The sequence continues at coordinate 240,934 of JACEFZ010004717.1, forward strand.
AGAGAGGAGAGAGAGAGAGAGAGAGAGAGAGAGAGAGAGAGAGAGAGAGAGAGAGAGAGAGAGAGATAGAGAGAGTATGTTGGAATTTGCTTCAAGTTTGCCTACCAGTTTCACAAAGTAAAACATGACATTTTGACATATGGTGAAAAGACTGTGTGAGAGAGTGAGAGGGGAAAGAGAGATAGTGAGAGAGAGAGAGAGAGAGAGAGAGAGAGAGAGAGAGAGAGCGAGAGAGAGAGAGAGAGAGAGAGAGAGAGAGAGAGAGAGAGAGAGAAGAGCGTGTGTTTGTGTGTTGGAATAAGCTTAAAATCCACTTGTGAAACAACTCCACACAGTGAGACCTGACATTCTGACATGTGAACAGACTGTGTATGTGGATTAAGAAAAAGGCCAAGAACCCCTATTCTAAACCACAAGCATGGTAATTTAAGCGATGTGTCATATTCAAAATTTTGTCTCCCTAAGTTTTTGCACATTTTAATTATCCCGCTTTCTGCTGCAGATTTTCAATGACGTTTACCATCACGGCTAAGCCATCAGATAATGAACCGCATTAGTGTCACTTGATATCTTGTCACCGTGGAAATATCAACGGAGAGCCCCAAAAACTTGACCATGTTCATAATTTTTGATCTGGCTTGTGGGGAGATAATCTCTTACAAAGGGAGACAATTTTCAACATTAAAAACATCAATCTCATTAGCAAAGCTTGCATCTGCTTTCGGGGAAAACCTAAGAGCCCCGATAATATCTCTAATTCATGATCGGAAATAGCCGTTGTAATTACTATATTAGATGTGTGTAGTCTGCTTTTGTTTCATTTTCATTTGTGGCCTGTGTAAATTCGCGTATGTGTACATTTCACTTCAATGTATGTGTGTACAATGGTTATATTGTTTGGCGCTATATCTAATGGTAAACATTTTAGGATATGCCAGAGGCATGTGCCTTTGTTCGCATCTGGTTTAATGAAAGGGCTTCGGACATCGGTGTAGAATGGGGTCCATAATCTTTCACAAGCTCTAATTATTTCATTTTCTTTTCAGTGCAGAGGTTTCGGGCGTAATCCCGCCAAGCTCTTGCTGCCTCCTGTTAGATAACTGATGAAAGCATTCTATTGTGGTAAATAAACACACGTGAAGCTTAGAAACACACGAAATTCCATCTTCACAGGCTTTGAAGACAATGTTTACCACATCGTGGCATTTTGAATATAGAGGGTGTGCAAGACTGTCTGTGCGTGTGTCTGCCTGCCTGTATCAATGTGCGTTTTAGTGTCTGCATGTCTATATGTGTGTAGGTGCGAGTGTGCGTGAGTATGTATGTATATATTATGCATGATGTGCGTGCGTGCGTTTGTATGTACATACGTATGGAGGGATGGATAGATGGATGTATGGATTGGTGAGTTTAAGTGTATGTATGTATGTGTATGTATTGTGTGTGTGTGTGTGTGGATGGATGGGTGTGTGTATTTATTTAGTATCATACTATAGCATACCTACATGATTTGGTATCATATCAAATTTAACCAAATGAAAGAAGACAGTTTCAAGTACCTAGGAAGTATAATATCATCAAATGGCAGATCAGAAGACGAGATCGAAAATAGGTGCAATAAGGCAAATCAACTCATTGGACAAATGGCACCAATACTAAAGAACAAACATGTATCAATAACTACTAAGAAAGCACTTTACAACACAATCTTCCTATTAACTCTATGCTACCAATGCCAAACCTGGACAATGACAGAAAAAGAGAAAAGAAAAATCACAACAGAAATGAGGTTCCTGAGAAGAATACTCAACGTATCAAGAAAAGATAAGATCAGAAATGAAGAAATCAGGACTAAGGTGGGGGTTAAAGCAGCACTAGATTTTATTAGAAAGCAGCAAGTCAAATGGTTTGGCCATGCAAGTAGGTTACCAGTCAACAGCATGCCACAACAATCAATGATGTACAGACCAGATGGAAACAGAGGAAGAGGCCGACCACGTAAACGTTGGACGGAGGGAATAGCAGAATCCATGGGAATGTCGATATACGAAGCCCACAACCGGGCACTCTCACGAAGTTTATACTTCACCTCGACACCGCAAGGTACAAGAGGAACACGATGAGATGAGATGATGAGAAAGAAGACAGAATAATTATAGAACAGTGCCAGCAGAAATGCAACCCGGCGCCTCTTAATCCACACTGAGCATTGTGCCGTCTGTAGGCATGCATGATTATAATCATAGACCTGGGAGTTCTTGACAAGATCAGACTTGATGAGTCAGGAGACATCTAGAATAAGGAAAGAGACTGATTCTCATAGAGTTAGGCCTGCGAGTCCTCGATCAAACCAGATTTGATGAGTTAGGAGGCATCTAGAATAAGGGAAGAGACTGATTCTCTTAGAGTTAGGCTTGCGAGTCCTCGATCAAAACAGATTTGATGAGTCAGGGAACATCTAGAATAAGGAAAAGAGACTGATCCTCATAAAGCTAAGCCTGAGAGTCCTTGGTCTAGCCAGATGTGATGTATCAGGAGATATCTAGGATAAGGAAAGAGAATGATTCTCATAGAGTTAACATGGTTTCACAGCAAACGTCATAAAGCAAAGTATATACTATATAGCAAATAATAAAGCTATCAGCGCCTCAGGAAATGATAACCGAAAACTGCTGGGGAAATAAAGACATTTCGTAATATCCTAAAATGAAACAGCAAAGAGAAATTCATACAACAAAGACATGAGGTCGGATGATTTTACGTGTGTGACGTGAAATGTCAACAAATATGTGACAAGCGACAATTGTAATCCATTCATCTTTGGCGGAAATCCATTTCTAAGACTCAGATATGCAAATCACAAGGTCCTCATTTCAAATGAGGGATTAGAAGAGCTGATGCTGCCTGTCAACAAACAGAGACTCAATTTCTGTGAACCGTACAAGAAAATGTCGGCCTAGGAAAATACGTGACAACTAAAAATCACGATCAACAATGAAAAAATGTAAAATGTTAAAAACTGAATATCTTCAGGCTTTGATCTAAAACAGTGAAAATATAATAAATCAAATAAAAATTAGATTGTACAAAATAGTCAGACGGATGACATAGCAATGCAAGGAGCAAACAGTTTTAAGAACCTGTGGTACAAATCCACATATTGCCCAGGAATGTTGCATGTAAAACATATTACTATAATTTGTTCTATATATATTTGGTCGATATATGAAGCCCATAATCGGGCACTCTCACGAAGTTTATACTTCACCTCGACACCGCAAGGTACAAGAGGAACATGATGAGATGAGATGAGGTACAAATCCACGAAACAAATTATTGTAATATGTTATACATGCAACATTCCTGGGGCAATATGCGGATGCGAGTCGTAGACAATTTCAAATCTCTGAAAAAGAGCATATTTTTTTAACGTAACTGGTACAGAGAAGTTCGAAGAATATTGTGAGTAAAAAGAAGAAAATCACTGACTTTCAACAAGATCTGTACTTCGAATAAATCTGGCTCATAAACAACATCATGCTTTTTTTATTTTTTTATGTTGCATATCCTTTGCAGGACGCTGCAGTCAACACCAGCATTTTTCAGCTGCTGTTGATGTACTAGGCAAGGTTTAACGTTCAGTAGTTTGCCATTGCTTTCTGAATGACCGGCCCTCATACCAGCACGTTATAACACAACGCGACACGGTCTGCTGCACAAATCGGTCGCGGCTGAGTTTCGAACGTCTTGTACCCGGCTCACGAACCGCGTTCGCAAGCCTTTGGCCACGGAAACCGGCAACATCGTGCTCACGAACCGCGTTCGCAAAACTTTGGCCACAGAGACAAGGCAACATCGTGCTCACGAACCGCGTTCGCAAAACTTTGGCCACAGAGACAAGGCAACATCGTGCTCACAAACCGCGTTCGCAAAACTTTGGCCACGGAGACAAGGCAACATCATGTTGCAGAAGGTGAAATACTTTGATCATAATAAACGTCACACAGTTTTAGATAGAACATTGATGGACATAATAAAAGTCACACAGTTTTAGATAGAACATTGATGAACATAATAAACGTCACACAGTTTTAGATAGAACATTGATGGACATAATAAACGTCACACAGTTTTAGATAGAACATTGATGGACATAATAAAAGTCACACAGTTTTAGATAGAACATTGATGGACATAATAAACGTCACACAGTTTTAGATAGAACATTGATGGACATAATAAACGTCACACAGTTTTAGATAGAACATTGATGGACATAATAAACGTCACACAGTTTTAGATAGAACATTGATGGACATAATAAACGTCACACAGTTTTAGATAGAACATTGATGGACATAATAAACGTCACACAGTTTTAGATAGAACATTGATGGACATAATAAACGTCACACAGTTTTAGATAGAACATTGATGGACATAATAAAAGTCACACAGTTTTAGATAGAACATTGATGGACATAATAAACGTCACACAGTTTTAGATAGAACATTGATGGACATAATAAACGTCACACAGTTTTAGATAGAATATTGATGGCCATAATAAACGTCACAGTTTTAGATAGAACATTGATGGACACAATAAACGACACAGTTTTAGATATAACATTGATGGAAAGCGTGATATTTAAGATCCCTACAAGTCCAGATTCAGTAAAATATATAGCTCACTTTCCTTTCCATATCTTTACAGATAATGTCTGGAGATTTAAACAATCAACCGGGACATCTAGGTCGACTCAGTCTAAAATAAATACCAGGATATGTCGTGGGAAGTATAAGCGACTAGTGTGATATTGACCACATTAACCATCAAGTGCCGACTGAGCTGAATATATGGGGCTAGACCATATATAAGTTGTATTATTAAAGATTGTGCAGTGTTTGAAAATAATGCCGGTCCAAGTGTTGTACTCATCCTCTGTGAAGCCCATGCAACATAATAGGTAAATACAAAATTTGGACCGGCAATATTTTCAAACACTGCACCGTCATGAAAAATACATCCTTGTACTTAATACGCCTCATGGTGTATAAAAGGGTTCTCTGCTTTATACTTTCCACTTCTCACAATCTGGCAATTACATGTCATGGAGATATGTCTATCTGAAGCAATACGCTTGAAATTACTATAAAAACTGTTGTAGCATGGACCTGCTGTGAGTATGCGTCACGTTTCACATCCATACACAAGCACAGGTTCTATGTAGCACTGCAACACTCTTTTCTCATAGCAATTGGCATCTTTTTATTGGGCAGTATATTGTCTATCTTGCAGGGGCAATCTTGGTCATACGATTCTTGCTTTAATCTCTTCAGGGCACATAACGTCAGATGTTATGACTGTTCCGAGATAGTTGCACTTTTTCACTTGTTTAAGAATACTCCCATTTACCCGTATATTACATTGTGGTATTTCTTTCTAATGAGACTCTTGATGACCTGCCAACCATAGTGGAAATAAACAAAGCCATCCAGCAACTCTCCAGCGGCAAGGCGCCTGGTCCTGACTCCATCCCAGCAGAGATATACAAGGCAGGTGGGCCGGTCCTAACAGAGCAGCTTCACCAAGTCTTCACAAACATATGAATGAACGAGACCATGCCACAAGATTTTAAGGACGCGTCAATAGTCCACCTTTACAAACGTAAAGGAAACCGCCAATCCTGTGACAACCACCGAGGCATCTCCTTGCTTTCAATTGCAGGGAAGATACTCGCCAGAATTCTTCTCACTCGCCTCACAGTCCCATCTCGATCAAGGTCTTCTTCCTGAGAGTCAATGTGGCTTCAGAAAAGAACGTGGAACTGTTGACATGATTTTCGCTGCAAGGCAGCTGCAAGAGAAATGTCAGGAACAGAACTGCGAAATGTTCTCCACTTTCATTGACCTTACCAAGGCTTTTGATACAGTCAGCAGAGAAGGACTGTGGAAGATTATGGCAAAATATGGCTGTCCACGAAAGTTTGTCCAAATAGTGCGGCTATTTCATGACGGCATGCAGGCAAGAGTACAGGAAAATGGTGAACTGTCTGAACCCTTTCCTGTCACCAATGGAGTGAAGCAAGGATGTGTCCTGGCACCAACACTGTTCAGCCTCATGTTTTCAGCCATGTTGATGAATGCCTTCGAGAACGACGACATTGGAATAGACATCAACTACCGTATGGATGGAAAGTGATTCAATCTCAGAAGGCTGAAAGCTAAAACCAAAATTAACAGCGCCACCGTCAGAGAGCTCCTGTTTGCTGATGATTGCGCCCTATACGCCAACTCAGAGACGGACATGCAACATAATGTTTCAGCTTTCTCACATGCCTGTGCCAACTTTGGGCTCAATATCAATTTGGAGAAGACTGTAGTTATGTACCAGCCAGCTCCAGGGAATAATCACACTGTGCCGAATATCAAAGTGAATGATCATAGACTAAGTGTTGTGGACAAATTCACCTATCTTGGCAGCACAGTGTCACAAGCTGCCACAATCGATGACGAAGTGAATGCAAAAATCTCCAAGGCCAGTGTAGCCTTTGGCAGACTGTACAAGAATGTATGGGACAGAACTGGAATAAGCCTGCAAACAAAGCTAAAAGTCTACAAAGCAGTTGTATTATCCACACTGCTATATGCTTGTGAAACCTGGACTGTTTATCAGCGACACGCTAGGAAATTAAACCACTTCCACACAGTCTGCCTAAGGAAGCTACTGAAGATTAAATGGCAAGACAAGATTCCAGACACTGAAGTCCTAGAAAGAGCATCCATGCCCAGTATCCACACTCTACTGATGAAGAATCAGATTCGCTGGGCTGGTCACTTGACTCGCATGCCAGATCACAGGCTCCCTAAACGAATTTTTTACAGCGAACTGCGTTGTGGTAAACGCTCCCAAGGTGGCCAGAGGAAACGTTTTAAAGACACTGAAAATTTCACTGAATGCTTTTGGAATTCATCATGACACCTGGGAGGCTGCAGCCAGAGACCGAAATTCGTGGCGTGCATCATTGCGCAAAGGTCCAGTCATTTGTGAGGCAACCAGGACTGCAAGAGCTGTGAAGAAAAGGCAGGACAGAAAAACCACTGCAGGAAATCCTCCTCCAGAGACGTCAAGCATTCTTTGCCCACATTGTCAAAGAACATTTCGAGCCAAAATAGGCCTTATCAGCCATCTTAGAACCCACGGCTCCACACCTTCAACCCCACTGGATGAAATGAATGGTCATCATCATTCTTGATGGACAAACAACATTTCTTTCTTCTCAGAGACGACTTTAATCTATGTCTTCTTATGCTTTAATTCCGACCCTAATAGTTCACTGTGTACAATAACTGTATCTACAAAATGTTACAGGTCCGGTTCGTTGTGTGCAATCAATACTGTATCATCTGCATTACTAATAGCATTGATGTTATGTCCCTCAGTGGCGATGTTAATGAAAATATGTGCCATACAGAGACATCTGAAGCAATTGCGTAAATTGTAGTGTCAAACAATCTTTCCAGTAAAAGTAACGTGACATGCTAGGAATTAAAGTATGACATACCGACTCTAGAATACGAAGAATAATCGATGTTGTCTGTTGCACGAGACCTCATTAAAGAATAAATACATAACAATTTCATATAACCACTGGTAAACATGTCTGCCCTGGGGAATGTCAGAATTTGGGACATCATCCTTTGAAGTTTGAACGGCAATGGCGTGTCCTCGGTCATTTGGTGCAGCCATCAAAGGATACACTAGCGTGAATCTCAACTAATTGACAAGAAAATAATACTGTGATTTGCTTGTTGGTAATGTGAAACTCTTACTGGTTCGTGCTTCTTGGATCTAGTTAAGGTTGTTTGCTACATAGTTTAAATAGAGGTAAAGTTACAGGTATATTGTTTATGTTGTTTTTGGTTTTGTTTGTTCAAAATCAAAGTAAACGGGCAGGAAAATGTTAGTTTATTGGCATTTTACTTCGAACCTTATCTTTTCTTGCTTTCCTCCTGAAATTGTCCAAATAATGAAAGTTATCAAAAATATAAAGACGTTATGTGGAAAATGCTGTCGTTGCTACATGTGGTGTTCGGTTTTCGTATACGACATAATGAGATGATATGACCCGTTTCTTTCTTAGCCACCGTCCCTTATCAGACAAGTCCCAGAGCTTCATCAACCATTTCAGCCTTTACACTGGTCTTCAAGCTTCCTGATCACTTATGATCTCATTCCATAGTAGTCTATTTTGGGCCACTTCTTTTTAGTGCCACGCATGTCTATATTTCTAGATCATTTAATATCTGCTTTATAAATGGTTTTCTCCATCTACCCTTTCCTTTTGTCCCCAGTAGATTTACTTCCACTACTCTCCTTTGTGTTTATTTATGTCTTACGTCGGCGTTTGTGGCGTTCACAATGCCGCATACAGAGGTCGAAATAAATCGCATACGAATTGGACACAGACCGCCTTGCGTTGATTTTCTCAATGGTATGAGCTCTGACTGTTTAGTAAGCACTAGCACACTACTGAATGTAACATTTCTTAGAAAACCAGAAACAACCAATTAAATGTTGAGATTGAATGCGGCATTATGTAAAGCACAAGCAATTAACATGTCTTAGAATGCGACCAAACCACAAGAGCCTTCGATTATGTTAATTGAATAAGTTTTCTTTTTTCTTCAGTTGTCGGACCAGGGTTCGGCTTTTAGGCTTGGAGCACCTATCCCTCTGTGCAAGCTGACCAATAACCTATGGTGGTCCTTATACATCACAGATTCATACTAGGTACTTACTTCGGGACTTGTGTTTGTCTCTCTTTTCCACCCACACTGGGATATGTTCGGTTACTCGATTTGCTAATTGTCTTTCCGTTCTACCTATGTCAGTTGCTTAGCACTCAGAATGGAGTTGATAAATGCAGATAACAGTGCGGGTGGAAAAAAAAGAGTTAATCAGTCTTCACGAATCCCCGTACATGTGTTTCAGATAAAGTATTATTCAATGATTCACTTCATATGCTATATAGCTCTCATCATCATCATCATCATCAAGTGCCGTGCCGGCTGGCGTAGGCGTTCATGGCTCTCCATAGATCTCGGTCTTTGGTTTTCTGGATCAACTCTGCTGCTGATATTCCTCCATGCCACCGTCTCAATCCATCCAGCATCACTTCTCTTGGTCTACCTCTGCCTCTCTTCCCTTCGATCTTTCCAGTTGTTACGATGTTCTCCAATGCCTCTCTTCTCATCACGTGACCGAAGAAAGATGTTTGTCTCTGTCTTATTGTTGTATATAATGTTCTAGTTTCATTAGCCTGTTTCAGGCAGTCGTCGTTAGTTACTCTGGCAGTCCAAGGAATTCGCAACATTCGTCTCAGGAACCACATCTCTGTTGCTTCTAATTTCTTCTTAATTTGTTCATTTACGTTCCAAGATTCACTGCCATACAGCAAAACTGGTTCTACATAGCATTTCAGCACTCTCTTTCTTACATTCAGTGATAGTGACTTATTGCATAAGATACTCTTCATTTTCTGAAAAGCGGCTTTTGCCTGCCCTATTCTACTCCTAATCTCTGTTGTACATCTTCCATCTGATGTTATAAATGCCCCTAGGTATCTAAAATTATCAACTTGGTTAAGGATTTTCCCTTCTATTTCTATGTCACATTTTGGTGTCACCATTTTCTTTGATATTACCATTGTTACTGTTTTCTTGATATTCAAGGAGAGTCCTTTCCTTGCACTCTCTGTTACTACAACGTCTAATAATTGTTGTAGGTCTGTTGAATTATCCGCCACCAATACTGTGTCATCTGCATAGCGTATATTATTTATATTATAACCTCCAACTAGTATTCCTGGCATCTCTTTGATCTCTCTCATTATTACTTCGCTATACAGGGAGAAAAGATCTGGTGACAAGACACACCCTTGTCGTACTCCTAGCTTTATCTGTTCGTAACTACCCTCTTTATTTCCCATTTTAATTGCTGCTACTTGGTTCCAGTAAACATTCTTTATTATTCTTAAATCTTTTCCATCAATGTTGATATCTTCCAACATTTTAATCAGTTCATCATGTTTTACTTTATCAAATGCCTTAGTATAATCTATGAAGCACAAATATATGTCTCTCTGTTTCTCTATTGACCTTTCTATTAGTGTCCGTAATGTATAAATTGCATTGTTTGTGCCCTTTCCTTCCACAAATCCATACTGTTCTTCACTAATTTCCATTTTTATTTTCTTTTTGATTCTTCTCATTATGATTCTGAGTAGAAGCTTAGTGATATGGTTTATAAGGTTAATTGTACGAAAATCTTCACAATCAATTGCTCCTGGTCTTTTTGGTATAGCTATAAATAAAGATTTCAGCATATCACTGGGTAAATATCCACTGCTGTAAATATCATTCAACATTTTGGTTAATATATCTACTCCAAATTCTCCCAATACTTCTAATTCTTCTATTGTGATTTCATCTGGCCCAGCTGTTTTTCCTTTCTTCATACGTTTCATAGCGTCAGCGACTTCTTCTTTCAGAATAGGTGGACCTTCTAAGTTACTATCTTCTGTTAATTCTCCCCTTTCTCCTTCATATAATTCTCTTATATACTCATTCCACCTCTTCATTATAGCATCTTCCTCTAATATTATCTTTCCTGTTTTTGATTTCAAACACCCTGAATTTATTCTTATTTTTCTTCCTGTAAGCTCACTGATTTGTCTGTGCATATTTTTTGTATCTTTAATGGAATTTAATTCAATTTTTTTGCATTGCTCGTTTAACCAACTTTCTTTAGCCTTCCCACATTTATCTTTTATTTCTTTATTTATCTTAGCGTATTCTTGTTTATCATTTTTACTCTGTTTTCTTTTGTCCATCAGTTTTAAGATATCTTCATTCATCCATTTTTTCTTAGCTATTTTGCCTCTCTCCGGTAATACTTCTTTGCTAGTTTGATGAATGGAGTCCCTTAACATTTCCCATTGTTCATCTATACTCTGTATTTTAGTTATTGCATTGTACCTATTTTTCACAGTCACTCTGTATTGTTCTTGCATTTCTTTATCTATTTTCAGAACCTCTTTATTAAGTCTCATGTTCTTAACCATTTTTTTCCCTCTCTTTAATCTTACTTTTATTTGTCCACATAGTGGTACATGATCACTATTACAGTCAGCACCAGGCATTGTCTTTACATTAATTAAAGCATTTCTAAATCTTTTATTAATTAGTATGTAGTCAATTTGGTTGCGTGTTTTCTTATCAGGGCTTATCCATGTGTACAGTCGTCTTTTATGGTGTTTAAACCATGTGTTTCCAATTATCATCTCATTGATATTTGCCCATTCTATTAGCTTTTCCCCTCTTTCATTTCTTGTACCTAAACCATAATTCCCCACTACATCCTCCATTTTTCCCTTTCCTACTTTTGCATTAAAATCACCAAGTATTATTTTTATTTCTTGTGATCCAATTTGAGCCATCGCCATTTCTATTTCGTCGTAAAAGTGTTGTATTTCTTCATCACTACTGCTTGCTGTTGGTGCATATACTTGTATAATATTTATGTCTATTGGTTTGCCTTTGATTTTTACCATAATAACTCTATCTGAAATACACCAGTATCCATTAATTGACTTGGCTGTTTTTTCGTCTAATATTATTCCTACACCTTTTTCATGCGTATCCCCTCCAGAATAAATTATTGTATGATTGTCAGCTATAATTTTGCCCGATCCCTTCCATCTCATCTCACTAACGCCTAGTATATTCATTTTCATGCTATCCATCTCTCCTAGAACATTGGTCAACTTTCCTAGCTCATTTAATGTCCTAACATTCCATGTTCCTACTCTAAATTTATTTATTTTAGTTATGATTTTGCCATCAGTAGCTGGATGACGGTCTGGTGTCACCTGTGGCTCATGACTGTCCCTACCGGACGAGGATGCCCTAAGACAGCCATTAACGTCCTTCACTAACTTTGATTTATGTTTTGCCATGAAGTCTTGGGAAGATAATGTGGTGGTTTCCCCTTGCCTTCCACATCCACATGGTGGTCTTTTACCTCTGCCTTTGACAGCCATTTCCGACTGTAAGGACAAGTGAGTGCCCTGCCCTGCTCAGCTGCAGAGTTGTCCACTTATTCCGGTGGATACTCGGTCCCCAGAGCTGTGTTAGCCACACCGTAGTGTGTTTCCATCCTCTACCGCGGGGAGGTGCAGTTGGGATTTTCCCTTCATAAAGTTATGGTCTCTGACCAAAACTCTCCAGTACTCTGAAACTAATCATTGTCTTCGTACACCAAATCTTGCTGCCTTTATCAAAATACTTGTTTATAATTGTGATTATTATTATTATTATTATTATTATTATTATTATTATTATTACTATTATTATTATTAGTAATAATAAAATGATGTTCTAGATCAGTGGTTCTCAACCGGTGGGGAATTTCCCCCCCCCCCCCAGGGGTGAATTTTAGGGTTTCCAGGGGGGGATTATGATTATTTCTAGATTGTGTTAATACAAGAACCGATTACTTGATATTGTTTTTCCCTTCATACTTTACGGCTCTTTACGTATCACCCTTCTGAAATTCATTTTATAACGTAAGTAGATCCGCAAATCACATTTTATGTAGATGTCTAGACTTGTTTTAGTATGTGCTATTAAACTTAGCTTCAATTATTGCATATACTGTGTAGGGGCAGGGGGACATTTTTAGTGAGAAATGCAAGAGTGGGGGCGGGGGGGGGGGGGGGGGGAATGGCGTTCTAAAAATATTGTGAGGGGGGGGGGGGGGAAATGACGTCCTAAAAATATGGTGAAGGGGGGCACGGGCCAAAAAAGGTTGAGAGCCACTGTTCTAGATGATCCTGTGAAGTTTCCCGAACATACGTATACATTTTGTTGTTATTGCGTTCGATCGCTTTGAACTCAAGAATACCCCCAATTTACGTGCTGCTGCTTCTTGTGTACTGGGCTTATTTATGCGTGTCGGTTAGCATTACCTATTACCAGTGTCCCTCGCCATCAGGCAAAACGCACTCTGACTTCGGAGGTACTTGTAATTTACGTCCCCAAGTCAAGGACGAGAAGTCAACATTTTAGTCCGCCGTACGAGGGTAAGTTAATAAGTAAGTCACACATGGCTGTAGAAAAATAACTAAATATGATAACAACTTAAAATCAGTTTATGTTTATACATACATTGTCCCTTTATTTCTCAACATAATTTCCACCAACATTGATGTTCTTATCCCATAGTTTTATCAGTTCTCCCAAACCGACTGCATAGATCTGCGTGCCCTGTTCTCAATTACCTACCATCCCACAGAACTGTGTGACTTACTTATTGACTCGTCCTCGTAACGTTTTCTACCCAACTCTGCACCGCTTTACTGGAAATCGCTAGGAGCTAAGTCCACTGAAAACACACCTTGGCGGGAGACATTTCGCGAATGACGCCGAAGTTGAATGTGAAGTGGAAACGTGGTTTAGAAAACAGATCGCGCAGTTCTATGCAGCCTGTCGGGGAGGACTGATACATTTATGGGATAAGTGCATCAATGTTGGTGGAAATTGTGTTGAGAAATAAAGGGACAATATATGTATAAAAATAAACTGGTTTCAAGTTGTTATCATATTTAGTTATTTTTCTACATCCATTTGTGACTTTCTTATTAACTTACCCTCGTACATGTGTAGTGATTGAACCCGCTACCTCTCATTAGCACTCCGGACGTTCAAGAACGAGCACTCATACCCATTCGGCCATGTTGACTACCACACGTACGCAACTTACACTTGTTGGTGTTGATACACGTCAATCAATTAGGTTCCGTCTACACATGAACTTGTTGGTGTTGATACACGTCAATCAATTAGGTGCCGTCTACACATGAACTTGTTGGTGTTGATACACGTCAATCAATTAGGTTCCGTCTACACATGAACTTGTTGGTGATGATACACGTCAATCAATTAGGTGCCGTCTACACATGAACTTGTTGGTGATTGATACACGTCAATCAATTAGGTGCCGTCTACACATGAACTTGTTGGTGTTGATACACGTCAATCAATTAGGTTCCGTCTACACATGAACTTGTTGGTGTTGATACACGTCAATCAATTAGGTGCCGTCTACACATGAACTTGTTGGTGTTGATACACGTCAATCAATTAGGTTCCGTCTACACATGAACTTGTTGGTGTTGATACATGTCAATCAATTAGGTGCCGTCTACACATGAACTTGTTGGTGATGATACACGTCAATCAATTAGGTGCCGTCTACGCATGAAAGATGGTTGCAATTTGTGTACACTTGGTTAACCTGATTTGTAGGTGCTTGATAAAGTTCAGGTTTTTAAATTTTTTTGTTTAAAGATATGTGGTTATTCTGAAGATTAGATTAATTTCTTAGATGATTGGTAAATCTGATTTGCAAATATTTGATCAATCTGATTTCTAGATACTTGACCAATCTTATTTGGTACTTTGCCAGTCAGTGTTGGTAAACGTTGCTCACAAAGATTTAAGATATTCTTTACTGGACTTAATGTTGAAAATTTATGAACTGCAAACAAGTATTTTGATGTGGATGCACAGCACACGTCTATTTTAAAACATCGCCTAGAACGAAACAGAATAATGACAATTTCCGAGAGACCACTGAGTGTCTGCAAGTCTCGGGATAAAGTCATGGGTGAAGCAGATTTCTCCGGACTTCCGTTGATGCCCTTGTGCTCTGAATCACGAATTAATTATAGTTAATCGCTCAGTCGTGAGCTACAATATGGCAGTATAGAGATTACCCCCGCTCACAGAAAATTGCACCAAATCAAGGTTGCCAAATGGCATTACTGTCATGAATTCATCTTGTGTAACAGAATTTTCGCCATGACTTATGACCTTGGAACTGAGTATAACTATTCTAGAGAGATGACGGTGAGATTGTTACAAGAGCTGCCACAGTAGGCTAATGATGTGTATTTGTTTTAATGGTTTGTAAAATGTAACCAATGTTGAGTGACTTTGGTACTTATGCAAGGTGTATCTCTCCGTTCCTATATGTTCAGCAATAATATGTCGCCTGAGAACTGCGTTAGTGTGGTGGATAAGCACTCACTTGTCGGCCTGATGGTCATGCGTTCGATCCGTATCGGGGCGGATTCGAGTTTTCAAAATTGATATGGGCTCTCAACTCGACCCAGCATAGAATCGATACACAATGCCACTTAATAACCTTGCCTTCCAGTATGGTTTTTTATAAATGTATCATGTCTTTTAACGTGGCCGAAATATCTCACTTGCCTCCTCATTTATTTCTGTCAACACCTCTCTCTTCATTCCGAGTTTTTCTAGAACCTCTGAGTTTGATTGTTTTTGTTTCCATGAAATACTACATATTCGTCTGTATATCCACATTTCCAGGGTCTCTATGCGACTTTCTAGGTGCTTGGCCAATGTCCAGGATTCTGCGCCATAAAATAGCGTTGAATAAAAGTTGCATTTGACAATTCTCATTTTTAATAGGTTGTTAATCTCTCTAGATGTTAATACTGATTTCATACTGTTGAAAGCATTTTTGGCCATTCCTGCTGTCCTTAAGAGAGGTCAAATTTGGCTATATATTATCATTCAGTTAATATCTGTTATATCAGTTAATGAACTGATCACAGCCATCTGCAACTGTGTCATAAATTATTGAATGTCAGATGATGGTCTTGGGCTACTACCACCACCCAGTAATGAAATGTCGCCTTTGTGGAACCGGTACGGTCGACAGGAGCAGCAGAACAGCCAGCACTGTCCGCGTTAAATTACCAAATTAGATATAACTACCCACAAAAGGAATATTTATAGCTGATGTGTTGCTGATGCGATCACACGGCACACCTGGGACAAGAACACAGACGGGATCAAAGACTCGGGTGATAGTGTGCGTTGGCGAACCATAAAATCCCACGCTAATCGGCATGCATAGTACATGCTAATGATGATGATGATCATGTTATTCTGAATTACATACATTTTGGTCCTGGCTGGTGCTTCTGAGTCCGTGGACCTCGTGAAGATTCTCTTTGTGGGATCTATAGGAAAACAGGGTTTCCTGTAGAGATACCCAAGTGCAGTGACGTTGACCTCTAATCAAATCTGAAGCCAACCCTGTATTGGCCAGCAAGAAAGCAGCTTATCATTGTATGCTAATTTGCTATATTTAGTATATTCTAATTAATTATGTCATCATCATATAAGATCAGTTGCCATCTTTACAGCCAAGCTTGCCAGCAATAGATCATAAGAACTCCATCTCTCGCAGTGAAGGCACTGTTTGCGTCCTTTTCTTGTTCATCATAACTCTGATACATCTTTTAAATTATGCACTGTCCGTTGTTTTGGAACACAAAGATATTCTACATCTCGCTTTGCTCTCGGCACTAGATTGTAGTCTATTGACAATGAAACAACTACAACCCATGGAGAGAGAACATGGCCAAACTATGTTTACAATATGAGCCATGCCGTACCTGCTTTGCTGGACAGTTGACCTGGGTTCATACTGTATGCGTGTCCTCTGATGTGAAGTACCGATGCTCGTCGGGTGCACTCCACAGGGCTGTTAACCTGGAGAGGGGATGGAGAGCTCTCAACACTAGTCCTCGCGGCGACTGAACGTCGGGTTTCAAGAACGATCTCTATACCAACCTTACTCTGGCATATGCAAGCTCTTTTCGGGCTCATATTACAAAAACGCCAATGCATCCTTCGTAGGAGTTAAACCTACTTCTCCCAGATAATTTACCATTCAGCCAACCAACCAACTAACTAACCAACTATCTAGATGGCTTGGCCACTGTGGCACGGACGAGACCAGAACACGGTGCTCATCCGTGACTCTGGTGCTCGTGTGAGATGGCGAAACATAACCTCCCATGTTTATCTGCATGGTACGTGATGATAATGAACTAACCAACTAACCATTGAAGCATGTAAATTAGTTAGTATACAAATGTTGACAATGAATCCGGATAAAATTAAAACATGCTGGTGTAATTGTTGGTATTTTCAGGAATACATCTTTTCAGTTCCATAAACGATTACACGGTGAAAATTGTAATATTGCGCGGCCTTCTACAAAGCAAGATTCAAGTTGTATGCACTCATCCTTAGTTCTATTCTTCACAGTTCCAGCCATACTTTAGATGCTTGGTGCCCTTTTAAGATTGGCTCAGCATCAGCTGTAACTGATTATTGCTACTTAAAAACACATTCTAGTTCTGTTTACACTAAGGAAAGATGAAAATAAATATTTTGATAAACAAGCTGATTGTTTAAATGCTATGTTTGCCAGAACTATGTCATTTGTTTGGTCACGAGAGGGGGATATTCACTTTCTTATAAAATATCAATTTTGCGAAATAAGACTAAACCCAAAAGGTTGATATTTAGCCTTTACTTTTTTAACTAACATTACCTAGTAAATCACACAAATTTAGTTGCATATCCTTTATAGGACGTCGTAGTCAACCCCAGTATTTTTTAGCTGTTTGATATCTTTTGGCAAGCTTACGTTCAGTAGTTTGTCATTGCTTTCTGAACGGCCGGCACCGATAATATTTCTTAAAACACCAAAATCCAACGCAAGGCGGTCTGCTGCCAAACTACCCGCAGCTGTGTTTCGAACGCGGAATGCGGGATTACAAACTTCGTTTGTAACACCTTCGCCACGGAGCAGGCTAGTAAATCACAGACAGTAAATACTGGCAGTTCTCTTTACACTAAGGACAGTACAGACAGTAAATAGTGGCAGTTCTCTGTACACTAAGGACAGTACAGACAGTAAATACTGGCAGTTCTCTTTACACTAAGGACAGTACAGACAGTAAATACTGGCAGTTCTCTTTACACTTAAGGACAGTACAGACAGTAAATACTGGCAGTTCTCTTTACACTTAAGGACAGTACAGACAGTAAATACTGGCAGTTCTCTTTACACTTAAGGACAGTACAGACAGTAAATACTGGCAGTTCTCTTTACACTAAGGACAGTACAGACAGTAAATACTGGCAGTTCTCTTTACACTTAAGGACAGTACAGACAGTAAATACTGGCAGTTCTCTTTACACTAAGGACAGTACAGACAGTAAATAGTGGCAGTTCTCTTTACACTAAGGACAGTACAGACAGTAAATACTGGCAGTTCTCTTTACACTAAGGACAGTACAGACAGTAAATACTGGCAGTTCTCTTTACACCTAAGGATAGTACAGACAGTAAATACTGGCAGTTCTCTTTACACTTAAGGACAGTACAGACAGTAAATACTGGCAGTTCTCTTTACACTTAAGGACAGTACGACAGTAAATATAGGCAGTTCTCTTTACACTAAGGACAGTACAGACAGTAAATAGTGGCAGTTCTCTTTACACTAAGGACAGTACAGACAGTAAATACTGGCAGTTCTCTTTACACTAAGGACAGTACAGACAATAAATACTGGCAGTTCTCTTTACACTAAGGACAGTACAGACAGTAAATACTGGCAGTTCTCTTTACACTAAGGACAGTTGAAAATAAATATTTTCATAAACAAGCTGATCACTGAAATTCTACGCTTGCCAGAACAATGTCAGATGTTTGGTCAATACTGGAGATGATTGCAACATCCCTTACAGGATGTACAAGTACCTTTTACATATTTACGTCTCCTTGTATATGTTTGTTGTTTATCCAGGATATTAACACACCTTGTTGTTTCATCATACAAAAATCAAAGTCATATTAATAATCTGAGTTCAACACGCAGCAGATACAATATGAGTATAAATACAGCCAAAACTGAAGTAATGCAAGTTAGCAGATCGCCTGATCCACTAAATACACGGATAAATAGCACAACTCTGAAACAAGTTAAAGAGTTCAAATATCTTGGAAGTATGATCATAGAAGATGGCAGATTGGACAGAGAAATCGAAATCAGTTGTCAAAAAGCTAGTGCACCATACATATGATATTACATATCAACTATCACCCTTACTGAAACATCCAAATATACCCATGTCCACTAAAACGACACATAATAAGCAGCACATCCACACCAACCCTATGCTACCAATCTCAAACTTGGAATTTATCCAAATCACACTTTCACAAAATCAACACATGTGAGATGAGATGCCTAAAGAGAGCTGCCAACTTAACAATCCGAGACCGAGTAAGAAATTCTTTATCAGAGAGACAGTGGGGTCAACACCAACAACTACCATCACTGGCCTTACATCAAAGATCATCTGCGATGAGACCACGAGGACTTCCAAGAAGAAAATGGATTGACGACATCAACGATATTGTACAATCACACGGAATGACACTATCCAATGCCGCTCATTGGGCGCTGGAACGCAAATTATTCCCCCCCACGACGCTTGACGGCAGAAGTGGAAGATGATGATGATGATGATGTTTCATTTTCTAATCTAAACTGATGCCTGTCTGCACAAGTCATGTGAGATAGCTTTCGGCATGTTGGACACACAGTGCGTGTTAAGCAAGTCAACTGTAAAAGTACCATGGGTTGCGTGAGAAACTTAATCAGCAGAGCATCAGTTCCTGTCTCGTATGTGCTCTTTGAAGCACCAGACAACGTAATGACCCTTGTCTAAATATGTGTGACAGATCATGGTTACAACTGTTTATTTTCCGAAAGAGCGAATTTGAGGATAAACCTGAATTGACCGTTTTAATATGTTTGGCTCTGTGGCAAAGGGGGGTTATGGGTGCAATTTGTAATCCCGCATACCTCGTTTAAAACACAGCTGCAGGCGATTTGGCAGCAGACCGCCTTGCGTTTGTTTCCCATACAAAGGTATGAGTGCCTGGTCGTTCAGAAAGCAATGGCAAACTATTGAACCTAAATTTGCCAAGAAAGGAGTCTCTTAGTCATATTGCGACGTATGGTCGACTCCTAGAGGAGCCGAGCTGGTCACAGAACAATAATAAACTGACTATTATAGGGTTTTGAACTTCTGACATGTGTGTTAGTTAGTTAATGAACTAATCAATCAATGTGCAATCACAACTCTGTCACCTATGTAACGTTTCTGACTCGGCCTGTGTAACAGTTATATCTGGTTTATATATTTATATACCATTGTAACATTTGTTAATACACGGTGAACACGTCTGACCCGGCCTGTGTATACGTTATATTTAGTTTATATATTTATATACCAGTGAGCTTTTGTCTGCATGTAGTCCATGACCTGTGGCGTTGCTGATCATATATGTCCACAGACTTCTGTCTCGGGTATTGCCAGTTATTTCTTATACTGATATTCCTCCATGCCACTATGTCAAACTGTCCAATATCTTCTCTCTTAGCACCCACCCCCTCCCCCCCCCCCCCCCCCCTCCTCTCATCCGCTCCAATATTTTTGTTGTGACGACATACTCCAGCTTTCCCCTTCTCGTGACATACCCAAAGATTGTGGGATGTCGTCTACTGATGCGAGTAACCAGTTCTCTTTATGATTTAACTTCTTTCAAGATATCTTCACTACTTTTTTCTATCCGCCCATGGTGGTCTCATCATTCTGGTATAAAACGAAATCTCCACAGCTTCCACATAATTCCACATCTGTCTTCTAGTTGTCCATGATTCGTTTCTATACATCAGTATGGGCTGAATATAGCTCTAAAAAATTAATTTTATCACATCCATAGACCAAGATAAATTGCAGAGAATTTTCTTCATCTTGTAAAATGTTGCTTTGGGCTATTCAACATTTACCGTCCGTAATAAATCTCCCATCTGCTGTCTTTAAAGTCCACAAATACTTAAATACATTGACTTGGTGAAACTTAACGTAAGCAGTGATGTATCGTTATCCAGTGATGTATTATCAGTATACATCATTATATTCGCTCTCGTTAAAATGCATTTAAAGGCGATAATGAGATGATCGGATAAAGCTGTTAGGCACACAACGCCGTGTGACATCGTGTCTGAACTAATACATGTCCCAGATTTACGATACACGGAGCATTTTGTCATCACGTGATTCCAGTTGTCAGTTATCAGGGGCAGGTTGACACTCTGTGACCTAGGTTTCAAACATATATAATTGTTTGTTTTTTTTTTGCATTTTCTTTTTACAGGACATCGCAGTCAACACCAGCATTTCTGCCGCTGTGATCTTTTGGCAAGATTACGTTCAGTAGTTTGCCGTTTCTTTCTGAACGACCGGTACCGGTACCAATGCGAAATCAACGCAACGGTGTCTCCTGCCAAATCGCGCGCAGTTTTTTTTTTTTTTTTTGCATATCCTATTTACAGGATATCGCAATCAACACCAGCATTTTACTGCTGTTGTTGATGTCTTGGCAAGTTTACGTTCAGTAGTTTGCCATTGCTTTCTCAACGACCGGCTCCCATACGAATACGTTAAAACCTAGCGCAACGCGGTCTGCTGCCAAATCGGTCGCAGCGGTTTCGAACGCAGGTAAGTTGGCTTGTGAATCGCTTCTGTAAGGTCTTAGCCGCGGAGACCAGCCTATAATATATATTTACTTAATATTAGTTGACTAAACAAATGTTAGTTGCGTGTCCTTTACAGGCGTCGCCCTCAAGCCCATCATATTTTGGCTGTTTATAATTTTCTAGGCAATTTTACGTTTAATAGATTGTGACCGCTGTCTACATTGTGAGAATCGATACAAAGCGGTCTGCTTTCAAATCGCATGCGGCTAATTATGACCCCGGTATATTGAGATAGATGAACTGCGTGTCCTACCCCTAGGCTACAGCATATTGATGTGTAGAAAAGGACACGAAGATCACTCGGGAAACATAACTGGTGAATTGAAGTATTATTGTTGTTATTGCTGATGTGTATGAACCATTTAGAAGACATACACGACTTCAGCCTCATTTATTGGCGTTCCGATAGAAATAGCCCTAAAGGGGGCTTGCATGTATCGGTATGAGGGTGAAGTAGAGATTGTTCTCCCGACCCGGCATAAGGGTGATGTAGAGACTGTTCTCCCGACCCGGCATGAAGGCAGAGTAGAGATTGCTCTCCAGACCCGGCTTGAGGGTGAAGTAGAGACTATTCTCCAGACCCGACATGAGGGTGATGTAGAGACTGTTCTCCAGACCCGACATGAGGGTGAAGTAGAGACTGTTCTCCAGACCCGACATGAGGGTGATGTAGAGAATGTTCTCCAGACCCGGCATGAAGGCAGAGTAGAGACTGTTCTCCAGACCCGACATGAAGGCAGAGTAGAGACTGTTCTCCAGACCCGACATGAGGGTGAAGTAGAGAATATTCTCCAGACCCGACATGAGAATGGTGTAGAGACTGTTCTCCAGACCCGACATGAGGGTGATGTAGAGAATGTTCTCCAGACCCGGCATGAAGGCAGAGTAGAGACTGTTCTCCAGACCCGACATGAGGGTGAAGTAGAGACTGTTCTCCAGACCCGGCTTGAGGGTGAAGTAGAGACTATTCTCCAGACCCGACATGAGGGTGATGTAGAGACTGTTCTCCAGACCCGACATGAGGGTGATGTAGAGAATGTTCTCCAGACCCGGCATGAAGGCAGAGTAGAGACTGTTCTCCAGACTCGACTTGAGGGTGAAGTAGAGAATATTCTCCAGACCCGACATGAGAATGGTGTAGAGACTATTCTCCAGACCCGACATGAGGGTTATGTAGAGACTGTTCTCCAGACCCGACATGAGGGTGAAGTAGAGAATGTTCTCCAGACCCGACATGAGAATGGTGTAGAGACTATTCTCCAGACCCGACATGAGGGTGAAGTATAGATTGTTCTCCCGACCCGGCATGAAGGTGAAGTAGAGATTGTTCTCCAGACCCGACATGAGGGTGAAGTAGAAAATGTTCTCCAGACCCGACATGAGAATGGTGTAGAGACTATTCTCCAGACCCGACATGAGGGTGAAGCATAGATTGTTCTCCCGACCCGGCATGAGGGTGAAGTAGAGATTGTTCTCCAGACCCGGCATGAGGGTAAAGTAGAGACTGTTCTCCAGACCCGACATGAGGGTGAAGTAGAGATTGTTCTCCAGACTCGACATGAGGGTGAAGTAGAGAATGTTCTCCAGACCCGGCATGAGAATGGTGTAGAGACTATTCTCCAGACCCGACATGAAGGTGAAGTAGAGATTGTTCTCCAGACCCGACATGAGGGTGAAGTAGAGACTGTTCTCCAGACCCGGCATGAGAATGGTGTAGAGACTATTCTCCAGACCCGACATGAGGGTGATGTAGAGACTGTTCTCCCGACCCGGCATGAGGGTGAAGTAGAGACTGTTCTCCAGACCCGACATGAGGGTGAAGTAGAGACTATTCTCCAGACTCGGCATGAGGGTGAAGTAGAGACTGTTCTCCAGACCCGACATGAGGGTGAAGTAGAGACTGTTCTCCAGACCCGACATCAAGGTGAAGTAGAGATTGTTCTCCAGACCCGGCATGAGGGTGAAGTAGAGATTGTTCTCCAGACCCGACATGAAGGTGAAGTAGAGACTGTTCTCCAGACCCGACATGAGGGTGAAGTAGAGATTGTTCTGCAGACCCGACATGAGGGTGAAGTAGAGAATGTTCTGCAGACCCGGCATGAGAAAGGTGTAGAGACTATTCTCCAGACCCGACATGAAGGTGAAGTAGAGATTGTTCTCCAGACCCGACATGAGGGTGAAGTAGAGACTGTTCTCCAGACCCGACATGAAGGTGAAGTAGAGACTGTTCTCCAGACCCGACATGAAGGTGAAGTAGAGATTGTTCTCCAGACCCGACATGAAGGTGAAGTAGAGATTGTTCTCCAGACCCGGCATGAGGGTGAAGTAGAGATTGTTCTCCCGACCCGGCATGAGGGTGAAGTAGAGACTGTTCTCCAGACCCGGCATGAGGGTGAAGTAGAGAATGTTCTCCAGACCCGGCATGAGAATGGTGTAGAGACTATTCTCCAGACCCGACATGAGGGTGAAGTAGAGAATGTTCTCCAGACCCGGCATGAGGATGAAGTAGAGACTGTTCTCCAGACCCGGCATGAGGGTGAAGTAGAGAATGTTCTCCAGACCTGGCATGAGGGTGAAGTAGAGACTGTTTTCTAAACACGGCATAAGGGTGAATAGAAACTGTTATCCCGACCCGGCATGAGGGTGAAGTAGAGAATGTTCTCCAGACCCGACATGATGGTGAAGTAGATACTGTTTTCTAAACACGGCATAAGGGTGAATAGAAACTGTTATCCCGACCCGGCATGAAGGTGAAGTAGAGACTATTCTCCCGACCCGGCATGAGGGTGAAGCAGAGACTGTTCTCCAGGCACGGCATAACATTGGTGTAGAGATTGTTCTCCAGACCCGGCGATGAGATTTAATTTGCACGGGGACTGTCTTTTAGAACTTCCACTCTCCAATGCCAGAAACGAGCTGGGTGTACAATTCTGGCAGGGGAACTGCTTTACGAATAGGCTGATCAGGGTGTCACCAGGTCATAAATCAACAGGGGACTGACTGAGGACAGGATTGTAATGTTTCCCCATCTTCCTTGTAGGACACATTGACTGAGGACAGGTTTGTAATGTTTCCCCAGCTTCCTTGGGGATTCGGACAATAGGACATACTGACTGTGAGGGCTGAGGAAACATTAGAAACCTGAGCAATAGGACATATTGACTGAGAACAGGTGTGTAATGTTTCCCCAGCTTCCTTGTAGGACACACTGACTGAGGACAGGTTTGTAATGTTTCCCCAGCTTCCTTGTAGGGGACACTGACTGAGGACGGGTTTGTAATGTTTCCCCAGCTTCCTTGGGGATTCGAGCAATATGACATACTGTCTGAGGATAGGTTTGTAATGTTTCCCCAGCTTCATTGGGGATTCGAGCAATATGACATACTGTCTGAGGATAGGTTTGTAATGTTTCCCCAGCTTCCTTGGGGATTCGAGCAATATGACATACTGTCTGAGGATAGGTTTGTAATGTTTCCCCAGCTTCCTTGTAGGACACACTGACTGAGGACGGGTTTGTAATGTTTCCCCAGCTTCCTTGGGGATTCGAGCAATATGACATACTGTCTGAGGATAGGTGTGTAATGTTTCCCCAGCTTCCTTGTAGGACACGCTGACTGAGGACAGGTTTGTAATGTTTCCCCAGCTTCCTTGGGGATTCGAGCAATATGACATACTGTCTGAGGATAGGGTTGTAATGTTTCTCCAGCCTCCATGAGGATTCGAGCAATAGCACATGCTGACTGAGAAGGCTGGGGAAACATTACAAACTTATGCAGTAGGATATACTGACTGAGGACATGTTTGACATGTTTGCCCATCCTCAGTGACGATCCGAGCAATGTCAGGCAGGCCGGTAGCAAGTATGCTTGTCACTGCACTATTGCGGCTTCTTTTTAACCTGTTGAAACGTCACGGATCCGTACAGACGCCATGAGGCGCTGAGGATAGAAGGTGGCAGCCGCATATTTGTATAGACCAACCTGCACTTAAAGGATGATGTGGGTAATATCATGCCGCCCTCCTTTAGTTTCCATGACATTTTCTGGTATCCCTTTATAGGATGAGTCAATCTGGGAACCCATGTCAATTTTATAAATGGTCTCGATGGGAATTTGAACTCTACCGAAACCGACAGGCAAGCTACCGTGTTTTCGAACAATTTTTAAAAAAAAGTTTGTTGCTTGACCTTTATAGGACGTCGCAACCAACACAACATTTATTGGCTGTTTGTTTATTTTTTAGGAAATTTTACGTGCAGTAATTTCGCAATTTGTGATTGTCTAGGTGCAGTAGTTTGCCATCGCTTTCTGAACGGTCGACGCTCATGTCTTTGTGAGAATCACGTCCTTCATGGACGTCGCTACCAACCCCTGAATTTATTGGTAGTTTTTTTTTTTTTTTTTCATGTAATACGTGCAGTAGTTTACCAGTGCTTTCTGAACGGCTAATGCTAATATTTGTGTGAAAATCAACGCAAAGCGATAAGAATCCAAATCGTCTGCGGCTGGCTTCGAATCGGGTATCTCAAGATTGTGAAACTTGGTTCACTACCTCTAAACCGCAAACTCGAATAATGTTCTGTATTATAAATCTAGCTGAGTATATGAATGCTGTTTCATGTTGTGCTAAATGTGGGCTAAATGATGTATTATCATCATCATCATATGTTATACCGATAAACGTGGGCGGTCACGTTATACGGTCACCAGTGTCGTAAACTAGGTCGGTGTTGTGATTTCCATTACGCCATGTGTCCAAGCCATTCAGATATAAGATGTTGTATATGAGTATTCTATTGTGAGCTTTCAAATTTTACAATGTTGATATAAAAGCGACCATTCACGGTCATTTTTTAACCATATAATATATACCACACGTTAACAAATGCATGAGATAAAATAAGGCCTGCTATGTTTAACTTGTGTACTTTCTCAAAACTGCATTAAATCCTTTAATGTTTTTTACGTCTCTCACAAATTCTTCCACACATTATTTGTTAGACACGCCGTTCGGTTTATGGAATCACAAATGGAATGCTCTAAATAATTACAATTATTTCTACCGCCCTTCTTGAATTCTACAAAACAAAATGGGTGCACCCCTTTGGTGTCTCTTTGTGTTCGCACATTTGATGCATTGCTGCAAATGTTTTCTGGGGACTGGCAATTTTCTAATTAGTTTTGAATGTCGGGCGCGTTCTTTTCAGCTGTGTTAATATCGTAGCACTTTGGCTTTCTAGTATACTAGCCGTGAGTCAGGGACAAGGATTTGTTTGTGCAATAAATTCAGGCTCACACTGTGGGTATTAATTATTTCTTCGGAAAGAATGGATATTGCAGAAGGTAGCTGGACAAATCATCCCATGATAAGGTGACCTAGTATATTAGAAGTTATGTCACTTCACACTCCTACTACAGTATCTGCCTTTGAATTATCTTTCTTACTTCTTGCTTCTTCTTCCCTCCTTCTCCCTTCCTCCTTCTTCATCCTTCCTTCTTCCCACCTCCTTCTTCCTCCCTCCTCTTCCTCCCTCCTTCTTCCTCCTTCATTCTTCCTCCCTCCTTCTTCCTCCCTTCTTCTTCTTCTTCTTCTTCTTCTTCTTCTTCTTCTTCTTCTTCTTCTTCTTCTTCTTCTTGAGGCCTCATGAGGGCATAGGCCGTCAAAACCATCGCTCTACTAATCTTCTGCAGTTGACTGAATATTTTCTCCTTATTATTTATACCTGTCTCTAATTCTCTTCTCTGTTTATTTTTAGGTTTCCCTCTATTTCTTTCGTCGTGTAAATACTAGTGTAGCGAGCTTATATTGATACTCTAAGGCGTCTAAGCACGCTTCTATTTAATTGTATTTATTAAGCACATTGTGTTGAGGTTCTACATAGAGCCTGTACTTTTGTATGGATGTGAAACTTGGACAATGAGCAGTCAAGCTGAAAAACATCTGATGGCTGTAGAAATGTGGTTTCTGAGGAGAATGCAAAGAATACCATGGACAGACAGAAAAACTAATGACCAAATACTACAGGAAACAAATGAAAGTCGTAAATTGAAAAGAGAAATTAGACGTAGACAGTCCAAATTTTGGACATGTTATGAGAAGAAATGAATCGGAGAACTTAGTGACAACTGGCATGATCGAAGGGAACAGACCAAAGGGAAGACCGATAATTAAATACTTGGTGGATTGGCCACATGGCATGGTCGAAACAGGAACACTGAGCTGATCCATGACTCTGGTGATCGAGTGAGATGGCGAGTCATGACCGCCCACGCTTTCCGGCATGGCACATGATGGATGGATTAAGCACAGCAGCGGTGGCATAGTGGTTAATGTCCATGATTACCAAGACTGTAGTCCAGTTTCAATCCCTACCAGTGGCAGGATTCGTGCTGTCTACCAGTGACAGGATTCGTGCTGTCTACCAGTGGCAGGATTCGTGCTGTCAACCAGTGGCAGGATTCGTGCTTTCTACCAGTACGCCTCTTTAGGCGACCACATCTCATACCATAGGTACAGAATCATGTTCAGAATTTCCCTGGAATATCTGGGAATGAAAGACTGCAAGGAATTTACTGACCATTTCATCTCATTATAATTACACAAATATCTACACCAGTGTTTCCCAACCTTTTTTGTACCATGCCCCACTTAAGCCTTTCTAAAATTCATATTGCCCCCCTCCCCCGCCCCATGCCCCCCCCCCCCCCCCCTCAACATATACATTATTTTTAATATTCAAAAATTGAAATGTTCACTAAAGAAACTTGAATGATAGGTTTTAGGAAGAAATCACTAGGTAATTACTGAGCAAACACAGTAAGTAAATTTTCAAAACATATAATGGAGAACTGAAATTCAAGTACAAAATAATTTTAATGAAAGATTTTTCTATATTATTTTAATTATTAGTAATTATTTATTATTTAAATTTAGTGAGATCCTTGCGCTGGTTGCTTGCTGCAAAGAGATCTTATGTCAGGTTCCAATTTAGTTAACTTCAGTCTCAAGACTCCTCGTTTTGTTATATTCCATTTTCGAATTGCCCCCCTTAACAGTCAAATTGCCCCCCTGTGGGGCGTGGGCCCCACGTTGGGAAACACTGATCTACACGTTCTTTCACACGACTTGAAACGTAATGTGTGCATGTTGGTAGCCCATATTTTCCCATACCAATCAGCAGTCGATAGGAGGTGTGGTCAATATCTCGGTAGTCGTTTTTGCTCCCCATAACAGTTGATAGAACCCATTTAAGCTGTGAATACTCTAGTCAAGACTCGTTAGAAACATAATACACGTCGATTTTGATTCGAACACAAGCGCATTGGCCGACAGGCAAGAGTGCAGGCCACTGCGCCACGCAGATCCATTACGTCATTGTGTCATGATGGTCTTACCCGACATAGGAATCTCGGTGGATCAGTGGTTTGATGGCTTGCCCGTCCGCCACTGGTCATATTTTACTGTATTAAGCGAAGAGGATGTCTCTTTCGCATTGACATGGGATCTCATGACGTTCCGGCTTAAATGAACACAATGCGTTGTCATAAGAAGTAAAGGCGGCCGGCGTGGCATTGACATCATCACCCATCGAGTGCCGACTGATCTAGACAGATACTGTGCTAGCACCATATACCCAAACAGTGCATGTCATTGGCAGGACGTTGCCATCAACCCGAGATTGATTTCTAGAAGTTTGCCATTGCTTTCTGAACGGCAAGTCAACGCTGAATTTCCACTTTATACTGGTCAAGGGATTGAACCCCTACCCAGCCATACGCGCACCGGAAGTTTAAGAGCGTGCGGTCTTATCCTTTCTGCCACGCCGACTTCTAGTGAGAATCAAGGTGAATAAACAGGTCCTTTACTTTTACTAACTCTTCACCTCCCAAAGGTTTTTGTTTTGTTTTTTGTTCGCATATCCTTTACAGGACATCGCTGTCAACATCAGCATCTTTCAGCTGATTGTTGATTTCTCGGCAAGATTACGCTCAGTAGTTTGCCATTGCTTTCTGAGCGGCCGACTTACATACTCTGTAAGCCACCAATGCAGCGAGAACCGCTACCGATTATCGCGCAAGTTACGTTTCTCACGTGGATATAGTCCCATCGGTAGTATTTGCAATACCCCTACATCTACCTGTTACTGGGTGAGTCACTTCTTGATAACAAAGTTTTTTTAAATGTCACATATCCCTTACAGCAGTGGTTCTCAACCGGTGGGGAATTCCCCCAGGGGGAGAATTTTAGTGTTTCCCGGGGGTGGAGGGGTTGGGGGGATTAAGATTATTTCAAGATTGCGTTAATACAAGAACCGATTACTTGATACTGTTTTTCCCTCCATACTTGACGCTTCTGTACTTCTCTCTCTTCTGAAATTCATTTTATAACGTAAGTAGACCCGCAAATCAAGTTTTATATAGACGTCTAGACTTGTTCTAGTATGTGTTATTAAATTTAGCTTCCATTTGTATGTATACTGTGTAAGGTGGGATTGGCGGGGGGGGGGGGGGGGAAAGAGAATTTATAGGGAGGAATACGAAAGGGGGAAATGACATTCTGAAAATATTGTGAAGGGGTGCACGGGCCTAAAAAAGGCAGTGGCCTTACAGGACGTTGCAGTCAACACCAGCATTTTCAGCTGCTTTTAATGTACTAGGCAAGTTTTACGTTCAGTAGTTTGCCATTGCTTTCTGAACGACCGGCTTACATACCCCCGTAAGTTACCAGCGCGGCGCGATGCACTGCCGAGTCTCGCGCAGCTATTATCCTCACGTGGATATACGGGATTATGAACAACGTCGTTAACTCCTTGGCCAGGGAGGAAGGCGTTTTTTTCCCTTTAGATCTGTTTTTTTTTTTTTACTAGATCTGTTTTTATTTCTTTAGATCTGTCTGTGTTGTCCCGTCTCTGATGAAGATTTATGTAGTCGAAACGTCGTGTGTTGTGTCCCAGAATACTAATTTTTATTTTATTATTTTATATATATATATATATATATATATATATATATATATATATATATATATATATATATATATATATATATATATATATATATATTATATGCCGGTCTCTCTGGCTGTGGGGTTACAACACTTTCTCTCTGTAATCCCGTTTATCACGCAGAGTCTCGTAGCGGAGCGAGAGCTGAGGTGGTTCGACCCCCGCTCGTGACTTGCGGGATACTGAGCCGGCCGCTCAGAAAGCAATGGCAAACTACTGAGCGTAATCTTGCCAAGAGATCAGCATACAGCTGAAAGATGCTGGTGTTGACAGCTAAGTCCTGTAAAAGGATATGCTAAAAAAAAAAAATATATATATATATATATATATATATATATATATATATATATATATATATATATATATATATATATATATATATATATGATTGTCTCTTGCTGTGGGGGATTTTCACTATGTGATTTATGTTCACCTTTATAGCTTATAGAATCAGTTGTAAGGTATGTAGACAGTGCCCGTCTTTAGTATGTTTCTTCTTTCCACAGGAGCTACGTATACCTAACTGTACTTCACATACGTAACACGCTCATATGGGCTTTTCTAAACATCATTTACCCAAGCCAGTATTGATCACCAACAGAGATGTATTTGATTTAAAGACCGACTAGAAACGCGTTGAGGTTTCTCTTTATCGCAGTAAAGATGTGTCTTCCTTCGGAATATATTAAGACAACAGTGTCAAACACTCTCAGGAGAGCTTAGCTGGAGAAAAATTGAGTAACTGAGAGACGTGGACAGACGCTGTTAATGTCAGACAAATTGAAGTCTGCAATCCACTGGGGAGGAGTTATCGGGGGAAAAGACAAGGGGAGGATAAAAAAGAAAGATACCGACAGTGAGTGGTAGTTAGAAAGGGAAAAAAAGAAGAATAATACGGTAGTATTAAATTTTTACATTTTTGAGAATAAATGAAAGAACTGAGCATTATATATGTGGTAAAATAAAGGAAAACAACATACTTGAGAATTGGTGTGCTGATGCCGATGTAGTGGGTTCAATATCTACACCGGTTAGTTGGACTAAAATGTTGACTTCTTGTCCTAGACATGGGGACGTAAAATACAAGTACCTCTGAAGTCGGAGTAGGTTCGCCTGTTGGCAAGGGACACTGGTAATAGGGAAAGCTAATCACATATCATGAACCATTTCGCAATCACTAAATACAATTACCTGGGCTTGTTAACTTAACAGTTACGGAAACATTCTTAGAAAATCGTGGACCAAGAAGAAGAAAAATAATGACATGTTACTATATCTCAACATGGAATTCAACTGGTCATAAAATACATCATGGCTCGTAAACTGCGCTGCTTTAGACGTATTAGTCGTCAAATTTACTCAGAAAGAACAGTAAAGACGTGGCTGCTGAAAGATGACACATGGGCGGACCGGTACAGTACATTGCAAACATGATGGCATGCATGAGGCGGAGCAGCTAGCTTTATTCTCAAAATTCACAAAAGATCCACAATCTTCTTAGCAGGCAGTGATGAGAGCGACGATCTGCAAGAGAATTTGAATATAATAATGATCTTTGTCAACGGAATATATGTTGTTTTACTATATTAGCTTCAGTAAACCACAATTTCCTTCCGGTCCCCAAATGGCAAATAAGCATTTGAACCGTTAAGCCTCTGAAATATTTATGCTTCTGGCTACGGTTTGCAGTCGCGTTTTCCTCATGTTGGACTAGTTTTGCATGATTCCGTCGGCCTGCTACTGAGCTGAGTGCGTGGCACGACACTGTGAGCTGTGGATATCGTTTGGAATGTTTTTACATCTGTCCGCGGTTATTGTAGCTGAAATGTATATTCGGAACGAAGGCGGTCGGCCTGTCGCTTGGGAATGGACTGGACTGCCTTTTCGGTTCATGAGTGTATTTTTCTCGGAGACTCCTGGGGGTCGTCGCTGGAGCTACAGTGTTCGTGCTTTGTGCGATGCTTTCAGTGGGACGGCCTGTCAAAAGGGACCGAGTCATATTGGATAAATCCAGGGGCAATGTAGGCGATCCTCTCGACTTTTAATGCCGTAATGTGTGGCTGCTGGTTTACTAGTGACCGCCGCTTCCATCGACGATGAACTGTATTTTCCGTGGAGGTCTTTTGTTCTGGCATTCTGACGGCGGCATTATGGAAAGTGCACCTGTGCGGGCTGTTGGCTTGTCGAGACTCCTGTCTATTCCACTTTTCTTAAAGGGTAGTGAGGAGCTTTTTGTGTGATATTCACTGGAACAGGAACGGAGCATAATGGGGATGACCCGTTGCCGTGAAGTTGGAACGAGCGACTAACTAACCAAGAATTTAAAATAGTAGTTCAAGTAAATCAAGAACAACTGAAAATACTAATTAATTTATACTGACCCCATCATCCACCAGTGGCTCTTCGCTTGCTAAAGTTTGCCGAAGTCGGATGTACTGGGCCAGATGCTTGACAAAAGAGTGCAATGTATCATGCTTAATGTCCAAAAGTACTTTTATTTGGTGTGAAGCGTGGGCAATGAGCAGACAAGCTGAAAAACATCGTATGGCTTTGGAAATGTGGTTTATGAGGAAAATACCATGGACAAACAGAAAAACCAATGACCAAGTCCTACAAGAAACAAATGAACATCGCACACCGAGTAGATAAATTAAATGTAGACAATCAAGTTTTCTTTGTTTTGTTTTGTTTTTTGGTGGGGGGAGGGGTCACGTTATGAGAAGAAATAAATTGTGACAACTGGTAAGATCGAGGGGAAGAGAACAAAGGGAAGGCAGAGAAGTAAATATCTGGATGGCTTGGTCACGTGCTATGGTCGAGACAAGAACACTGAGCTGAACCATGACTCTGGTGAACAAATGAAATGGCGAAACATGACCGACCACGCTTATCGGCACTGCACATGATGATTATGATGACGAACAGTATTTTGTCTTATTCCCGCTCCATTTAAGAAGAAACTTCATGGAGATATCAACAAACTAAAGCTGACTGCTGCGTTCTTTGCATTTATTCATATTGACATTTCAACAGACAAAGAAGAAGAAACAAGAGAAAGAGTCAGACAGTTATCAATATTAAGGAGCCATGTCTAGTCTTAAAACGTAGGAGAGCGTCATACCGTATCTGTACGATACACCTGCTTCGTAATTACATACACTTTTGGTCCGGATCGCCAGGGATTCTACCCCATGTCTACCACGTGAGACATGAGTGTAATTAAGCACACAGCGCATATGAGCCCAATAAATGTCTATGATTGCCTTCTCCTTCCCATATATACACTTTTCAACTGTGCTCTAAGCTGTAGTGTTGTTAACCGCCTTATGCTGATAAAATTTTTTTTTTTTGTTGTTGCTAAGAATGAAACGCAGTCACAAGAAATGATAGCTATGATTGCAACATAAAATCAAAACAAATGCATACGTCTGAATAATAGAATAACAGCAGTAATGGTTATTACAAAGAAAAATTGTATCCCCAAATGCAACTTCAAAGTGAATGAAACAAGCCTGAAACAAGTCAATGTATTTAAGAACTTGGTACTTAAATAACAGCTAATGGAAGATGTATTCAGAAAATTAATGTATAACAGCCCAAGCAAGGGTAAAGTATATTCTCTACAGTTCATCTCTCTTAATCGAGATGATGAAAATAGTACTTAAGAGTACTGATGTACTGACAATTAGAAGAAATGTGAATAAAATTTGGTGGAACTGCGGTAAAGCTGTAAAAATGTAAACAATATAAAATAACACACAGTGATTGTCGTAATTCTGTTATGTAAAGCTCCATTACTATGTGATATTTTATATTGTTGACAATTAGCAGACAAGTGATGAATTATGTTGAAACTGTGGAGATGTGGTTTTATAGAAGAATGATGAGAACTTTAAAAAGATAGAAATAGCCATAAAGACATCTTTAAAGAAGACACAAACAATAGATTGCACGATTTCTTGCCTGGCATATTTCGCTGCATCTCGTCAGGTACATACTGCAGAAATCACACAACTTACGTGAATTAATTAGATAAATCCTTCAAACTGAAATATACACATGTTCGCACAGTAATGTCGATTGTCTACCACGGTAATTTTAAACTGACTAACATGTCTTTCTGCTTGCACAAGGACGGCTTACGAAAGTTGATTATTATAGATTCAGCAAACTTCAACAATCGACTACTTTGTGTGTTGAACAACACACGGAAGGCACTGTCTCTTTCAACCACGTGACCGCTCTCGAGCACATGTCTCCCGACCGATGAAGCCGGACTGTTCCGGTGTGTCGGCCTGCCTAGGCTACCATCTTCTGTGTGTAGTATCTTGTCCACCCAATTCGGAATGTGTTCCGAAACCCTGCAATGTAACTGTCGCTCAGTTCTGCCTATGTAGATGGCCTCGCATCTGCATGTAAATTGGTAAATACAATTTGATTTGGCGTACAAAGCTACAGGTTCTTTTACTGCTGGGACAGGGATCGGTGTGTTTCTGTACCTGATGACTAGAGTTGCAGCACAGAATGTTCGCTCGACTGCTGTGGTGAGCCGGTCCCGCAGACGTTGCATTACGTCATCTCCTCGGAAGGTTAGCTGGATGAATACCTTGAGTTTAGGGACTGTAGTTACTTCTGATTTCGGTTTGGGCTGTTGGCAGTGGCGCTTTATAAATCCTGTGGAGTACCCATTCAGGTTTAAGGCATTCTTCAGAGTTTCAAATTCCTCTGTCAGTGTGTCCTGGGTGCATATCTTCCTAGCACGGTCAAACAGGATCCGTACTAAGCCCCGTTTGTACTGGACAGGTGCGAAGCTCTGAAAATTTAAGTATTGGCCAGTCCATGTTTCTTTGCGGTACACCGATCTTTGAATTGTGCCGTCTGCTCTACGTCTCATTAGGATATCTAGAAACGGCAACGCTTCGTTGTGTTCGTGTTCCATAGAGAAAGAGATGTTTATATGTGTCTCGTTCATTGTGGCCTGGAACGACGTTGCTTGTAGTTCGTCTGTGGTGATAATTAGTATATCGTCCACGTAACGACGGTAAAAGGCCAAATTATTGATTTCTGAGGATCTCTTTTCTTCTAAGTGTGCCATGAAGATGTCCGCTAGAATAGGTCCAAGTGGGCTCCCCATGGCCACTCCGTCAATTTGGCGATATGACTTGTTTAGAAAGTTGAATTGTATGTTGGCAGTACATAATTTTAATAGCCTCTCTAGAATAGCTGATGGTATGCCTAGTTTTAGTTGTTTGTCTCTAATGCGTTCGCTTATTATATTCACGGTCTCATCTAATGGAACGTTGGTGAATAAAGAGGCAATATCCATGCATGCCATGTGTTTGTTGTTTATGTCCATAGTATCCAATAATTCCACCAGTTCGAATGTATCTCTGAGTGTTCTTGGATCGAAGGACTGTCGTACTGGCTTTAAAATTTCAGCTAGCCATCTCGCCATTCGGTGTTGTGCAGAGTTAACCATGGAAAGGATCGGTCTTAGTGGGATGCCGGGCTTCTGAAGCTTGGGTAGACCGTACATCTGAGGTGTTTAGGGAGCCACGCGGTGTGAGCGTTTTTGCAGTGGCCTCACTGATGAGTCCGGCATTCATAAATGACTGGATTTCTTTCCTCATTTTTGCATCCAGGTCCTTCGACTTGTTGACTATTTGCTCTACTCTGAATTTAGATGCATCTGATAATATTTCATCCATTTTTCTCTGGTAGTCTGATATGTCCATCAGTACTGCACCACTCCCTTTGTCAGGTTTCAATATTACGAGGGTTTTGTTAGCCTTTAACGCTTTTAAGGCAGTAAGGTGTTCGTTGGTCAGCGGACATGTCTGTTTAGCTGCAGTATGTACCTGACGAGATGCAACGAAATATGCCAGGCAATAAATCGTGCAATCTATTGTTTGTGTCTTCGTTATTCAAATTCATCACGGGAAAACATTGTTTTGAATCTTTAAAGAAGTCAAGTTACGAAGAGAAATGGTTACACGCATCAAAAGAAGACAGTCCACATTTTTGGATATGTCATGAGAAGGAAAAGGCTGGGGTATCTCGTTACAATGGAAAACCTGGAGGGGAGGAGAGACCTAGGGTGACAAAGAGAGAAATACTGGGCATCATGGCGTGGAGGAACATCAGTATCTAAACTGACTGGCAACATATGAGACAGAAAGCCGTGAACAGACATGATCACCAACGCAACATGACTATAGACTATCAATTTAAGAAGATGGTGATGTTATTACTGTTGTTACCTATCAAGCCACCACTGAGATTCCAGCCTTTGGTGCAAAGTCATGTAGTTAGTTATACACGCCAGCTGTTCAACTTCTGTTGTGTTCCCTATAAAATGACTTTTGTCTTAAGTAACAATTTCTTTACGTATAAAAGAGCTAAATTCCCAATGAGGTCGTAAACGAGAGTCTCTTAAAAACGGACAAAACCAGAACTCCGGCTTCAGTTGTTGTTCGAGTCTTTCCATGTGCAATTTAAAATGCCATATGATGTATTCGAATTCTGAAAATTGTGCCGGGTCCTTTGTTATCAGCGGGTTTATTTTGTCTTTGAAGATGGACAAGACATATTTAGATCTAGCTCAAAACTGGAAACTATTTACTTTAATAATACACTAGTAACTGTATGATGACGATGATGATAATTACGCGCAATAATAACAATAATGTAAAACGTCAGTAGACGACACTTGGCCACACCTAAAGCCGTATTATAAGTATATGGTGCTAGTCCAACTATTGTTATAGACCATCCGTTACTCGATGGGTGATGTGGACAATATCACGATGGTCGCCTTCACTGACCAGAACAGTTCCTGGTACCGATCTGAGCCTGGATTGACCTGCGGGGTTAAGGTCAATTTTATTCAAACTTTCAAAAACAATGAAGCCCACACAACTTATTAGACATTAGCTCTGCAGAGTGGCGTCAGCTAACTCTGATGGTTTCCCTTGAAAAATATGGCCTTCAGTTCCCCACCCAACTTTTTTTTTCGCCATCACCATAAATGGGTTGATAGACACCACTAGAATGTAAGAACGTCCTGAAGGTGGTATTTACGACTAAGCACTCCTGAATTTGTGAGGAGTACTACAAGCCCATACTCTAAACATTACCCTCGTGTAGTTGACATCATGCCCAGATATGATCTCTTAATTGGCAAATCAAACTGACGCTTTTGAAATGTGCTTGTATGGAACGAACGAATGAATGAACGAATGAACTTTTTTTTCAAGGAGTCTCCTGTACATACGTACATAGACAGCCATACAGACAGTCAGACATACAGTAATAATATCAACGCAGAAGAAAACAAAAACAGAAGACTTGGAAAAACTCGAACTGAGCACATAATTACTGAATGCCATCAATGTCAAACAAAGAAGGCGATTCACCCAAATAAAGAGACAACCTTCATTGTTAATTGATGTTCTAAAGGTTAAGGTGAAGCCATGTGTCACAGAAGACAACCTTACATACAACTGACAAGAGATAGACTGGAAGGAGCCCACTGTAAAAACAAAAGACAGAGATAATTGGAGATTAATTTCATCTGACCGCCAGTGCGGAGATGGCACGCTATGATTACAGTGGTCTTCTTTTAGCATTTCGCGACTACAAAAAATAAACATTCTTATCTCCACCACTTCACACCAGCAACGGATTTTTGTGTAGTAAGCTGTGATTCTTATATGGGCAACAAGACCGCGCGAAAGCATACTAAAGAAGATCAAGTAAATAGAATTACAGATTAGGACGGCGGACAGTAGCTATAGAAAATGAGCAGACCCATACGAGATGCGTTATCTGGGCGTCCACAGGGTCAGTTAATGTGACCAGACGCGTGGGTAGGTTTATCAAAATTAATTACATTCGGGAGGGTTTCATTAAGTCGTTCTGGGCTGACCTAGCTGGACTGGAAGATTGTGGAATGATTTCTGTTCTGTCGTTTGTATTTCTATATGTTGTCTTCTCTTTGAGAATATATCTATTAGTAAGTTATTTGTTGCTATTTAATTAGTTTTTTCTTTCTTTTTCTTTCTCTATTTCCTTCATTCTTTCTTTCTTTCTTTCTTTCTTTCTTTCTTTTTTCTTTGTTTGTTTATTTGTTTGTTTATTTGTTTGTTTGTTTGTTTGTTTGTTTGTGTGTTTGTTTGTTTGTTTGTTTGATTGTTTGTTTGTTTGTGTCTGTATGTATGTCTGTATTCGCCCGCCAGTCCGTCCATCAGTTATCCATCCGCCTGTATGTATGTCTATCTAACCATACACCTGCCTATCCGACTATCTGCAAGTCTTTAATAGTACACACCTATCTGTGTTTGTGTTTTCTTCGTCAAAAAGACAAAGAAGCGAAATAAATAAATCGTAAATATATCTGGATCAATAGCACTGACTATACAGTCAACAATAGCAATAGCAATGTCTACGATATTTTTGCTTATAAGACACGTCCGCGCATCACACACACGCACATACCCAACATGCACACATACGCATACGCACTTACAATCCACACACATACAAGCACTCACATACATGCACACAGGCACTCACATATGCGAACACACATGCGAACACACATACATGGACCCACATACACGAACACACATACGCATACGCATCCAGGCATGTGCACATACACGTACACATATTCGCAAACACACACGTGCACATACAGGCACACTCACCCACACACAGGCATACACACATACATATACAAACACGCACACACAAACATGCACATAGTATATACAAACACGCACACGCACACACACACACACACAAACACACACACACACACACACACACGCCCTTATTTGAGCATGCTATTGTACTTTTGGGAATTGGTTTGTTGGCTGAAGCAATTTGCGGAACAAACATTCTTTCGGCATTAAGAATTCACGAGGCCATTGGCAAACACTCCCTTGAAACATCGATGCTGTACTTTTGCAAACGCTTTTGTAATGCTTTAATTTTTCAATCGAATTTTTCACTGCCTGACACAGGGCAAAATCGCCTACAATCACGCACGCATTAATCTTCCTTGACCGATTCTATACGGTATTCGCTATATCTGAACTGCTCCGCTTGTCTGGTGGTAATTAAAACCTTTCTTGTTTGTTTGTCTTGTAGAGCGCACTTCATCTTATTTCTTGCAATTTGTGTTTTTCAAGATGAATAACAAAAAGGGAATGAATTTTTAGTACATACGGCTACTGCTTGAGTGCACGCTAACATTAGAAAGGGGTGTTAGACAAAGCCTAGTATCGTTTAGGAATTTGAAAATAGATAAAGATATAAATAACGTAGTTCGAAAGTTTGGAAAATGGGTGCTACAGGGAGCACGAGAATGAAGACCATGACGTGCACGTTAGCAAAATAAAACTCTTGTACGAGAGGAAGGCATTAAGTAACAGGAATTTTAGGAATAGCTTTTTTTTTATAATAGTGCGAACCAGAAATCTGTTGTGGTATTTCTCAACATAGTTCATGCTTTCCTGGCAGCACACTTGGTCCACCTGTCCTCTAGATTTTCAAAGCCTTTTAGGAAACATTTTTCGATTGCATCGCGGGCTTCAGTTTGTTCACTAGCATGTCATTGTATTGAGCACTAGTCAATGTTTCACCCATTGCCAGGAAAGGCACCAATATTGGGTTCTTGATAGCCCAAAGGGTGGTCATCATGACTTTCCCAGTGGATTCCTGCGTCTGGAATTATTTGACGTTTTGTCTTCTATTTTGAAATCTTTCTACGCATTCATCCCTGACTCAAACAACTGTCTCCATTCTGATTCATCAGTATACTGTACATTTCACAAGGTTTCACACCCTCTGACCATAACAAACATACAAAACAAAAATAAAATAAAACAAACAAAAACGAATAACACGTTGTTGTTCTTCCACGTGCAAGTTGATTTTGGGTCAGCCGTTTTCTAATCGCTATTTCGCATGAGCAAACTCATCGAACCTCACCACCTCTACATTAGGTATTGCTTAATGGCCAGTTTATATTCTGAAATAAAACTGTTCGTTGTCTATATTCTTCCGTGCACTTTATTTAAAAACAATTCTTCTTTCTTAATTACATTCACTCGTAACAGTGAATCAGAGCAACTGCAAAGATGTGGAAACATCCCGAAAGCAAACAAAGACCAAACTGTGCCTAGAGCATCACAATAAATCATAACTAGTATCGTCCACTTTTGCCGTTAAACGTAGTGGGGAGGAATAGTTGGCGTTCCAGGGCCCGATGGGCGGCACTGGATAGTCTCATTCCATGTGATTGTACAATGTATTTGTTGCCGTTAATCCATTTTCTCCTCGGTCGTCCTCTTGCTCTCACAGCCGATGTTCTTTGATGTGGAGCCAGTACTGGTAGTTCATTGTGTTACATTCTAACGAGATGGCCATCCATTTTCTCTTTTGTCTTTCAATATATACTGGCCAAGGCGTTGATCCCATTGTATGTTGGATAACATAATTTCTTACTCAGCCTCGGATAGTTCAGTTGACAGTCTCCTCAAACATCTCATCTTACAAGTGCTGACTTTGCGTAAGTGTGATTTGGATAATGTCCATGTTTAACTCTTGTAGCACAGGTTTGGTGTGAATGTGCTATTTATTATCTATCATTGATATATTTGGACGTTTCAGTATGGGTGATAGTTGATATGTAGGGGCACTTCCTTTGTGCATGAAAACGGTATATTTCAACGGACAAAGCTGCAAGGTTGGCGGAGAAGATGGTAAGAAAAAACAAGTCTCTGAACTTTGAAAGAGATATAAATAATTTAAATAATGAAGACACAAACAACAGATTGCACGATTTATTGCCTGGCATATTTCCTGAATCTCGTCAGGTACATACTGCAGACATCACACAACATAAACTAAAGTAAGTAGATAAATCCTTCAAGCTAAAATATACAAACCAAATATGTACACAGTAATTCGAATTGTCTACAACGATAATATAATTAATATATTAAACTGACTATCCAGTCTTTTTGTTTGCACAAAGGTGGTTTCTGTAGATGAATGACAAGATGCAGAGAAATATGCAAGGCAATAAATCGTGCCATTTTTTGTTTGTGTCTTCGTTATTTAAATTAATTAGGGAAAACATTGTTTTAAATATAAAGCAATTGTTAAAACAATTAAAAATAACGACGGCGACTTAGAGGGAAACTCAGAGCTTGCACTAGATACATTTACAAACATCGTTATAAGAAAACATGCCGCCTACCATTTTACATACTCATTTGCTCAAAGCCTGAGATATCTGAGAGAGACGACAACATATATGACAGAATGAAATAACACAGGCAGTGATGTTCTACTGAAGATCAGACAAACTATCTCTCTAACGAAATTGAGAATTCATTCCAATAGACAACCTAGTGCTTGCAACATGGATAGATCTAAGGAACGTTGTTGACAAAGTTTGGAAGAAATATCAGACGTAAGAAATGAGAAGCTATAAAGTGAAAGGAATAAGATAAAAATGGGTGAAAGCACACGTGCACATCAGAGGATCCCCAAATGCAAATAGAATTACTCAAAGGAAAAAAGTTCTGCTGGGTCATGGTGTCATCTACACAGTTCCTAATATACATCGATGGCCTTGCTGCCGAACTACCACTTGGCAATAATGCAGCAAAGTAGATTGATGGACGGGTAATATAGTGCACAAATGAACATGCAACATTGGCTGCTGCATAGAGCAACTGATGCATTTGCTTGATGGGCAGATACTTGTATATGGTGTCAGCATCTTCACATACATATGTAGCACCACTCTCTTTTATCCTTTCACAAAAACAAAAAGCAGGCTGCATTCAGATACATGTATATGGAAATATCTTTAGGAGAAAGTAAACATCCAGTATACATCGGAGAGACTTTCTATTATAGATTGACATGACGACAGCACATCAACAAGGCAACAACAAAAGCGAGGCGGGAAATAACTATGCTGAGAAAATAAGGTGGAACTACAAGGCTAGCCAACACGAACACACTTAGAAAAGTCCACTAACGTAGCATACCACCACACAAGGAATGTGGGTCGATTGCAATGTGTTGGGCATCAAACACCATACCACAAGAACTGGACAAGGTGCAAGATCAAGCACTTAGCATCACCACGGAGGAAAGGGGGGAGGGGGAATGAAATCAATTTCAATTTCTGTAGTCTGGATGGAACGATAGGGAAGGACGCAATCATAGAGGATCCAAGATATGAAGATGCTAATACGAGCAGAAACGATTCTTAGCATGCCGGGCCATCCTTTGAAGAACATATTTCAAAACCTAGCAATGGGGCGGTTGAAAAGGACCTATCTGATCCATTATTTTTAATACTCTTTCTAGGCATCTGACAATGTTACAGGAAAGATACAAGTTCTCTACATAGAATAAACAAATATTACCAGAGATACATCCAGAGTACCAACATGACAGTACTGTAACTATGATGCAGTAATCCAAGCAATTAAGATAGCAGCTGAGACATTACGTAATACCAATCATGGTTCACAGCCTGGGTACAATTGACAGACTCAACGTCAGGTCTTCAGACACCCCGGTCTACGAAACAGTACTATTGTCTGAACGAGAGTTAGTTTACCATGCAGTGCATTGCTATCTCACTGTAAAGTTTCCAACAACTAGAGAATTCATCATTTAGCTAAATAGTTGCAAATGACGAGCAACCGGATGCATCAGTTGTATGCCACTAAAAGACGAAAAACAATAATTAAACCAATTAGAGAGACACCAACACCAGCACGCGACGATTATGGAGAGAACAAATTGTTATTCTGAGCATCAGAACGAGACACAATCGACGCCGTACCCACTTCTACAAACAATTTAAGATTGACAAATACGCCATGAGTACACGTGGATCGGCACCCGACACAGCAGATAAATTCTCAAGACTGTCCCGAATACGACATACCAAGGCATGCCTTCGGGCCTAGGGAAACAACAGTGGAGTGAAACTGTTACGGACTACTGAATGAACTAAACAGAACGCGAGGCTTATATACGAGACAAAAATGTTAGTTGCATAGTTTTTACAAGTCGTCTCAGCTGTTGCAAGATTACGTTCAGTAGTTTGCCATTGCCGGGCCCAGTGGCGAAGTCTTACGGACGCCGTTCGTAATCCCGTATACCCGATTCGAAACACAGCTGCGAGCGATTTGGCATCAGAGCACATTGCTTTGGTTTTGCGTTGGTATCGGTGTCGGTCGTTCAGAAAGCAATGGTAAACTACAGAACGTAAACTTTGCAAGAGATCACAGCGGCAGAAATGCTGATGTGGACTGCGTTGTCCTGTGAAAAGGATATGCAAAACAAAAGAAGTTTGTCATTGCTTTCTGAACGACCGGCACCCATACCATTTAGTTAAAAACAACAACGCAAGACAGTTTGATGCCAACTGCGTCCGTAACCACTTTGCCACGGAACCGGCATTCAAAGACAACACTGCAGATATAGTTTCTTTTTTTTTTTGTTTTGTTCAGGAATTTGAAATAGAAGATTAATCCAGCAACAAGAATGGTTTGACCGACACCATCAATTATGAATGCAGTAGTCAATAATGCCATTATTGCAAGATTCAATTATTTAACGAAGAGCCGGGCAGACACGATGTCTCTTTAACTTAATGCGTTAAACTGTGTTAAATGGGAGTCTCTGTGGCGAAGTGATTACGTTGTGGGTTCGATTCCGGCCTACGTCGTTAGGTTCACGGGTGCAAATTTCTTGGAGACTCATGGGGGTCGTCGCTGGAGCTACGGAGTTAGTGCGTGGTGTGGCGCTTTCGGCAGGCCGTTCTGCAGAAAGGGGCCGAGCATTGTGGGATGAAAGCCAA
Source organism: Cepaea nemoralis (assembly GCA_014155875.1). NCBI lineage: Eukaryota > Metazoa > Mollusca > Gastropoda > Stylommatophora > Helicidae > Cepaea > Cepaea nemoralis. The sequence continues at coordinate 285,413 of JACEFZ010004717.1, forward strand.
TGCAATGCAGTCGATTCTCCTGTCGCTTAAACGTTTAAACCTGTTATTGTGTTACTAGATAGATGTCTACATAGTTTCACATAGTGTGTGCTAGAGCCTGAGTTGAGATAATTATATCAGTCGAACTAATAATGTTGTCTTTATTCTTTCTGTCTACTGTAAGATAAAGGTTAAGGTAGTACCAAAGCATGATACCCCCTTTGAGGTGTTTAGCGTTAGACAAGCCTTCAGGAGACAAATGGAAAACGGAGATTGCAGAAATTAGAAGTAGACAGTCAAGATGGTTTGGACATGTTATGAGGAGAAATGGACTTGAAAATTTAGTGACAACTGGCAAGCTTAATGGGAAGAGAGCAAGAGGAAGACAAAAGGATAATTACCTTAGTGCTTTGACAGCGTGGCATGGTCGGGACAAGAATACAGACCTGGTTCGAGACTCTAAGGACCGTGTGAGATATCGAACCATGATCGTCGACGCCTATCGGCATGGCACTTGATGATGATGACGAGCGTTAGGCCTCACCTTTTCTGGGACACAATAAAATCAAATCAAATCAACTTTATTTTAAAAGGGTCACAAATTGGACACGCAGGCCCGTCTTACATTCGGCCCTTCCAATCACTCGTCTTTCGTTCATCAAGAGCATTATACATTTACATGGGACGAAAAATAAACATTGTGAAATGAATGTTGTAAACATAAACAAGGCAAATTACCATGTTATGAGGCCCATCTCCCACCTACCCATACATCGCCCCACCCACACACACACCTCACCTACCCACACACACACACACACACACACACACACAGGGACACATACATACTCCACCGACCACCCATCCCCCTCCTGCACATCCCTAACCAAAAAACACTGCCCTCACCTGTTCCCCCAACCAAAACACACTCGCCACCCACAAACACCCCCCACCAACCCACGCCCACCTACATACACATCCTAACCCACACATCCTCTTCCCGCCCACACCTCCAACCACCTATCCCCCAGCCACACCTCCATCGACCACATATTCCCCATCCACGCATACACATCCCCCACCAACCCACACATCGCACATCCACTCACACATCCCCAAATCATACACACACATCCCCACCAACTGACATCTCCCTACCCATACACACACACACACATCTCCCTAACCACCTATACATCCCCAGTCTACTCACACACGCCTCACCACCCACACATATATCCTCCACCCACCCACACATTCCTTAACCTAATCACCCACCACACACATCCCCCACCCGCACATCACATACATCCCCTATCACGCAATATTCCCAACCCACGCACCGCACACACACATATCCCTCACCAATATATCCCACACCCACATACCACCACACATCCCCACCTACACACCATACACATATCCCCCACACACATATCACACAATATCCCCACCCACACCCAAACAGATACCCTCACCTACCCACCCCACATACCCCCACCCACACACCACACAAATCCCCCATCCACATACACATACCCCACCCACACACATATACTCAACCAATACACCACACACCTCTCCCCACCCACACACACATTCCCCACCCATCCACCAACACACACTCACTCACCCACACATCCTCCACTACGCACCCACTCACCCCCACCCACCCACCCCCACCAAACATCTCTCGATCACAATACCCCTACCCACACACATCCTTCACCCACTCATGCATCCCACCCCGACACATACACATCGCTCAACCACCTACACATCCCTAAGCCACTCACACACCCCCACCCACACATTCCCCATCCGCGCGCACACCCCCACCACCCACACATACTTCCACCAACCACCACACATACCCCCACCCATACACACATTCCCCGCACCCATCACACACATCCCCCACACCACACACTAACCCCCACCCTCACACATATCCTCACCCATACCACCACAAACAAACCCCCCACCCACACACCATGCACACATCCCCCACGAACAGACCGCACACATATCCCAAACCCACACACCGTACACTTCTCCCCACCCGCCCTTGCATCCCCAACAACAAATGAGGTCGAGTGGTAAGTTTCCATTCTCGACTTTCCTTTCCAGACAATTTTAAAAGTAGTCTGTTATTTTTTATAAGTCTTGGTCTAACACAGAGCTCGGAAAAATCGTAGTGCCTTTATTATTATAAATACTGAACCTGGATAACTGTCTTGGTGGGCAAGTGTACTAACCATTATGCCATCGCGGATGTCTAATGGCAGCAATGACAGACATTGACGCTGTCTACGTTACAACACTGTGAATATCTTGCGTCTATAATCACCACACATGGCCACTGTTTTAAAGAAGTTAGATGCAGGCTAGCCTATAGCCATGCAGAGAAAGTTTAGTTTAGTCGATGGATCACCATCACGGCACACGGGTGTAACCCATAAGTGCTCCGTTCTCCTCCTAACTCAAACCTTAGTGTGGAGAAACTCAGCTCAGTGCACGAACTACTTTGGGTAGATTTTTAACTCGAAATTTTGCCCGGGCAGCGCCTTTAGGCTACTCTTTTTCGATTTCCAACTGCCAAGGGGTTTTACGTGCGCATCAATACACACGGGCGTCCGATCTCACTACTCAGAGACCAGGGGGCATTTTGTTACTAGAAGTCCACGTGAAAAATTCCCGGCCCTTACAGGGGCTTAAACCCGGGACCTCCAGCAGTCGAGACGGACACCATACCTCGAGACCACTCAGCCCCCCCCCCACCCATCCCACCCATATGCAGAGTATAAACTGTGTTACGAATCTATGGCACAACACCAGCAAACCTGTTAAAGTAACAGTGTTGAGAGCACGCTCTTTCCTTTAGCAACATATGGATGTAGGTTATAGACAATTTCACTATCACGAAAGAAAAGAAAAAACTGGGGGTCTTAAGCTCATATTTTACAGAACAAGGACCAAGAAAATAAAACTACTGAAATTATACAAGATCTGAACATAGAAGAAAACTAGTCCATAAATATCACGGAAACTGGAATAATTTGGCTATATTAAACGATACAGTGGTTTCAAAGTATAGTGATGAAAGACATGATTGCCGGGAGAACATGCAGACAGCTTGGGCATGAGGGTGCATGAATACTGTGAAACGGAGTATGTTGTGCCAAGTTCTGAGTCTAAATATAGTACTTTGTTCAGTCCTATCCAATAGTTAATAGTCATCCTTTGTTTGAACAGGTAATTTTCTAATAAAGTTTATTAGGTTCATCTTTGGGTAATTCAAGTATTTCTGTCACAGTGTAATTGGTTTATTCACTTCATATGATATATAAACATGCAGTATGAACCTTAATTGCAGACAATGAACAGGACCTGCAAAATTTAGTAGATGCGGTTGTTACACACAGTGAACATATAGGGTTAGAATTAAATTGTAAAAAGACACAGGTTATGGTCGTCACTAGGAAGAACGAAATACCACAATGTAATATACAAGTAAATGGGAATATTCTTCAACAAGTGAATCGGTACAATTATCTCGGAACAGTAATAACATCTGATGGAAGATGCCCTGAAGAGATTAGAACAAGAATCGACATGGCAAAAGTAGCCTTTAGCAAGATGAAAAACATACTGATCAATAAAAAGATGTCAATTGAAACGAGAAAAAGAGTGTTGAGATGCTACATTGAACCTGTACTTTTATATGGATGTGAAGCTTGGACAATGAGCAGTCAGGCTGAAAAACATCTGATGGCTGTAGAAATGTGGTTTCTGAGGAAAATGCAAAGAATACCATGGACAGCCAGAAAGACCAATGAACAGGTCCTTCAAGAAACAAATGAAGATCTTAAACTGATAAGAGACATTAGACGTAGACAGTCACAATTTTTTGGGCATGTTATGAGAAGTAATGATTTGGAGAACTTGGTGACAACTGGTAAGATGGAGGGGAACAGACCAAGGGGAAGACCTAGAAGCAAGTACCTGGATGGATTGGCCTTGGGGCATGGTCGAGACAGAAACACGGAGCTGATCCACGACTCTGGTGATCGAGTGAGATGGCAGAACATGACCGCCCACGCTTACCGGCATGGCACATGATGGATGGATGGAGTATGAACCTAACGAGATGCAAAGAAATATGCAAGGCCAAAAATCATGCAACCTTTTGTTTGTGTCTTTTGTGTTAAATATCATGAAGAAAATACACTGTTTTGCATTTCTGAAACAAGATGTTACAAGTGATTCGTATGATACCAAACGTTACCTATATATGTGATCTTCTTAATAAAACAGAAACATAATGGAAGTCCAGAAATTTCACAAGTAGAAATATGCGCTTACTAAAACGTTTTTCATAGCCTGTTATTCGGTGAGGAAGAAGATATTGGACAATCAGTAATGAACCACAACAAGCAATGACGTACAGACCACACGGAAGCAGAAGACGAGGCCGGCCACGTAAACGATGGACAGACGGAATTACAGAGTCCATGGGAATCTCGATACTTGAAGCCCATAAACGGGCACTCACCCGCTGTTACGCTTCACCTTGACACAGCAAGGTACAAGAGGAGCCAGATGAGATGAGATGAGTAATGAAATAGTTAAGTAATTTGAAGCAAAGTACATATGGGTTTACAGAAGAATACTGATAATGTCAAAGACAGAGGGTTAGACTGGATTACAGATAGATGCAGATGTTGCACGACCACTCATTAAACCCATAAGGAAAAACCAAATGGAATTTGTGAGGTAAATGAAAAAAAATCACCTGAAAAAGAGAAATCAGTTTTATGTGTTGGTTTGATTCATTATGCCTGAACAATTAAGCATCGTTCTGTTTATCGAAGTATGCAGAGTTTATTTGTATACCAAGATCAGAAGAATGTCCCATATGGTTCACCCATTTCATTAAGAAAAATACGAGCTGATTAGATATTCTTCCACCAGCTCTCTCTCCCATTAACGGCCTGGTCAGGGTTTTCAAATAATTAGCTGTCTCTCAATATTTGAGTGTTGGCTTTGTTATAGCAATAGTAGCTTGGTTCATCTAAGGCTGTACACCCGGGAACTGGCCTCGGCCACTACACCAGGCCCAGAATACCTTCAACAAAACCTGAACGCTCGATACTGCCTCGTCTGTTTGTCTCTAGTCATTGTGTACAGTCGTATTCTAACCCATTTCCTCTTCTCCTTTCTCTGTTCCGTTGTGCTACACATCTTTGTTGGCACCTTCTTGTAATGCTTATTATTATTTCCATTCATTTCTCCTTTTCTTTACGGACGCAGTTCGAAACACAAATGCATACGATTTCAAAACAATGTTTTCCCGTAGTGAATTTGAATAACGAAGACACAAACAATAGATTGCACGATTTATTGCCTGGCATATTTCGCTGCATCTCGTCAGGTACATACTGCAGAATACACACAACATAAAGTAAATTAACTAGATAAATCCTTCAAGCTGAAATATACACATGTTAGCACAGTAATGTCAATTGTCTACCACGGTAATTTTAAGCTGACTAACATGTCTTTCTGTTTGCACAAATCTGGCTTGCGCTGACTGATCACTATTGCTTCTGCAAACTTTAACAAGCGAGTAGTTTGTGTGTTAAACAACACGCGAAAGGCAATGTCTCTGTCAACCACATGGCCACTTTCGAGAATGTGCCTAGCAATTGAAGACGCGGGGAGCTTCCGGTTGTCGGCCCCACTAGGCTCGCATCGCCTGTGTGTCGTATCTTGTCAACGCATTGAGGTATGTGTTCTGACACTCATTTGTTCAGCTGGCGCTCTGTTCTGCCGATGTAGAAAGCCTGACATCTGCATGTGAATTGGTAAATACAATTGTTTTTGGCGTACAGAGAAACAGGCTCTTTTACTGCTGGTTGTGAATCTGTGTGGTTCTATACCTAATGACGGGAGTTGCAGCACAGAATGTTCGGCCTACGGCTGTAGTACGCCGGTCGTGTAGTTGTTGCATTACGTCATCCCTTCGAAAGGTTAGCTGGATGAATACCTTCAGTTTAGGGACTGTAGTTTCGTCTGGTTTTGGTTCGGGCTGTTGGCAGTGGCGTTTTATAAATCCTGTGGAGTACCCATTCAGGTTTAAGATATTCTTCAGAGTTTCAAATTCCTCTGTCAGTGTGTCCTGGGTGCATATCTTTCTAGCACGGTCAAACAGGGTCCGTACTAAGCCCTGTTTGTACTGGACAGGTGTGAAGCTCTGAAAATTTAGGTATTGGCGAGTCCATGTTTCTTTGTGGTACACCGATCTTTGAATTGTGCCATCTGCTCTACATCTCATTGGGATATCTATCAACGGCAACTCTTCGTTGTGTTCGTGTTCCGAAGATAGAGAGATGTTTTTATGTGTCTCGTTCATTATGGCCTGGAACGATATTGCTTGTAGCTCGTCTGTGGTGATAATTAGTATATCGTTCACATAACGACGGTAGAAGACCAAGTTGTTAATGTCTGAAGATCTCTTTTCTTCTAAATGTGCCATGAAGATGTCCGCTAGAATAGGTCCATGAGGACTCTCCATGGCCACTCCGTCAAATTGGCGGTATGACTTAGTTAGAAAATTGAATTGTATTTTGACGGTACATAGTAGTAGTAGCCTCTCGAGAACAGATGTTGGTATGCCTAGTTTTTAGTTGTTTGTCTTTAATGCGTTCCCTTATTATTTACACTGTCTCCTCTAATGGAACGGTGGTGAATAGGGAGGCTATATCCATGGATGCCATGTGTTTATTATTTATGTCCATAGTATCCAATAATTCCACCAGTTCGAATGTATCTCTGAGTAATTTTGGATCGAAGGACTGTCGTACTGGCTTTAATATTTCGACTAGCCATCTCGCCATTCGGTGTTGTGCAGAGTTAATCGTGGACAGGATAGGTCTTAGCGGGATGCCGGGCTTGTGAAGCTTGGGTAGACCGTACATCTGAGGAGTGTGGGGGCCACGTGGTGTGAGCGTTTTTGCAGTGGCCTCACTGATGAGTCCCGCATTCACAAGTGACTGGATCTCTTTCCTCATTATTGCATTCAGGTTCTCCGACTTGTTTACTTTTTGATCTATCCTGAATTTGGATTCATCTGACAATATTTCATTCCATTTTTCTCTGGTAGTCTGACATGTCCATCAGTGCTGCACCACTCCCTTTGTCAGGTTTCAGTATTACGAGGTTTTGGTTTAGCATACGATTTGGCAGAAGACCGCCTTGCATTGGTTTGTTACGAAATGGTATGGGTGCCGGTCATTCAGAAAGCAATGGAAAACTATTGAACGTAAACTTCCCAAGAGACCACGAACAGCAACAAAAAAAATTTTTACCAGGTTGGGGTTGACTGTGATGTCATGTAAAAGACATGCAACTAACTTAACCTCCTTTTCCTCGTTCTTCATCTTCTTATTCTTCTTCTTCTCCATCTATTTCTTCATCTTCTTAATGTTATTAAAATCATTGCTATTGATTTTATTATTATTCTCACCCCTTATTGTCTTCTTCTCCTCCTTTTCCGTGGGAGAAAAACATCATTGCTGAGACTACTTTATTCTTGGACAGATAACTCCGTGGCAGAGGTGTGGAATATTAGATGTGCAGGTGTGCAGGTATATTAGGTCACGGCATAATGAAATCAGCTGACCATCTCCCTGTCTGACCGGCTTTCTTTTGCAGAAGAACATGTTGGTGTTCCCGCTGCACAATCCGTGTGTAGGTGGCATGGATCATACTGGGTTTTCCCGCTCCTGTCCAGCCTGCTTATAGCTCCAGAAGTCTGCAGGTGCACGGCAGTTCTATCCCCAGGCAAACTCGGGGTTTTCTACATTCAGTAATACAAACACATTCTAATTGTTTAACTTCAAAGATACATAAACATTCTGAGGCTACCATAGATCAAGAAGGAAAACATACTGAAAACCAACAAGATCTTAGAGTCTGATTTGTTAGATTAGCGAAACTAACTGCCTAACCAACTGAGGGAACACGACGTTAACTCACAGGACTCATATAGAAATGAACAGGACTGGAGATCCTTTACACGGAAGATTTAATACACCTACCGGTCCACAGCCAATTCTTACATCTTAGAATCTAACAAACATACTAATAAACAGTAAAACAGTATCACGTCTCGGAAACTGGCTTGCATTGACCACATCGAACAGAACATAGAAGGAACATTTGTTTAACGTTTCAATCCCGGAAGACATGGTTCGACCAAAGTGTTACTGGAGCAGACTATTGAAACCATCATGAGTATGGAAATGCCTGAGTCTGGGAAACGGATCCACTGTCTTTCTGGATGGGTGTAATGAGAACGACTTTCAGCGATGGTCTCGCTACAAGATGATGACCCATGTTACAAGACTGAGTAGGATCAGATAAGGATTTTTCCAAGCATATCCAGTGCTGCCACTAGTGGAGATTGCACATCGGACCACAGTCGGAGTACGTAGGTTCATCAGTTCTATCACGGATATGTCTAGAGAGCACATTTACCTCATTGTCGATGGAAATATAGGAGGTAGGATATGCAAGGGTAGACCGAGATAAATGGTGCTAAAGGATCAAGAAGGTGGCTTGGGGGAATATCATCACAAGAATTGATCCAGCGCACCAAGGACCGAGATCTGTAGAGACGCACGAACGCCTACGCCATTTGAACGTCATTATTAATGATTATAACAAAGCTAGAGTGGTGACAGTACACGTTAAACTGAAATCGGGCAAATAATGGGAATTTCCACAAGTTTTACAGCGATGTCCTGTAAAGGATATGAAAAAAAAAAAAAAAAAAATTCCACAACAAGCAAATTATTCCAACAAAACATTATCTTATCGGTTAAAACTGAAAGTTACGACTACCAATTATCTAACAGGCTAAAACTGAGAGCAGTCATAGATAATATCTTATCGGTTAAAAATGAGAGTCATCAAGTGCTACATGTTCCTATATTGTTATGTGGTGCGGAGTCGTTGACTGTGAACAAGTAGTTCATCATCGTCCTGTGTGTCAGGCGCTGTGCAAAACCGTCGCTCTGATAATGGTGCACCAAACAGACCCACGTGTGCCCGACTGAACTGATCTCAGCGTTTCTTGACAGGATTTTCCAACCTCTAGTTGCGAATCTCCCGTCATACATCAAGGATACAACGCATGCGTTACTTTCATTCAACTCTCTCCAACTGACTCCTGGGAACACATACAGACTATTCCTAATAGATGTATGTTCCCTCTATACCTCCATTCCTCACGCTGATGGCCTCAGGGCGCTACAGTTCTTTCTGGATCAACGCACAGATCAAGCCATCCCTACACGCACACTTGTGAGACTCGCTGAATTGGTCCTCACCAACAATTCCTTTGAGTTCAATGGCCACTACTTTGAACAAATCAGCGGTGTCGCCATGGGCACTAAAATGGGACCCAGCTACGCATGTGTATTTATGGGACATCTGGAACACCAGATTGAACTCAGCTATGATGGTCTTCTCCCTTCTTTTTACCGACGCTACATCGATGACGGCATAGGTCTCACTGACATGTCGGAGGCGGAACTGAACCGGTTCATTAATTATGTCAAGAACTTCCATCCATCGATCCAATTCACCTCAGAAATTTCCACCACCTCTGTCAATTTTCTTGACACCACCATTAAGTTAAACTCTACAGGCCTCACGACCTCCGTGTACTATAAACCTACTGATGCTCACGGTTTCCTCCTGTACAGCTCATCCCACCCCAAAAGCTGCAAAGATTCCATCCCATATTCCCAGCTACTCCGCCTTCGTCGCATCTGTCAGGATGATAATGACTTCCTCGAGAGAGCCCACGAAATGCTGGACTTTTTCCGCAGACGGTCCTACCCAGAGGACGTCTTGTCGACAGCTCTCTGTCGCATAACCCAGGTTTCGCGGGAAATGTCCCTCGCCAAGCATACGCGACCTCAGAACAATGAACCCAAGCTTATCCTCACCTTCCATCCACAAGCCTATGCCATCAAGCACATTTTCCTGAGACACTGGTCCATCTTGGAATCGGATCCTACCACTCGTGAGGTATTCTCAAATGGCCCCAGGGTAATTTTCCGCCGTAACCAGAGCCTCAGAGACCACCTTGTGCACAGTCGCCTCCCCACAGTTACTTCATCCGTGGGCACCTTCGAATGCCATCGTAGGAACTGTCTGACATGCCCATACGTTGTTCAGACACCAGAAATTGCATTTCCCCGAGGCACCTTCACCTTGAAAGATTCTTTCACCTGCACATCCCGCAATCTGATTTATGTTATCATCTGCAAACGATGTGACATGAAATACATTGGCCAAACGGGCAGACGTCTTGCGGATCGTTTTAGAGAACACCTCAGAGACATCAATCAGGGCGCTGACAAACCTGTCCCCAACCATTTCAATTCCTCCAACCACAATGGAGCCGACGATGCATGTGTCACCGCATTAAAACCCTGCTTCTCAAATAGCTGTGTCAGACTTAGAATTGAATGCCAGCTAATCAACAATCTGGGATGCATCCACCCGACAGGAATTAATACTGTCGTGGACGCTACAGTATAACTGTGGCATCTTCCCCAATTGTTTACAGCTACCTATTACCGTGCTGTCCCCCCCCCCCCCCCCCGCGATATCTAGACTTAATTGTCCCCACATTTCTATGTTTCCATAGCAGACTGTTCACATATTTTTGGCTACTCAAATCCTTTTTGGCAACCCATTTTCAATTCTGCGCCACGCGTTTTCGCAGCTGGCCAAGTCACATTTTCTGCCCCACATGGAATTATCAGGTTGTGCACTATAAGTGATAGGTCGTGTGTTTGTGTTTTTGTCGTCAGCTATCTGTGTTGTCATTGACAAAGATTCTTAGAATCGAAACGTCTGTGTGTCGTATTGTATGCGTTCGTGTGTATTTTATCTTATTTTATTATTCATTTTTATATTTATTGAGTGCTTCTGATTTCGGATTTTTCACCTGTATTTCGCGACACGTGGATCTCCTTGTAAGGTATGTGCAACGTTTGTTAATGATTAGTTCGTTTTTTCTCGCAGGAATTTAAAATACCTATTTGTTTCCATTTCATATTGTTATATCCTGCTGCAGCCGCTGCTTTTTCTCTCTACTCCTATGTGGTGCATATGCATGTCCGAAGTTGCTGCAGAGTTGTATGTCCTTTACACTGCCTGCTTTTATAGGTACCGCGCCTTCCATCACTTTTCCTCCCGAACCAGTGTCATTTAATATTACTAAAGTATGGAAGATACCTTGAATAGATTAGAACAAGAATCGCCATGGCAAAGGTAGCCTTTTTAAGATGAAAAGCAAACCGGCCAATAAAAAATGTCAGTTGCAACGAGAAAAAGAGTGTTGAGGTGCTATATAGAACCTGTACTTGTGTATGCATGTGAACAAAAGAAAAAGCAGTGGCTGCAGCAGGATATATCAATATAAATTGCAAACAATTAGGTATATTTAGCACCTGCGAAAAGACGAGACATACTAGACACAAACACAATGTACGTACAGTTCTCTGTAAGGTATGTACATTCTGTCTGTGTCTAGTATGTCTCTTCTTTTCGCAAGTGCTAAATATACCTAATTGTTTGCAATTTATATGTATGTGAAGCTTGGACAATGAGCAGACAAGCTGAAAAGCATCTGATGGCTGTGGAAATGTGGGTTCTAAGGAGAATGCAAAATATACCATGATACAAAAACCAATGACTAAGTCCTACAAGACTTTGATTAGAGACATTAGACATAGGCAGTAATAAACAAAATGTTGGTCACGTTATGAGAAGAAATAAATTGGAGAACTTGATGACAACCGGCAAGATGGAAGGGAAGAGAACAAGGGGAAGGCAGAGAAGTAAATACCTGGATGACTTTGCCACGTGGTATGGTTGAGACAAGAATTACTATCGCCTACGCTTATCGACATGGCACATGATGAATGAAAGAAAGTATGTCAAACATGATATTGTTTATGAGCTAGTTATCTTTAACAAACAGACTGTTGTTTATGAGCTAGTTATCTTTAACAAACAGACTTTGTTCACTAACGTGAATATCATCACTTTACTTCTCAAGAAATTTCTGGCGTCCGTTTTAATGCTGCGTCGAACTGGAAGCACTGTTAAGTCGGGGATTGTACCCATGTCTCGAAGAAGATTCTAACACAGTGGTTCTCAACCTTTTTTGGCCCATGCCCCCCTTTACCATATGTTCAGAACGTCATTCCCCCCTTTCGAATGTCCTCCCTATAAATCTCCCCCTACCCTTACACAGTATACATAAAAATAGAAGCTAAATTTAATAACACATGCTAGAACAACTCTAGACATCTACATAAAACGTGATTTGCGGGTCTACTTCCGTGGCTAAAGGCTTGCGAACGCGGTTCGTGAGTCAGGTGCTAGGCGTTCGATTTGTGCAGCAGACCATGTCGCGTTGTGTCATAATGTGCTGGTATGGGAGCCGGTCGTTTAGAAAGCAATGGCAAACTACTGAACGTAACACTTGCCTAGTACATCAACAGCAGCTGAAAAATGCTGGTGTTGACTGCAACGTCCGGTAAGGGATATGCAACAATTTTTTGTCATTATAAGACGAATTTCATTAGGGCGAGAAGTACAGAACCGTAAAATTTAGAGGGGAAAACAATATCAAGTAACTGGTTCTTGTATTAATAAACTGTCATTTACTGCCAATATAGTACCTTCCGGTGTATGGCAGAGGGGTCTTTGAGCCTGAGGAATTAAGGCCGCCTGGCTAGTGCAGTCGCCGCGAACTGTGCAGGTTAGGATTTTCTTTTTGCCCCCGACAGAAAAAAATCCCACACCTTACCGAAGGATCGAACCCGGGTCTCCCGAATGAGAGTCCGGCGTTCTAGCCATTCGCTATCTTGAAATAATCTTAATTCCCCCCTTAGAAACCCTAAAATTCCCCCCGTAGGGAGTGAATTCCCCACCGATTGAGAACCACTGTTCTAACACATGATCACCGGCCGACAGACAAGCATGCTAGCTACTGCGCCGTCGGGGCTCCATTGTTTTGATTGTTAATCAGTTGTATTCTTCTGCAACTTAACAATTCACATAACCTTTTTTTTTTCGAACAGAAGACGCGGTGAAGAAATGAAGTTCTGAAATATTAAAGATCGCTTATCTATCAGAATGTGACCCTAGTGCACCAGATAATACATATGCTGGTTCGCACATCCATCTTGTTTGATTTCATTAATGCTGGAATTAACTGGCAGTCTTTGTGAGAAAGCTTTATAGATCTGTGAGATCAAAGAGGTCAGCTGATGCATTTGTGTACAAGAAAAAACATACAATCTGGTCTTTCTCAGACTACGTCCATAGTAAGTGGTAAGACTGCCCACCTATTAATCGAGTGTTATATATTCTAGTCCTTCGGAATTATATTCTATTTTATTCCTTCATGTTGCTCATCATCATTATTAGCATTATCATCATCAGCATTATCATCAAATGTTTCAGCCCCGCGCTGATCGTGATGCTTACGTTTTCATTGACCAGATTGCTTCAATCTTGGGAGATACATGTTTTGATTTCCTTTACCTTTCACACAACGGGTCTTCCTTGCCCGTCACGTTTGGCAATATTTTACATTACAAGAGCTGTTAAGTAGCCGTCTTCTGGCATCCTCGCTAAATAGTCAGAATGTTTCAACCTGTCCATGTATCCCAAGGATACTCTGTCACTAGAGCTGCCTGAGACATACGGCCATGTGTCATAACGAAGGCTCGAAAAGGTTTGGCAGCAATGAGAGTCATGGCGACTGCCAATATCGAGCAAAGACTGCTATTACTTCTGTTCCAAGGACTTGTGCTTTCACGCATCGAGTATGCCCTGGCCATCCTCACTGTCAGCCCTACACAGATTGGAAGACTTGAAAAGGTACAAAACGAAGCCATGCGCATCATTTTGGGCTGCACGAGAGACACCAGCTGTGTAGCTGTCAGAGCCTAGCTGCCTAGCTACGCAGCAACATCGTTACTGACAAGAGTTGTCGGCTGGCGAGATTCTTACCTGACACGCGACCAGCGCTGACGACAGACGCACGCAAAGCCACGTGACCCCACCAGAGGCAGTGGGCAGTGTGTGTGCTAATCTCAGACCAAGCTGGGACTGGACATCTGAACGGACGTGTGTGTCGAGAGCAAGGCGTTTTGTGTGAATCTCCGTGGTTGTGAGCTGAACGACTGATATCGTGAGCGTCAGACCTATGAGCTGTATTGTGGTTGTGAGTTGTTATATGTTGTACATTGCTGTAACTATTGTTATGTATTTAACGTGGTAATAAATCCATAGAAATTGTGTTGCTGTGTCTTACGTCGAATCACGTTGTACTTGTACTGTCTCACATGTGTTAGCCAACGAGCCTAATAGAAGATCCTGACATGTGTGGACGTGGGTTGCTCGTCTTTATTTAAGAACCTAATATATTTAGACGTGTGTTGTTCGTCTTTGTGATTTAAAACTTTAAAACTATAATTCTTGTGCTTGTAAAATTTGTCAAGGTTATAGTGATGTACATGTGATCGGAAAAGTCTCAGTGTGATCCATTACTACATTGTCTAAATATGTTTAAGATCATTAGTAAATGTACAGTACATATTGTTTGATCCTGTAAACGTGTTAAACATTTGTGATTTGTTAAACTTGTCACCGTGTGACCTTGTCAACCTTGTGATTTTTGCCGCCATTTTGACCTTGTCGCCATCTTGTAAACTTGATGTCTTTGTCCTTACTGAATGTCATCTTGATGTAAGTGATGTGTCATCAATGTTATTGAGTGTTCAAATACAGATAGATTGTTTTTGTGTATTGAGTTTGTGGAACGCAAAGAGTTTTGGAAAGAGTGTAACTTCTGTTGAAAGAAACACTGTTGACGACAAATTTACGACATACAATTATACTCAACGCCATCCAAACCAAATCAACACTTAGTGACTTACAGGCACACACCAACAAACACACGCTAACTTATTTCTATCCAAAAACAAAGCAGGTTTTTGCATACCATCCATAACCCTGCCGTAGAGGTCATTAGTGGTTCCGAAGTACGACCTTACAGTTTTCTAGCCCGATTGCCCAACCATTCGTCACCATATCCAAGGGCACTTGAGTATATTTTTCTTCACTTTAACTTTACGTATGCATTAGTGGGCACGCATCGTATAGTCAAATCAATTGTAAGTTATTTTTCTACTAACCATTTACCACATATTTTGTGTGATTGATTTTCATTGACATATTTTCTCCATCATGTCGTCATTATTTGATTTCATCGATATGGGGTTAAAATTAAAGTTGGAAGGTGATGAATTAACTCAATGGAGTGAGAAGAAATACGCAGAATACCTACTTGTTCAGGAAAAAGCTGCCGAACGCGATGAAAGAGCAGCAGAAAGAGCTGCCAAACAAGCAGAAGTCGAAATGGCTGCAAAGACAAAGCAAGCTGAGATAGACAGTGAACTTAAGAAAGCAGAAATAGCAGCTCAGAGCAAGAGGGAAGAACTTGAACTACAGTTGAAAATGAAACAACTGGACACTGAGACTGCAATACATAAAGAGTCAAAGAAATCTGAAAGACTGGAAAAAGAAAACCAGTATAAAAAGTACCAAGGTATCGTTCGTAACTATACCTCGGGTGACTGCATAGCAGCCTTTACCCAAAATTTTGAGACATTAATGGAACATTACCAAGTTCCACTTTCGGAATGGAATATTTTATATATGAGGAGTCTATCTGGGGAACCTCTGAAAGTCATTGAAACCATCCCCAAAGACCTCAGAAAAGAGTACCATTACATTAAATCTAAAATAATGGCACATTTCATGTTAGATGAGGCAGGGTACAGAGAACAGTTCAGTAAACTGAGTCCAAAATCAACTCAAACGTTCTCTGACTACCTCTGTTTAGTCCGAGACATTTTCAGCAAATGGACTTCATCAGCCAAAATTAACAAAAATTATGATAAATTAGAAGACCTCATTATTCGAGATAAAGTTATTTCTTCTATCCCAACATCTTTTTCTAAGTTCTTGCAGGAGAATGAATGCACAAGTGTGGAAGAAATGGAAAGACGTGGTTCGGCCTATTATACGGCAAATAAACAGTGTTTTGCCACTGAAGCTACTGACAGTAACTGGGTAGCAGCAGCCAACTATGAGAAAAACTATAGTAGGCAAAAACCAAACAGGCCTACCTCTGAAAAATTTAGACATTGTGTTCATTGTAAAATGTCTCATTATTTGAACGAGATGTGCGATAAAAACCCAGGGTACCAAACATACTTGCAAAATATGGTAAACAGACAAGACAGAGAACGTAAATCGTTCAAAAGCTTACGTAAATGTTTTCTCTGCAAGGCGTACGGTCACCATCGCATGGATTGTAAAGGCAGGCATATGACCAACAGAGCCAATGCCGCCTTGTTCGATAGTTCAGCGTCAGAAGACGAAAATACAGAAAAACATCCTGTACATGCAGCACAGGCTTGTGACGTATTTAGTTCCAACACATGCACTGTCTGTAATACCTTCTTTGAAAATGGTATCTTAACATGCGGGCACGCCATCCCTATTGCTAATGAGGAAGGTAACTTAGTAATAGACTCAAAAGGCAAATTAGACATCTATCACGGGTATGTTAATGGCAAGTTCGCTACAGTACTTCGCGACACCGGGAGTACACTTATTGGCCTGAAAACAACATTCATAACACCTACAGACTACACAGGTAGACACATCACATGTAGAACATTTTCAGGCAATATTGAAAAATATCCATTAGCTTGGGCATACATCGAAACACCATTCCTCACCGGAAAAGTAAAGGTCGCAGCACTTACAAACCCAGTGTGCGATATAATCATAGGAAATTTACCGGAGGTGAATGACAAACCTCATAACCATGACACAACATCACTATGTATTAATGATAACACATCACCACCAAATGTCATTGAAAATGTCATATCACCTGTTGAATGTATGTTAGCTAATGCAGCACTAAGTTCTCATCACATCATTGACGATATTATTCCATCATCATCTGATGTCATTGAGTGTGTGAACGCAGTAACAAGAGCTACTGCTAGAGTGCAAGATGATAGTAACCAAACTGAGGCTATTCAAATGCTTAGCCCAGAAGTACCACCTAGTGACTCGATGAAGGAAACATTCATAACAGCTCAAAAAGCTGATCCTTCACTGTCAAAGTATTTTGACCTGATCGGCAAAAAGCCAAGAGTAACGAAAAATGCTAAATGGCATTTTGCTTTATACAATGATATACTCACCAGGTACTACACCAGAGGTGACGTTACAACAAAGCAAACTGTGTTACCAACTACTTATCGTAGGCAAGCTTTACATCTTGCTCACGATATACCCTTTTGCAGGTCATATGGCATATGTTAAAACCAGGTCAAGACTATTGACACAGTTTCATTGGCCAAAATTCTGTAATGACATAAAAACTTATTGCAGAAGTTGTGATACATGCCAGAAACTGGTAAAGAAAGGGAAACACCCACAGGCAAAGTTACAAGTCACTGACTTAGCCAGTCGACCTTTTGAAAAATTATCAGTTGACATTGTGGGCCCTCTTAGTCATACAACAACTAGAGGGAATAAATATATTCTAACAATTATTGATCAATGTAGTCGCTGGCCAGAAGCGATTCCGTTAAAGAACATTACTGCCAACGATATCATGGAAGTGTTCTTCCATATTTTTTCCCGAATTGGGTTTCCAGATACCATCCAGTCTGATAGAGGCACGCAGTTTATCGCTGCATCCACTCAAGCTTTCACTAAAATGTTAGGAGTGAAGCAAGTCTTCAATAGCCCCTATCATCCTCACTCGAGCGGGATTATAGAAAAGCTTAATGGGGATCTGAAGCACATGCTAGCCAAAGTAACTCAAGATCACCCCAATAACTGGGATGTATACTTACCAGCTGTTCTTTTTGCTTATCGCGAGGTACCACATTCTAGTACCGGTTTCTCTCCTTTTGAACTCATCTATGGTGCCAAACCACGCGGCCCATTAACAATTTATCACCAAATGTTAACAGATTCCACTCCAGTATTGAAACCCATATCATCATTTGTGTATGTAACATCATTGCGTGAAAGGATAATGAAATCATGTGAAATTGCTAAAAGTGCACTAAAACTATCTGGTGCTACTTACAGACAATACGCAGACAAAGGTAACAGGACTATAACATTGACAGCTGGACAGGACGTTCTACTACTACTACCTAGTGACAGACAGCTACTGACAGATTCTTGGCAAGGACCTTTTAAAGTGACAAGACAAATCTCACCTGTTGACTACGAAATCCTGAATAAAAGACAAACACAAAATATTTCACATCAATATGCTAAGACCATACTACAACAGAGACAACGAACAAGACGCTACGACAGCTTGCACCGTGATAATAGATCACGAAGATGACGATTCTAGCGACGACATTCCAACACCTACATTAGACACGACAAACTGCTTGAAGGAGATCAAGATCAATCCAAACCTAAGTCAAGCAGAGACAAACAGTTGCAAACAGTTGATACAACACTACAACACCATCTTTTCAGACAACCCAGGACAAACAGAGTTAGTACAGCATCACATCACACTCACATCAAACACACCCATAAGATGCAGACCATACACCATACCATTACATTACAAGGAACAACTACATCAGGAAATCATCAACTTAGAAAAAAACAACATCATCAGACGATCCCTATCAGACTTCTCTTCACCTATGGTCATTGTACGGAAAAAGGACAACACAATACGACTTTGCATTGATTACAGAAAACTGAACAAAATAACTGTTTTAGATCTCGAACCAATGGCAAATACGGACGATCTTCTGACAGAACTGACTGACGCTAAGTTCTTCACGACCCTTGACATGTCTAAAGGTTACTGGCAGATAGCTGTACATGAAGACAGCAGACATCTAACAGCTTTCGCCACGCCTTGGGGACTGTACGAATGGTGCAAACTTCCATTTGGGCTAGTCAATGCCCCAGCCACATTTGTACGCATGACACGACTCCTCCTATCTGACATTCCTAATATAGTTTCCTATATTGACGACATCTGTGTCCATACAGAGACAATGACGGAACATATAAAGATACTGGAACAGACACTAGAACGTATCAGACAGCACGGACTGACAGTGAAGCCCTTCAAAGGTGAGCATGGCTTACCAAGAGATATCATTTTTGGGGTACAGAATATCCAATGGCTTTGTCATGACAGACAACAAAATTGTCTCGAAAATTCTAAAACTGTCACTTCCAACAAATAAGAAACAAGTCCGCAGTTTATTGGGACTTATTAATTATTACAGGAACTTCATTCCTGATTTTTCAGAACTGACTGAGGTTTTTTCTAACTTACTAACCAAGAATAAACCCGAAAAAGTTGTAAACGATGAATGCCTACGAAATGCGTTTGATAAAGTTTTGGCACACTTTTCTGATAAGAATGCACCTAATCTCATCCTTAAATTGCCCAACATTCGTTTACCTTTCAGATTGAGAACAGATGCTAGCTCCATTGCGATCGGTGCAGTCCTATTGCAGGAATACAACGACATTCTGCATCCCGTTTGTTTTCTATCAAGAAAACTAAGGCCCCGAGAGCGGTCTTGGTCCATTCCGCAATTAGAGGCATTGGCCTTAGTAGAAAGTGTCACAAAGCTGTCCAAATATCTTCTAGGACGTCACTTTATCATCGAAACTGACAACAGTCCATTAAGGTATATCAATTCTGCAGTACCATCAAATAACATGATTGCTCGCTGGTCCTTGAAGCTTCAGAATTTCAGTTTTGAAGTTCGCCATATTCCCGGCAGAATGAATACAATCGCCGACCTTTTGTCCCGTTGTCCGACAGACCCAGTAAGCAATGTCTGAGTGCACTGTGTAATATTACACTCAGCCCAACACAGCCACCAATGTGTGAATTTTTCCAGTCACCTACTGTGTAAGGTCTATAAGTAAAGTTGTGATACGGTTTAGAAACCGACATGTATAATATTCTTATTTTAATCAAGTTATGTAATGAGTGTAGTATAATTGTGTAGTGTGTGTTAGAATGAGAACAATATTAATTGTATATAGACACCAACAACAGGGTCACAGACGCTTATCCACTTACCAGAAGCGAACTTTACCATTGTGACATTTGTGGGTGATTTTTTTCACCGTGATATTTTAACATGTGCAAATGTGGACTGAACATTGACTCCTACACCACCTTTACAGCGAATGTAATCCAAATTGTTCGACGTGTGAACACATCGGAAATAAGAACATTCCACCATAATCCGTTGTGATACTATAACATCATACACGAACTGTGAGAACATTTTACTATCCGTTCCTAAAGAAAACCGGATCATTTGTGTTCAGAAAATGTAACATCAACCAAATTTTTCGTTTTGTGTGTATTTCCGGTATAATTTAAAAAGTATAGCAAAATTAGCAGACTATGTACAAATTGCCAAAAATTTATGACACTTGTAAAATCTTTTTCAATCTATAAAATATAATATACCAATTGGGTACTTATTTATTTTGATTAGTGTAATCTTAGAATCATATCTTGATTAATGTATTCATATTACCGACTTTTTCTCGTTAATATGAAGAAACGTCAAGCAATGACGCTAAGAAATTAAATAATTATAATAATGTATGGAATTTCTTAAATGTCAAAATTACTTCCCTTGCATTTGTGAATTACATCAAGGGCCATAATTTGAAACATATTCATTAATGTATATTGTATAGATAGACATTTTGTTGCTCAAATGGTTAGCACAGCAGGTAGGCGTCCACCAAGCATGTCATAGAGCTGCCAACATTGCAAACCAACATAAGAGCTCCTGACCAAATGAGGGCAGAGTTTAAGTGTTTAATACGACTAATACAAAGCCGTATTTCAGTCTGGCTAGATGGTTGTTGCAAAACAATCATATTATTACTTTTTTTTCAAATAGCTGCGAGGTAGATGCGTGAAGCTGGAACTACTGATCTGACTGGGTATTATTGCAATGAAGGTAACCAGGCATCAGGGGGATGAAACCTGAATTGTGTTAAAAGTTGTACTTCATTTGTCATTTCGATGCAACTTACATTTTTTTGTATATATTTCTATGCCTTATATGTATTTTCATGCATAACACTGGGAAAAAGTAGTCTCTGACATGAAATTAACACTACCCCAGTATATACATACATCATGAATGAAAGATGGCATCTTTCATTGAAGTACCCGGGGAGAATGTCAGAGCCTAGCTGCCTAGCTACGCAGCAACATCGTTACTGACAAGAGTTGTCGGCTGGCGAGATTCTTACCTGACACGCGACCAGCGCTGACGACAGACGCACGCAAAGCCACGTGACCCCACCAGAGGCAGTGGGCAGTGTGTGTGCTAATCTCAGACCAAGCTGGGACTGGACATCTGAACGGACGTGTGTGTCGAGAGCAAGGCGTTTTGTGTGAATCTCCGTGGTTGTGAGCTGAACGACTGATATCGTGAGCGTCAGACCTATGAGCTGTATTGTGGTTGTGAGTTGTTATATGTTGTACATTGCTGTAACTATTGTTATGTATTTAACGTGGTAATAAATCCATAGAAATTGTGTTGCTGTGTCTTACGTCGAATCACGTTGTACTTGTACTGTCTCACATGTGTTAGCCAACGAGCCTAATAGAAGATCCTGACAGTAGCAATGAGATACCTCCTTGACTTCCCGACAATGGAACACAGGATCAAGATCTGGAGAGCTCGTGCATACTTAAAAATAAGTGCAGATGAGCAGCACCCTCTGCATGACGCTGTATTCAGAGAAAAGGGTGACAGGCTAAAGAGGGGCAAATCATGGATGGGTCGGGCGGAAGATGTCGTCGGACAGGTCTGCAGTCTTACCAGTATCAACCCCGGCAAGGAATGGGTGCCGGTGCCTCCAGCTTTTAAGTGTACCTTCTCCTGCATTATCACACTCGACAGACGGTGCAGAGAGCAGAACCCTGCCGCTGTCAATGCAGAGGTTAACGCGCTCATCTATGATCACTCAGATAGCCCCGAAGTGCTCATCTATACAGATGGATCTGTTGTAAAGCAGCAGAGAAGTGCGTGGGCATTTACAGCCCGTTCAGCGGGCCGAACCGTTCAAGAATCCAGTGGTGCCCACTCTATGACCACGAGCAGCATGACGATGGAGGTGATGGCAGTTACACAGGCTTTCATATGGCTGGAATCACAGCATTATACCAACGTGTGTGTACTAAGTGATTCAATGAGCATGATTCAGAAGGTCGAAGCTGGATCTGTACGTAGACAGTGGACTGAGTCGCTGCGGAAGTCTGTTGTCCGCAAAGTCACCTTCATCTTCGTCCCGGGACATGCGGGAGTCGAGGGAAATGAACGAGCTGATAAATTGGCTGGCTCTGCACCCCCTGTAGATGGCCAGCCCATGGATCGTGCCGATGTCATTAACGCCCTTAAAGATATGGCGAGAACAGAGGATTTTGACGCCAGTGATTCCACATCGCTTTCCAGGATGAAAGACCTGGGAGTAAGAATCGGCACAGCCAGACGCGAGAAGTACATCGGGAAAACAAAGCGCCTCGTCAACCAACACAGAACTGGCACTATTAGCCACCGGACGCTGATGCATATGCTGGGGGGGAGGATCTGAGCACCTATGGACATGTCCGGAGTGCAACGAAGATACCCCAACTGATAACTGATAACTGATAACTGATACGGCCATGTATACATCCCCTACAGCTGGGATGTGCAGTTGGGAACAACCCTTCTTCAAGGCTGAGACAAGATTGGCATTTCTCTGTCTCCCGATAGTTCTTTTGGAGGATCGTTTGAAAAATGTGAAGATCGTTTTACACGCATTGGTATGTATTGGGTATATGATGTCAGTGTGCTATTTTTATAGATCATTTGACTCTGGATGGGACCTCATATTTTGTCAATATCCCACAGGTCCTTTTAATATCGCAGGATATTTCCTAATGTCCAATTTAGGCTGGGTCGACGTGAGAGCCCAGGACAATTTTTAATTAAATCCACGTCTTTATTTCTCCGTCTTCCATGGACTTTCAAACAATCCACGTCTTTATTTCTCCGTCTTCCAGGGACTTTTAAACAATACACCTCTTTATTTCTCCGTCTTCCATGGACTTTCAACGAATCAACTTACCTCCGTAATAGTAAAAAAGCAAAACACTTCGCAGAAAACACAAAGCTTAGAAATAATTGGAATAACTGAACGTAAATAAAATTTATTACGACAGTGTAATGTGCAGAACCACCTATATATTGTTGGATTGTTGGTTGGTTAACTGATTGGTTGGTTGGTTGGTTGGTTGGTTGGTTGGTTAGTTGGTTGGTTGGTTGGCTGTTGTGAATCCCCTCGAAGACTATACATATGTTAACTTATCGTACAACCGATACACTGGCAATCAGGTCGTTTAAGCACTGAAAACAGCTGGCATATATCAAGGTAAAGGCGCGGAGACATTTTCCCTAACACACTACCAAAGTACCATCTTTACGAGGACTGTGTTACAGAGTCCTCATTCCCTTCTCTAAGCCCACGAACCAGGAGATGTGCATTAAGAAATTACTGGAAATTTAAATCTATGTAGAAATATTCAAGCACTTGTCGTACCGTGCAATCCCTTGTCAAAGAGGACGCAGCCAGGGTACTTAGTCAATTGTTGACTACATCCATGAGCTCCTCGGCGGTGTCGAAGCGCTGGGTAGCCAGCCAGACTTTCATCTTGCCGAAGAGATGATAATCGCTTGGTGCCAAGTCCGGGCTGTAAGGAAGGTGGATGCAAATTTCCCACTTAAACTGCTAAAGTAAAGCCTCTGTGTTGGCAGCAGTGGGGCCGCGTTGCCGTACAGGATAATGACGCCACTGGTGAACATTCCGCGCCTTTTGTTTTGGATCGACCAACGAAGCTTCTTCAGTGTTTCACAATAAACTTCTAACGTAATTGTGGTCCCCAGTGTCATGAATTCCGTCAACTAAATGCTCCTGCGGTCCCAGAACAGTATAACCATAATTTTTCGTTGCGACACTATATGCTTGAATTATTTGGGGGGATTGTTTAGAGAAAAGTATGCATCCACTGTTTTGACTGTTCCTTCATCTCTGCATTCACATAATGAACCAATGTCTCGTCCCCAACAACTATTTTGTCTAGAAATGCACCCTCTCTTCCCGGTAGCACAGAAGGAACGCCAACGTTGGGCTTATTCTTTGAGCTTTGTGAACGGCAATCAGTTGCTTTGGTACTCACGGTGAACAGAATCGGTGGTAACCTAACCTCTCTGTGACAATTCGAAACATACTAGTCAAAGAAATTTGTGAAAATTCTGTAGAAAGATCTGAAAATGTGAAACGGCGCATTTTCCACTAAGACTTGCTCGACATTTTGAAGGGGCTCATCTGTCACGCATGAATGTAGTCCTTTCCCATCCTCATCAAGCACATTTTTACGCCCATCTCTGAAATTCCTGCACGTATCCCTCAAAGAACTGTCACGCATAACATTATCACCATACACACGATACAATCGACGATGAATCTCAGTCGCATTTTGGCCTTCTGCTTGAAGAAAACGAATCACACCGCACATTTCACAGCTGGCGACAAAGGCAATAACAGTGTCCATGTTTATTCGTTCGCGATTCGTGAACCACTGAACAAATGCGACTGCAGGTTGATGTGTAGTGAGCTAAAAAGCTATGAATGATGCACGCGATCAACGGTGTCGCTATGGCAACGGTTTATTTGTACCAGCTAATCGGCGTTTGCCGGCTCCGTGGCTATGGCGTTATGGGCGCAGTTCGTAATTCCGCTTGCCACCGTTCGAAACACAGCTGCGCGCGATTTGGCAGCTGATCGCGTTGCGATGGGTTTTAACGAATTGGTATGGGAGCCGGTCGTTCAGAAAGCATGACAAACTACTGAACGTAAACTTTCCAAGACACCAACAACAGCAGTAAAATGGTGATGTTGATAGCTGTGTCCTGTAAAAAGGATATGCAAAAAAAAATGTGTATCGGTGGTTGCTTTTTGGAATAGTCCTCGTAAGATGTGTCCAGGTCATGATTCAGGACATGGTACATATACTGGCTCTGGTTATGGATAGGTTAGCGTGTTTCCTTTGTATGTTTTAGATGTTTTATTGTCAGCAGGCTCCAACCCACTGTCCAGGGGGAACCTTGTAGGTATAAACAATTGACGTATTAGCAATTAGACTGGAAGGGGTTGTTCAGTTGGAATACTGGTATAGTTATTTGAGAGTGCTACCCCACTGTAGATCTAGATTATAACTTATCCTTGGGAAATTATTGCCGTGGTTTCCCCTTGATCTCCACATTTACATGTGTGATTTGTACGCTATATGCTAATATGGGTAGCTGTTTAACGGCTACATTTATGTTTGAATAAAACGGCATATTCCTCATGAAGTCCGCTTGTCGCAGTGTGCCCGTGGGATCATATATTTTTCGCACTTATTTCAATAGTCTAGACATCCGATGCCCAAAACCGGCATCAATGGCCAGGTTCCTTATTTCGTAAAAAATGCTCAGAAACAGATTCGGACTAGCCACTATTAGAGTTACAGTCTACACTGTGACACTTAGCCACTCAGCGCCACGGGTACATTGGCGCATTTACAAGCTCTCGCCTTGCTATACATTTACAACCAAAATCCATTGTTTGACAGAGAATAAAGGAACCACGATCGGGCCATTTTAAGAGGTTATGGGCTTCATATGTTTCACATAGAGCCAGTTTTAACATGCGGCTTTGAATTCTGGACAATTAGTAATCAGACGAAAAAATCCATGGAAGCCTTGGAGATGTGGTTTTATAGAAGAATGCTGAAAATTAATTGGGCAGC
Organism: Cepaea nemoralis; assembly: GCA_014155875.1. NCBI lineage: Eukaryota > Metazoa > Mollusca > Gastropoda > Stylommatophora > Helicidae > Cepaea > Cepaea nemoralis. The sequence goes on from JACEFZ010004717.1 coordinate 311,469, forward strand.
CAAAATGAGCAATCAAGACGTTAAAAGGGAAGCTGAGTCGCAATGAAAACTTATTACAAACATCAGAAAGAGGCAGTCATTGTTTTTTTTTTTTTTTTGTCTTTTTTTTGGCTATGCTATGAGAAGACAAAACCTAGATCCTGTTGTGACAACCGGAAAGATGTGAGGAAAGAGAGACAGAGAAAGACAGCATAAGAAGATTATTGCCAGTCTTGTGTCATGGTACGGAAGAGAGACAACACACGATTGTATTTATGACGTCGAAGATCGTAACTTGTGGAGAGGCATGATCGCCTACGCCAGCAGGCAAGACAGTGGATGATGTTTCACTGGACACATGCCTATTCTTACATTAATGTGAAAAAATAATAATCAAGTGTCAACATTGTGGGGAATCATCAAGCTCCTTGCCAACTGGCTAAGGCGATTATACTCACCATAGCTACCTTTCTCCAACAGAATGTCATTAATATATGTTATCTTTCCTTCAATCAATCGTTCAGTAGCATGTCCTTTGCAGAACCTCGCTGCCATAACAACCTACCGGAAAACCTCTCGATCATAAGCAAGATGTGCCGCGTCTGATACACCCATCTGAAGATCTTCCGCCACATCCTGCACCCATCTTCTCTTTGGCCTTCCTCTTCCTCTCTTCCCACAACGAAAGGTTATTAAGAATCGTCTCTTACTGTCTTCTTTTATCTCCTTTTCCACTAATCTTACCACTTGTTATTATATGTTACAATTTGTCTCTTCTCAAAATTGCATCATGTTTAGTGGATCAGTCTGTAATTTTAGAAATACCCTGACTTGGTTCAAGACTGATGAAACTTTTTCTCTACTGAACTCTCAACACAGGAATTACTTCATCCGGACCACTTACTACCTAAGCTGATGGAAGGCGATTTGAGAGTTTTCTATCATTAGTACCCTATAGTATTTTGGTATAGTCCCACTGGTGATGACAACAACCTCTGTTTGATTGTTGCTGTCTTTAAATATATTCAGGTTCACATCTGAAAGTGTAGCATAAGGAAAGAGAAGTGCTCTTTGTGTTTTCTCTCTTGCTGTTTGCCCCTCCTTCAATTTGAGCCTCAAAAAGCTGTAATAAAGTAGAATTGTCAGCTACACTACAGAGTCGAGCAAATTAAAGGTGGAAGCGCGAATCTCGGTGGGAGAAGCTTATAAAAATATGAAACAATAGTGTTCTTCCCTTCTTCTTCTTCTTCTTCTTCTTCTTCTTCTTATTATTATTATTATTATTATTATTATTATTATTATTATTATTATTATTATTATTATTATTATTATTATTTCATTTATCCTCCATTGGGACATGAGTCCTTTACCAAACCACGCCAGTGTGTCCTACTTCTTGCCGCCACCTGTAACTCCCTCCATTTACTTCCAATATTATTCGTCTCTGTCTGTAGGTCTCTTCTACTAGTCCGACAAAATAATCCTCAAATGAAGAAAAGTCATGAGGATTTTAACACATAACCACCAAGTCTGAATGCCAGCGTACTAGCCACTCTGCTACCACAACAACCATGATAAGGGAAGGATCGAATAGATTGATACGAATCAAATAACCTGAAGCCGGTCCGTATGGCCGAATGGATAAGAACGCGTGTTCTTAAACATCGGTTGTGCTGATGCCGAAGTACGCGATTCAACCCCTACACCGGACAGCTGGACTAAAATGTTGACCTATCGTCCTTGACTTGGGGACCTTAATTACAAGTACCTCTGAAGTCGGAGTGGATTTGCCTGAAGGTGAGGGACACTGTTAATAAGGAAAGCTAACCCACACGCGAAATTCAGTCCATCACTATTATAAATAGTGTGTATGGACTACGCTTGAGTTCAAAGCGAGGGAGCGTAAACAAAATACTTAGAAACAATCGTAACATCTTATGAAATCTGCGTGACGGAGATTACAAGAAGTCGTTACCTCCATAAAAAGCTCGCTGTCACGATGTACCCGTTCCTTGTCCAGTAACCAGAAAGTGCCGTAGAATTCTTCTGACATCCGCTCATCTCTTTATCTTTCACTTCATGGTGTCGATTCATTGTGAATATTTATTGTGTCGATTCATTGTGACTATTGCTTATGTCACTTCATAGGCTCGATACATGTTGTGTCTTATTGTGTCACTTCTTTCTGTCACTAAATCGTATGACACCATAATGCCTCTTTTTCGTGTCGTTTCACTGTGTCCCTTTATTGTATCACATCATCGTGTCACTTCATAGTATCACACAAATCGTGTCACTTCATTGCTTCACTTCATAGTGCCACTTCATCGTGCTACTTCAAAGTATCACACCATCGTGCCACTTCATCGTGTCGCTGTTTGTGCCATTTCATCGTGTCACTTTTTGTGCCATTTCATCGTGTCACTGTTTGTGCCACTTCTTTGTGTCACCTCAAAGTATCACACTCACTTCATCGTGTCTTATCAGCGTGCCTCATTACTGCGCCTCTTTACTATGCCACCAGATCTATATATGTGATCTCGGGAATACGTGTTTCCCCCACACTTGACGATAAGATTAATCTCTAAACTTTCTAAATTTCACTCATATCATTATCATTTTTCATCGTATGTCATACTCATAAATCATTAATGTCACAATCACCCTACAATCACGTCATAATCACCTTTCAATAATATCAAGAACATCTTTCATTCATATCACAATCATTTTTTATTCCTGTTACAATCACTCTTTATTAGTGTCACAATCTTCTTTCATTCATACCTAAATCATATTTAATTGAAATGACAATCAATTTTTATTCATGGCACAATCACGTTTCTGTTATATCATGATTAGCCTTCGCTCATGTCACAATCCTCTTTCATACATGTGAAAATCAATCTTCATTTTTGTCGCAGTCGTTTCTCATTCATGTCACAGTCATCATTCATTCATGTCACAATTATCTTTCTTCACGTGACTGTCATCATTTCGCAATCATATTTAATTCAAGTCACAATGGCCTGTCATTAATTCCACACTCACCATTGATGCATAACACAATCACCCTTGTTAATGTCACAGTAATCTTTTAATAATGTCTAAACCATCCTTTATACGTGCCATAATTAGCCTTCACTTACACATCAATCGCTCTTGGTTCACAGTCTCATTCACCCTTAAATTATGTCACCATCGCCTTTAGGTCATAATTATATTTAATTTAAATGACTATTTAAATTCACGCCACAGGCAGTCTTTCTTTCATATCACAGTGAGCCTTAATTCATGTCACAACCATGTTTACCATTGTTACATGTCATGAATCACACCAACTGACTTCATTATATTCTTTTTTTTTTACTAACCTACAATTATGTCTCATTAATTTCACAGTCATTCAAATTAACACAACAGTCCTGCCATTAATCAACATTAGCCAAGGCCAACGTGATCTGCAGCACACCAGAAGCACTAATGTCATCAATTATTGTCACGTTACGTCACATAAGTTCAGTCTATATACTGTTTTGAACAATCAGTGCAGACTTCAGTTCATTAAACCCAACACAATATTTTGATCAAGGCGCCCAGATCGTCTGTTCAGTGGAAACGTCAAATCCCCAAACGTCATGCTCATGCCTCGTCACTTATTTATTTGTGTCGTCACAGCCAGACCAGCGACAAACTAGAAACACACTCCAGGAGCCCTTCACGCGTATTGCCACAACGATGTGACCAGAACGCTTCCATTGCAATTATTGCCACTTTCTACGTAAAGATTGGACTCTCAATTGGAACGTAATTGCGCCAAAATTTGATTTATATTGGTTGATTTGGGAGTTACTTCATGATTTCTGTCTCTCGCATTTAAAATAAATGCAGGGGAAATAAAATACAATTCAAGATAAGTGATTGTCATTTGGGAATGTTCATAAATATTAAAGTACATTTCACATTGATATTACCATTTGATTCCAAGAGAATGAACGGATATGTCAGTCAAAGTTCTGAACAATTTCAAACGCAGTTACATTTAAAAATTGATGTTTATACAGAATTTAAATTTATGTTGTGAAAAAGGAACGCGTGAATTAAATACAAATGTTCCTCTTGTGTAAGGGAGTTGTTTATTTCAGTCGGTTTTGTTAATGGATTTTCCCGGGCAACTGCATCTCCATCAACTGTCTACTGAACTATAAGTGAAACACTGGACTTTATAATACTTGCAATACATAATTCAGCAACAGCACTTCTGTTTTCACATCAAAATGGCTGATAATTATAACAGAGTGGAGGTATACAGCAATAGTACAGTCGATGATATTGCTACACATGTAATTGATCAGCTTCCAATATGTGAGGACGATAACTTCACCGACTCTAACTCCAGCCTGTCAAACGGAACACTCATCATCGCAGCCTATGAGAAAGTACTGCCCTATGTTATCCTCGTATGTTACCTTCTCATTTGCGCACTCGGCCTAGTCGGCAACGGCCTGGTCATCTATGTAGTCCTCATGTTCGCAAAAATGAAAACGGTGACAAATATGTACATTCTCAACCTGGCTCTGTCCGATGTTCTATTTCTGACCATACTGCCAGTAATGGGCACAACATCGGTAGTCAAACATTGGGTTTTCGGGTTTGCAATGTGCAAAATTTATTTTGTACTGTATTCCATTAACTTGTTTGGCGGCGCCTTCAATTTGTGTGTGATGAGCGCAGATAGATACCTGGCTGTATGTCATCCGATACGGTCGCTAAAATACCGCACTCCCAGAATAGCGTTGTTCTTGTGCCTCTGCATTTGGTCGGTCTCGTTCATGGTCATGCTTCCCATCATCCTGTACTCAACCACAGTCAAGCAACAAAAAGATCCAAATAAAGATAGCTGTGCCATTTTATGGCCACAGAACAAGCTCATTCCTCCTGACAAGGCATTCATCTGGTATTCCTTTGTACTGGGGTTTGCAATACCTGTCTCCCTTATTTCAGTCTTCTACGTCTTAGTCATCATAAGACTGCGCCATGTGGGACCAGCCAAGAAGTCGAAGGAAAAGCAACGGTCACATCGGCGAGTAACACGCTTAGTATTTACAGTGGTCAGCGTGTATCTTGTGTGCTGGCTGCCTTACTGGTCATTTCAAGCACACATTGTGTTTAACAACGTCAACTCCAAAGACAGCACTTTGGTGTTGATTTTCAATGGATTCACTGTATTATCCTTCGCCAATAGCTCCTTGAATCCGTTCCTGTACGCCTTTCTAAGCGACAACTTCAGGAAAAGCTTCGTTAAGGCTTTCAAATGTATGTCCGGTGTGGAGGTCAATAAGACAGCCGGCAATGAAAACAGCATTTTCCCAAGAACAAGCCAGACCTACACCCGGAGTGGTGTTAGCGCTACAGCTGAGGAACGAATGGAGCTGTCCTCAATGGACAATAACCAAGCAGCAACATCGCAGTCTATAGAATACAACTCTACCAAATTTCTGCAAGATGATCAAGGGTTTCTGAAGCCGCCTGTCAGCTTGTAGCAACCGGTTCCACGACAGTCGTACCCCGTGCTTGTATTGACCATGTTTGCAGTAAACTGGTCATATTAAACATAAACACTGCTCATTGGAAAAATAAAATCTAAGAAAACAATACCATGAAAAGAACATTAATTATAACCTTTAACAACTACAGTTATACAAAGATGTTTCCGGAGCTAATCAACTCTTGAAGATTTGAACAGCAGTTGTTGTTTTTTTTGTTTTTTCTTCTTCTTTTTTTTCTTCCAAATTTGTACACCAAATGTACTCGTAGCATTGTTGAAGACGATGAAAATTATCAGTTTCATAGAATGTGCTGCAACAGTGGCAGTGAAGATGATGAAAATTATCAGTTTCATAGAATGTGCTGCAACAATGGCGGTGAAGATGAATCTGCCGCGAACTTTGACGCAGTTTGCTGTTTTGCTTGTTAGTTAGTTCAGGATGCCTTAAATTGAAGGCCTAGATGGAGCTTCAGACTGAACCTGCTCATGTACATAAACTGTGTTTCTGCGATGACGTTGTTTTAAGAAGCCAAATTATGTCAGCGTTGATTTCGTTGTGAGCAAGTGAGAATTATGTGCGTAAATGTTGTATAACATTTCGAGTGTTGTAAACTGTTGTAGACCGCCGTGCATTGATTTTAACAATTATATTAGTGTTAGTTGTTCAGAAAGCAATGGCAAGCTACTGAACGCCAAACTGCCTAGAAAATTTCAAACAACCAAACAATTCTGAGGTTGATTGCGAGGTCTATTAAAGGACAGATAACTAACTTCCAAAGCTGTTTTATGTAGGCTGTCTTGATTTAGTCACATTTGGAGACACGCGCGACTAATTTTATGCTAAGAGACAAAATATGGCGAATAGAATAAGAGGATATCATAGAAACAACTAGATAACACAGGCGTGGCAGCACCTTAGGGGTCAATCTTCCACTGAGCTGAAGAGATTAGTTGAAAAAGACGGGAATATATAGTGAGATGATGAGACGATTCCAGAAGCATTCATTGTTCTGTTTAATCTGACAGTGATGAGAATGTGGGATTATGTCTGTAATAATGAAAACTAAACTAAGATTTGTAATAGCACGCTTGTCTGCTCACCAGTTGGTCACCTATTGGACTGCCCATTAGTCGGGGATTTTAACAATTAGCCGAGGCTTTATTGTCGACCTTGCCTAAAATTGGTACCAGGTATTGTCAGGGCAAGTAAAGACGGTCATCGAGCAGCGATTGGAATATAAAAATGTAGGGACTAGAATCATATAGCCCAGAGGAGTGGAAAATGGTCCTTTACTTTATAACTTAGTTATTATTGCTAAATTTGTTAATCTGATGTAATACATGTACCAACAAAAAGCGACTACAGCCGAATATAACTGAACGAGGAGAGAAAACAGAACGATGTCAGTTTTGTTATTCTTACAGACTATTGACTGAATTGTGAAGACAACAATAACAACCAACATAATCGGAATTCAGCGTGGACTCTGAAAGAGTAGCTCGATGATCTAGTCTTGGCTGACGGCATTATACTCCTGTCCGCAGACCACAGCAGATGCAAGATAAACTAAAGGCACTTGAAGGGAAGTCACAACAATTAAGCCTACACATTCACAGTGAAAGGGAAATGATACTCAATATAATGTATTGTTCTGAGTTCATCGATGGCCCATGCTCTATACAGGGCAGCAGCTGAAGAGGAAGGATATATGGTTAGAGTTTGGAATGTGGATCAAGCACATGGTGGCTTTATCTTCCTTGGTGAATCCTCACTTCAACAGGTGGAATCAGACACCTAATACAGTAGAAATGTTGGAAAATCTGAGATTACAGATTGCGATAGTAAAATAGGAAACACAAGGTGGAGCTTTCAGCATCATCGTCATCATCATCATAATCATCATCATCACCATCATCATCATCATGATTATCGTGTATCTTGCTGATAAACAAGTAAGTTGAAGGGTAGAAGACATCAGCAGAAGTAGGATATGTGATTATAGTTTGGAGTGTGGACAGGACACGCAAGTCTGAGCTGAGTTGGCAGAGAAAGACCTTTAAAAGTCGAGGGAGTGTGGACAGGACACGCAAGTCTGAGCTGAGTTGGCAGAGAAAGACCTTTAAAAGTCGAGGGAGTGTGGACAGGACACGCAAGTCTGAGCTGAGTTGGCAGAGAAAGACCTTTAAAAGTCGAGGGAGTGTGGACAGGACACGCAAGTCCTGAGCTGAGTTGGCAGAGAAAGACCTTTAAAAGTCGAGGGAGTGTGGACAGGACACGCAAGTCTGAGCTGAGTTGGCAGAGAAAGACCTTTAAAAGTCGAGGGAGTGTGGACAGGACACGCAAGTCTGAGCTGAGTTGGCAGAGAAAGACCTTTAAAAGTCGAGGGAGTGTGGACAGGACACGCAAGTCTGAGCTGAGTTGGCAGAGAAAGACCTTTAAAAGTCGAGGGACACTTTTACTTTTACACTTCTTAAGACGCATGATACATGGCGATTGACACAAAATTTAAACCAGTCGGCACTTGGAGGACAGGGTGGTGTGTTATACCAGTCGGCACTTGGAGGACAGGGTGGTGTGTTATACCAGTCGGCACTTGGAGGACAGGGTGGTGTGTTATACCAGTCGGCACTTGGAGGACAGGGTGGTGTGTTATACCAGTCGGCACTTGGAGGACAGGGTGGTGTGTTATACCAGTCGGCACTTGGAGGACAGGGTGGTGTGTTATACCAGTCGGCACTTGGAGGACAGGGTGGTGTGTTATACCAGTCGGCACTTGGAGGACAGGGTGGTGTGTTATACCAGTCGGCACTTGGAGGACAGGGTGGTGTGTTATACCAGTCGGCACTTGGAGGACAGGGTGGTGTGTTATACCAGTCGGCACTTGGAGGACAGGGTGGTGTGTTTAACAGCAAGTCACCCGCCTTTATTTCTCAAGACATTTCCTAGTACTCAATATAGGCTGGGTCGACCTGAGGGCCAAGGTCAATTTATTGTTAAAATCTGAATCAATGTGCATTTGAACCCATTGTCACTGGGCCGACAGGAGAGCGCATAGCCACTACATTACTACAGACTCCGGAGCTGACAGTTGATTGAAGAATGGTGCTGTATTTCTGGGAATCCCAAGAATTTTTTAAATTGTTTTTTTTGGTTTGTTTTTTTTTTGGGGTTTTTTTTTTGTTTTGCATATCCTTTATTACAGGACATTGCAGTCAACACCAGCACATCATTTTCCAGCTGCTGCTGATGTCTTGGCAAGTTTCTACGTTCAGTAGTTTGCCATTGCTTTCTGAACGACCGGCTCACATACCTTTCCGTAAGAAATCAGCGCGATGCCATCTGCTGTCAAATATCGCACAGGTGTGTTTCGAACGTGGGTATACGGGATTAAAAACAGCATCCTTAACCCATTCGCCAGGGAGTCTGGTCAAGCATGTTTAGTAAAGTGAATTATTTTCAATAATAAATCATAGAAAATTAAAAACAGACGACATAAATAAAATATTGCAGGAGATTTTGCCCGGCATATTTCGCAGCATCTCGCCAGGTGCATACTACAGTTATATATCATGAGAACAAATGAGTGATACTTTGGCTGAAATACGATGTACATATAGCTGAAATACGATGTACATATAGATGAAATACGATGTACATATAGCTGAAATACGATGTGCATATAGCTGAAATACGATGTACATATAGCTGAAATACGATGTACACATAGCTGAAATACGATGTGCATATAGCTGAAATACGATGTACATATAGCTGAAATACGATGTACATATAGCTGAAATACGATGTACATATAGCTGAAATACGATGTACATGCATCTGATTTTTCCCGAATGTGTAGAACGTTGTATCCACGGAAGTCTAACTAGGCGACTGTGTTTATTAAATTCACTAAGGAAATACGTTGTTTTAAAATAATATAACGCATTGTTACTTGGTGTCAATCGGATAGTGAGGAGCAGAAACATACACAGCCTAATGTATTGCAACAAGAGCCATCTCACGAGGGGAAATAATATTGCCCAAATCTAACAACATAATATCCATTAGCGTAAATGTCAAGCGTATGATAGATTTCATCTGAACAAATACTGGGAAATGATGTGGTCACTTATACACGCAGGTCCATGTTTTTAAATGAGGACGGAACATCATTAAACTTGCTTTATTGCTTTAAAATGAATATTGCATCTTGCATGTCGCATCAACTCTCTGCCTTATTTCCCCTTGCTTGTTGCATGCTCAATGTTCATTGCATATTTGAATACCGTTTTATTAATACTTATACATATGCTTGCACTCGCTGCCTAACGTAAATTTTGCATCATAGCATTACATGTTTATAAAAATGTTGTTGCTATATTTAAACTAATATGCACATATTTAAAGGATAACTACCAGATATATGTTGATGCATTAATGTTAATATTCATTGGTATAATAATAGCCTGTGTTGTTTCGTCAAAGCACTTTGTTCAATGGAAAGTTGACATCCCCATGTCGTTTATAATATCAGCAGTCTTGTGGCACTGCATCGTGTTCAGCCTAGCAACCTGTGCGTAGAAACATAAGCGCATATAGTCAACGGAGGGAAAGGACGTGCATCTGGTGCTGGCGCCATATTTGGCATAGACCTTCGTGGTTGATGTGGTCATTATCACGTCTGGCAGTCCAGGTCAGTGGAAGCAATCCACGCCCCGAAGGGATCCTAACACATACCAACCGAGCTGACAGCAAGTGTATTAGAAACTTCAATACCGCGGCTATCTAAATTATGCATTAATCAATGTTTATCACTTTCTCGGATAGTTTTCATTAATATAGTCGTCATATAAAAAAAGGTTTTCGCCAAGCACAAATTATCACAGTTTCTCGACTCTAAACCAGATTTGCTGCAGATATATTATTCGTGTAAAGTAAATGATAAAGGGCATGGCCAGAATGAATTCAGGAAACCTAAGAGAAATGACATGTTGAAGAGTGACAGAGAACTGTGAATCAGGATTAAGTAGTACATTAGAAAGACAAAAATTCCGTGCATACTGGGTTACTTGCGTGAAGTACAATCGTAATAATGTTTCGCATGAATTGGTGATAAAGAGTAAAAAATAAGAATGATAATTAATACAGCACTGTATATAAAGTCAGAAATACTAAAAACATATATCATTCCACAATATAAAATAGCAAAGGTATATACATACACCCGTGAACAAAGGGTGGAACACAATTTTAATACCATATGTGCTTAAAGACATCAATAAACAAACAAATAGTCAGGTTTTTCGATATAACAATATCCGGGAAGGTTAACCCGGTCAACAAATGCCCGCAGAAGTCGGATGTGTCGGCCTAACGGCGCAAGAACACAGCTCTGCTGTAAACAGGCACAACGCAATCACATCCGAAAAAAAAACTCCGGATGAACGAAGAAGAAGATATAACAATATACGCTATACATCATATTTGTAACACAGGTGGATTTAGCAATCATCAAAGCCACACTTGTGAACGTAAATATCGCATAAAAGGTTTTTAGAATATCATGAATCAAAACGAAGAAAAATTTAATCTGAACATTAACAACATCTGAACATCAATAAAATCTGAACATCAACAAAAACTGGCTCATAAACAGAATGATCATGTCTCAGAAACAAAAATACGTTGGTCACATTAAAGGTCACAGAGACGTAGACAGAACCGTGATGGAGGGCATGGGTCACCAGAAGGAAGGGGGGCCCAAGTGATTGAACACAGGTGAAACTGCATGGAGCCAGGTAACTGTTAAGGGATTGTCAATCTTCTGAAAAGGACCAACTATACTATGAAGAACCCAGGAAGATTAAGCAAGATATTATATTTCAAAATAGGCACCGCTCTTTTGTCAATGTGGAATGCCTGGGATATATTGCTAAGCTCTCTTGGGGCTATCAAAAGTCATTCGACTTAAAAACGGGTTGCGTTGCACCAATGTTTCTTTCCTATGTGAATGTATCATGCACTATTGATGAACGAAAGATGAGTAATTGGAAGGGCCGAATGTATGCCCAAATTGTTACCCTTTGAAAATAAAGTTCGTTCGTTCGTTCGTTCGTTCGTTCGTTCGTTCCCTTAGGCAAAAACACACTGTTGCTAAACTCCATAAATCTGTTGGATACATTTCTGCAGTCTGATGTGTGAGATCACTTCCGGTTGCTTTGTGGTATTGGTAATAACTACTTTATTTCATTGGCATCACTGTTCGTTAGGTTTTGATCTGAGAAGAGAAACAAATTCAGACGGCGTCCTTTGGGACGAATATTTACCAATCACATTTAGCATTGTTAGGTATACCGCTTCACTAGCAGAATTCGTTAAACTGCCGTAAAGCTGTGGGAATTGAACACATGAAGTGTAGGGCAGGTTTACAAAACACAATAACGGGAAGCTGCTTTATACTTCATGTTTTAACCTTGTTCAACAGTAGGAATATACGCTTCAGTTGCCTGTAGAGTTCGGCGATCGTCACTGCCTGGATGTTCATCGGCACTAAAAGGTGGTTCAACGGAAGCGCTCCGAGGTTGAAAACACTTGCCATCTCATTATTACGGCGTCGTCAAATACTTTCTGGAACAAGGTTAATGTTGTAGTTTCTTTATTTTGGTATCACCATATGTCAGAAACAACACTAATTATGGTGCTTCTCAATTAAAATACAAACTGTGTTATGTATCCGTTGTTTAATCACCGTGATGCTACTTATTCTCTACCCACAACACACAAATACATGTATGTAACGTCTAGTGTAAATAAGAAAGTTGAGTAATACTATTTTTTTCGGAAATATTGACAATTATTTTATGAATCAACAATCTCTGACAGAGTCAGTTATTTACACAGTAGTTGATAAATCGGGGGAACTTACACTACCTCATTATAAAATAATAAAATTATAATAAAGGGAAATAATAAAGGTAAGATACAAAATATAAACAATGATCTTTGAATTTTACAATATAACAGTGCATTTATTTACTCATAAAACTAGCCTTTTCACTTATAAATCCGGCTGCTGTGGAGGCTGAAGTACAAGCGTTGATTTTCGAGAATTTGCTAGACGGTGATGCGGTCATCTACACAGATGGGTCGGTCGTCCGACATGTGAGAAGCTCATGGGTCTTTACAGCTCGGGCCGGAGGGATAATTGTGAAGGAGGACTCTGGTGCTTTCACTGAAACCACAAGTAGCCTGACTATGGAAGTCATGGCAGTAAATAAAGCAATAACATGGCTCGAGACACAGACATTCACTAGGGCATGTTTCCTTAGCGACTCAATGAACATGATCAAGAGGATAGAGGAGGGATCGATCCGAAGAGAATGGTTGCTGCCTCTGGAGCGGTCTCGGCTGATAAAGATTAGTTTCATCTTCGTGCCAGGGCATGCGGGAGTCCAAAGAAATGAGCGGGCTGACAAGCTCGCAGGTGAGGCTACTGTGGAGGGCGGACGCGCCATGGACCAGGCTGACATTCTGAATGCTCTACGAGAAGTAAGACTTTTGTAGTAGCTCTGAAAACAAAATGTTTACCATCTTCGCAGAGAAATCAATTCTAGATTAAAATGTTACATACGATATTCATCGTTATTTAGTTGATAGTGTGCATAGTTTCTTTTCATTTGACGATCTGTTGTCAACAGTTTAGAATTCATATCTCCCCAAATAATAACGTAGAGTTCCTTTAATGTTTACATCCTCAGTGTTTTTCATATTGTAAATTCCCATATCATAAATCTGGTAAAGACCTCAGTGTAACAGTCCCCCACGTCATGTATGTAAAGACTTTTTATATGTAAACACGTTTTACATACGTACAGACGCCAGAACTATTCAACTGTAGCAGTATGTCGAGAGATTTCTAACTCTTGTCTTCAAGCTCTAAGAATTATTCATGAAAATGAATATTTCACACAAAACAAGGAAGTCACCATTCAGTTCACTCAAACATGGAAGACTCCATTTTCGTTTTTATTTTAAAACTTTAAGCATATAGGATTCTTAGAGCCTGAATAAGAGAGTAGAAACTCTATCAAAACATCTTTATATTAGAATGTTTCGTTATGACATCATAGTCATAACATCTTTATATTTGAATTTATCGTTATGACCATCATAGTCATAACATATGAAATGGACCTCGTACAGTATTTTCATGAACACTTAGTTCCTACATTTTTATACGTCTAGTAATTGTGTAACTAATGTCTAGTGACCACCACGGATCATTAGCTGCACCCAGATTGTTTACACATGGTGTTAGTAGACACTTTTCCCCTTAATGATCTGTCTGTCAGTCTGTATGTCGACCTAATTGCCTACTATCCCAATTATCTACCTTTCTGCCTATCTGTCTGACTTTCTAGCAAGCTACCTATCTATTTGCCTTTTTTTCGCATATCCTTTACAGGACATTGCAGTCAACACCAGAATTTTACAGCTGCTGTTGATGTCTTGGCAAGTTTTACGTTCAGTAGTTTGCCATTGCTTTCTGAACGACGAGCCCACATACCCTCCGTAAGTAACCAACGCGACGCGATCCGCTGCCGAATCTCGCGCAGCTGTGTTTCTTACGAGAGTATACGGGATTACGAACAGCGTCGTTAACCACTTCACCAGAGAAACCGGCACCTATTTGCCTACCAAACTAATTATCTATCTGTCTTTCTGTCTGTTTGCGTATATGTGTTAATGATGAGACGTATAAGATATTAATGCTCCGCGCAGCATAAATCATTATGCACTTGAATATTATAAAGTGTTTATGACTAGAGTAGTGTAAATAATTATTAGAAAAAAAAACAAAATGTGCATATCCTTTACCGGACATCGCTGTCAACATCAGTATCTTTCAGCTGATTGTTGATTTCTTGGCAAGATTACGCTCAGTAGTTTGTCATTGCTTTCTGAGCGACTGGCTTACATACCCCGTAAGTTACCGACGCGGTTACATCCGCCACTGATTCTCGCCGTCGTCACGTTAGTCACGAGAGTATAGGGGATTACGGAGAAGGTCGCTAGCTCCTGGGCCAGGGAGGTCGGCAAATAATTATTAGAAGAAGTATTAAATCCTTATTGCTTAAAATAATGTACATACGTGTTAATAGTCACTTATGAATTATTACTCCACAGAGTAGTGTAAGTGATTATTGCTCTTTGATGTTATAAATTATTAGTGTTTAGATTAGTGTTAAGAAAGATTAATCGTAATATGTAAGTTAATAGTGCACATCGTAATGCAAACATTGTGTATCGTTATATTATAAATTATGAATACTCTGAGTGATGTTAATAATTGGTTATTACTGCTCACAGTAGTATAAATATTTATTGATATTGCTCATAGTTGTCTAAATAATCACTGAGTAGTGCTCATTGTAGCATAAATACGAAATTGATTCTACCTTACAGTAGTGTAAAACATTATTTAGTTTAGCTCATAGTTGTATACATTATTATTGAGTATGTATTAGTGCAAATAATTATTGACTGTTGCTTTTAATAGTGTAAATAATAATTGTTTAGTGCTCATAGCACAGTAGTGTAAATAATTATTGATCTTAATATTACAAATAATTAGTGCAAAGAACAGTAATCAGCTTTTAAATGTTATTCTTTACTATTTCTCCCATTTTTTACAGTATGTTATTAGTGATCAAGATAATATGTTTAGTCGTTTCAATATTGTTCATTGTTAATTTACAATGATAATACTACCAATAGTGCAATGTTAATAGTATTTTTTATCATAGGTTATTAGTGATAATTTAATATACTTTATTACTGCTCAACACGCTTTAGAGCAGTGGCTACACTCTTGCCTGCTGGCCTTATGATCATGGGTTCGAATTCTTTATAGATAAAAGGACACTTTTAACACGCTTGAGGCGCCTAGAACTTCTGGTGCTAGATCAATATTTGTATAAACCAATCGGCAGTCGGGGAGTGATTTAGCTGTTATCACTCCGCCCACCGTTACTGTACACATAGTGCTTTGCCTGAGACAATTAAAACACGAAAGAATACTAGAAGATATAAACTTGACATTGCCCTTGCATTTACTAGTTACATTTTATTAACTAACTGATGACCAGCTATTCAATCTCTTTCTCTCACAGACCGTGGGCTGGCTCCAGACGCACCGAAGAAGTCAAGAGGGAACGAAGAGCTCTCAATAAGATTGCCGTCTGCAACCATCTTCGAGAGCTAATTTGGTAGGAGAAAGCCATTGCTCTGGTCCGCTTTTGTCTTGAGTTCCATCGAGTGTTTCCGACAAAGTTCAATAAGCTCTTGTTACTAAATCATTAATATGAACAGTCAGTCTTAACCTCCTTGATTCAGTAACTTTAGTTTTCGCTTCTTTAATACGTCTTTACACACATTAGGCTATACCCTTTCTTAACTATATGAAATGGTTAAGTTCTAAATAACAAATCATTTATATATTCCGTTTTACTATAAGGTTAATACTGGTAGTGACAGATCAGTAGGGGTTTCTAGTTGGTTGGTCGCGCAGATAAGTACACTTGTTCATTCAGCAAGACGCTGTTGGTATTTAATGGGGTAAGTCGAGTATGCCTGAAACTTTCAAATGTTATATTGTCTAGAGTCTAGAGTGTCCCTTGATCCTGCTTGTTTACTTTACTTATATGAGTGCCTATCTGTACCATAAGAGAGAGAGAGAGAGAGAGAGAGAGAGAGAGAGAGAAGCGAACAGAGAGATACATATTTAATTAGAACGACAGCAGTGACAAACAGAGTGAGATAGAGACAGAAAGACACTCAGAGAGATAACATAGACATAAACAGGGATACTGAGAGAGAGAGAGAGAGAGAGAGACAGAGAGAGACAGAGACAGAGATATTTAATTAGAACGACAGCACTGAGAAACAGGGTGAGATAGAGACAGAAAGAAACTCAGAGAGATAACATAGAGATAAACAGGGATACTGAGAGAGAGAGAGAGAGAAAGAGAGAGGGGACATAGAGAGACAGAGATATTTAACTAGAACGACAGCAGTGAGAAACAGCGTGAGATAGAGACAGAAAGAAACTCAGAGAGATAACATAGAGATAAACAGGGATACTGAGAGAGAGAGAGAGAGAGAGAGAGAGAGAGAGAGAGAGAGAGAGAGAGAGAGAGAGAGAGGGGACATAGAGAGACAGAGATATTTAACTAGAACGACAGCAGTGAGAAACAGCGTGAGATAGAGACAGAAAGAAACTCAGAGAGAGAGAGAGAGAGAGAGAGAGAGAGAGAGGCGAACACAGAGAGACAGAGATATTTAATTAGAACAACAGCAGTGAGAAACAGCGTGAGATAGAGACAGAAAGACACTCAGAGAGATAAACAGGGATACTGAGAGAGAGAGAGAGAGAGAGAGAGAGAGGAGACAGACAGACAGACAGACAGACAGAAACATTGAGACGCAGAATGAAAGAGAGGCGGAAAGCCACTGATGAAAGAGAGATACACGATACACAGACAGACAGAGAGAGCTAGAGGGGAGAGTGATAGAGAGAGTGACTAAGCAAGATATGTTGCAACAAAGAGTGAGTGAGAGAGAGAGAGAGAGAGAGAGAGAGAGAGAGAGAGAGAGAGAGAGAGAGAGAGAGAGGACATTAAGAATTCTTGCCACATAGCATGAACAGATAAATAGTATGTGACAGCAAGAGATGTGAAGAGACATAATCGCCCTCTGCTAACTCAAACATCATTCGATGACGATGAGTGAGAAGAAGAGGCAGTAGAGGACAAAGATTAGGGAGAGGAAGAAGAGAAAGAAGAAGAAGAAGGAGGAGGAGGAGGGGAAACAGAAGCAGAAGCGGGGTGGGGGGGGGGGGGGTGAGGAAGAAGAAAAGATCTTTTTCCTCTTTTTTTTTAGCCCCGAACCTAACAATGTAAAACAATAACATATCCTCAAAGGTAATTCTCTTGTTGACACATTCCAGCAGACGATATTGACAGCAGCAGCAATCCAAGCAGAGAACATTGCTATAATCAACAACACAGACCAGTGTGGCTGTTTGATGCTTTTCTTCTGGGGCAAACCGACGGTGAACATCAAACGCACAAGTTGCAGGCAGAAGGTGTCGAGTAATTGTTATTAAAGTTTACTGTGTGGTTTTCCTATCAGCTGTGTAAATTACACGTACCATGGACGACTTCAGTAGCTGGAGCGGTGCATTTAACGGATCGTTAGTTGAGCCATTTATCAATGCAGAGATCACTTCCACACGCCTGATTTGGCTTCAGTCAAACAGCCACAGATGCTAACTCATCTAATATAACAGCTTCAATGCCAGCGTATCACACTGTGCTGGACAATGTCAACGTGACATGCTATCTCATTATTTGTGTTTTGGGCCTAATTGGCAATAGCCTAGTCGTGTACGTGGTGCTAACGCATGCCAAAATGAAGACTGTAACCAATATGTATATATTGAATTTGGCTTTATCTGATATGTTGTTCTTGATCATGCTACCGTTTACAGTGACCACGGTCGTGGTTAAGCACTGGGTATTTGGTTTAGCAATGTGTAAGATATATTTTGTGCTGTACGCAGTCAACAACTTCGGTGTGGTCTTTAATCTCTGTGTAATGAGCGCAGATAGGTACATTGCCGTTTGTCACCCGATACGATCTATTACATACAGAACACCCCGCATAGCCTTGACTATATGCTTGTGTGTGTGGGCTTTATGTTGCCTCGTCATGTTACCCTTCATTTTATATGCGACAACCATCCAACAGAAAAGACATAAAATGAGGGTTTCTTGCACGGTCGAATGGCCTAGAGATCAGATCAACTTTCCAGGCGAAGTTTTTGTCTGGTACTCCTTCATCCTGGGGTTCCTCATCCCGGTATCATTGATCTCCATCTTCTACATTCTCGTCATCGTCAGACTACGACAGGTCGCTGCAACAAAGAAGTCCAAGGAAAATAAGCGCAACCATGGTCGGGTAACTAGACTGATCTTCACAGTTGTGGCTACGTACATTGTATGCTGGCTGCCGTATTGGTGCTTCCAAGTTTACCACACTTTCCATACTGCTGGCGACCCCACTACCATGACCCTGTTGTTAAATGGGTTCACCATATTATCATATATCAACAGCATGCTGAACCCATTTCTATATGCTTTCCTTAGCGAGAACTTCCGGCAGAGCTTCGGCAAGGCGTTCAAATGTTGTAATTCATTCAACAAGACTCATTCGGTTGGTAATGACAAAGGTACCAATCCGTGCACAAGCCAAACTTTCATGAGAACAGGCAGCAGTGCAGTTGTGGAGGAAAGGATGGAACTATCTGCCATGGATAACACCTCTGTTGCATCATTTGAACCAACTGAAGTGGAAAGAACGAGATTTCAAACTCAGCAGGACGAGCGTGGATTTCTAAAACCGCCAGTCAAATTGTCCAGTACTATTTCCTATAGAAAGGTAGAATAGTAGTGTTTTATCTTTGTAAAGGTCTACTTTGTTAATGTTATTATCTAATTTTTTTTCGCTCAATATCCGGATAGCAATAATTCAGAGTAGGGCCAAATATACATGCACGCAAAAGGACCTCTGTTATGTTGAAGAACATGAGAAGTAAATTCATTGTAAATGATTGGTTCTCACACGAGTAAAGGTCAGAAGTATTGACACCAGAAGACAAACTAGGCAACATAAAAATTGACATCTATAGGCACATACATTGTCTTGTGTGTCCTCTGATCGTCTTTCACTTACTTATGTTTCTGATTCGCTTTCATTTACTTCTGTCAGTACTGGAATATTTCTGATCATTCATTTACTTCTGTCAGTACTGGAATATTTCTGATCATCTTTAATTAACTTCCGTCAGTACTGGAATATTTCTGATCTTCTTCCATTTACTTCTGTCAGTACTGGTATATTTCTGATCTTCTTTCATTTACTCCTCTCAGTAATGGAATATTTCTTATCTTCTTCCATTTACTTCTGTCAGTATTGGAATATTTTGTATCTTCTTCCATTTACTTCTGTCAGTACTGGTATATGTCTGATCTTCTTTCATTTACTCCTCTCAGTAATGGAATATTTCTTATCTTCTTCCATTTACTTCTGTCAGTATTGGAATATTTTGTATCTTCTTCCATTTACTTCTGCCAGTACTGGTATATTTCTGATCTTCTGTCATTTACTCCTCTCAGTAATGGAATATTTCTTATCTTCTTCCATTTACTTCTGTCAGTATTGGAATATTTTGCATCTTCTTCCATTTACTTCTGTCAGTACAGGAATATTTCTGATCTTCTTTCATTTAATTCTGTCAGTACTGGGATTTTTTGTATTTCTTTCATTTACTTCTGTCAGTACTGGAATATGTTTTATCTACTTTCACTTACTTTTGTCAGTTCTGGAAAATGACTTTTCCTTTTCTATTTACTTCTACATATTCAGGAATATTTCTTATCCTCTTCC
The DNA here is from genome assembly GCA_014155875.1 of Cepaea nemoralis. NCBI lineage: Eukaryota > Metazoa > Mollusca > Gastropoda > Stylommatophora > Helicidae > Cepaea > Cepaea nemoralis. Next base: position 331,505 of record JACEFZ010004717.1, read on the forward strand.
AATTGTTTATATCAATTTTGGAATGTTTCTCGTCGTCTTTTATTTACATATATTATTGATAGAATATTTCTAACTGTCTTTTATTTGCTTCGATAGACACTGGACTATTTCGAATTTTCTTTTAATTACTTCTATAAATACTGAAATATTTCTGATCCTCTTGCATTTACTCTTATCAATACTGGAATATTACTTCTCCCTTTAATTTACCCCCATCAATACTGAAATATGTTTGAGATCTTTCATTAACTTCCGTCAATACTGAAATATTTTTAAGATCTTTCAGTTGAGTTGAGTTGAGTTAGGAACCGACATCACTGCACTCAGGACATTCCCATACGTGCTCCGTCCCCTCGTTCAACAGCAAGCGAAGAGTCATACTACTAATCGTTCCCACCGCTATCTGATTAAATGTTCTCCTGGTCTTCCCTCTCAGTTTTGAGATTCTTACAGAACCCCTGCCGATCCCCCCGCAATCTCATTCTTTCCACATATGGGTTCTCAATCTGTTCCTCCGCCTTCTCCACCTGGTCCCACAAGCGCACAACCACCTCCCCTTTGTTCATAGGCAAAATACCACCAAGAGGTGCCCTCCCTGCTGTTCGTTCCCTCGTACACCCGCATGCTCAGGCAAAATATCCATACTATTCTCACGATCTGTGACCTCTGAAGCGACGAGAGCCATTCCACACGAAACATTCCTTTCTCCACCTTCCTAAGCATACTCTTTGAATCCGTAATGAATACAAAGTGTGTTGCAGTAGTCTCCTCTAGCCACCGGAATACAGCTGTTACTGCCTCCACCTCCATTCTCATGCTGGAGGTCGTAGTCTCATATGCCAGGCTCTCCTTTTTAAAGACTCACCCATTAGTCTTTGCAATAAAGCCCCAGCCACTACGTCTGTTTCTCACCACTGACCCATTGGTGTAGATGACTATGTCACCTTGATGTGTGTTGCTCTGGATCAGCTGTTGCACTTCAAACTCAGTGCGGCTCGCTGCCCATTCTCTGCACTCACGACCCAGTGTTATTATTACATTGTGCCAGTCCGTCATGTCTTCCGGAACTTCCACCCACTCTCTTTCACGATTGATGGTCTCTAGATCACACACCTGACTTATGGAATGTTCTACCTGTGCCATCCATGACCTGCCTCGTCTTAGTCTATAACCCTTAACCATATCCATTGCTGCATGCAGCGGGTGATCCCTGTCTGCGGCAACTCTCAGGTACCATTTAGCCTGAAGGATCCTATGCCTATCCGTCATTGTTGGTAGCGCCAGGATATGCCTCATGCATATAATTGGTGTGTCTTTGTGCACCCCAGGATTAACCGCATGGCAGCATTCTGTATGCGCTCCAACTTTTCAAGCTGGCTCTTTGATACTGTCAGCAGCCCCAAACCATACTCAATGACAGAAATTATTAACTGCTGAAAGAGCAGCATATGTCCATATTTCTAAGGTCTTTCATTTACTTCCATCAATGCTGGAATACGTTTTAGATATGTCATCTCATCTCATCTCATCTCATCTCATCGTGTTCCTCTTGTACCTTGCGGTGTCGAGGTGAAGTATAAACATCGTGAGAGTGCCCGATTATGGGCTACATGTATCGATATTCCCATGGACTCTGCTATTCCCTCCGTCCAACGTTTACGTGGTCGGCCTCTTCCTCTGTTTCCATCTGGTCTGTACATCATTGCTTGTTGTGGTATGCTGTTGGATGGTAACCTACTTGCATGGCCAAACCATTTGACTTGCTGCTTTCTAATAAAATCTAGTGCTGCTATAACCCCCACCCTAGTCCTGATTTCTTCATTTCTGATCTGATCTCTTCTTGATACGTTGAGTATTCTTCTCAGGAATCTCATTTCTGTTGTTGTGATTTATTGATTCGCATGGCATGTATTTTCCTACATCTTTGCTATCTTCTTCTGATGGTTCTTATTGTGGCAACGACTGCTTTATGATCTGTGTTTATACTTATATTGGGCACTGCCCTTGCATCTAATATATTTCTCTTTATGTTATTTCTTGTTAATATAAAAACAATTTGACTTTTAGTATCTAGATCGTTCCATTTATACCAGGTGTATACTTGTGAGTCTTTATGTTTATAGAATGTGTTTGTTATATAGAGGTTATGTTGGCTGCACAGCTCTATCAGTCTACTTCCGTTATAATTCCTTTCATTATGCTGATCTCCAAATGCTCCTAGATGTTTTTTATGCTCACTCTGTTATGTCCTAGTCTTGCATTGAAGTCTCCCATAACTATGATGTTGTCCTGCTTATCTATTTTATTTAGCACGTCATGGATGTCTTTGTAGAATTCCTCGCATTATTGCTCATTTTTGTTTGTATTACATGGTGCGTATAGTTGTACATACGGTGCAATTGTTTGTTCTTTTATTCTCACTGTTATGATTCTTTCTGGTATATATTTTATTTCTAGTATTCCTCTTGCTAGGTTCGATGACTATTCCCACACAGTGTCTTGCCCTTTCTTGCTGTTCTACTCCAGAGTAGACAAATGTGTAACTGTGGTGGAGCTCCTTGCATCCTTTCCCCTTTGTTCTGGTGTCTGCTATTCCCATTAGAGCAATTTTCCTCTCTTCCATTGTTTCTATAAGCTCCTCCTCTTTACTATTGAAACCACAGACGTTTATCGTGCCTATTTTTGAGTCGCTGATCTATCTCGTAGTCCATTAACATTGCCAGGTCGATATCCGTTTGGGTCAGTCCGTTTATACTTCTTAGTTTTTCTACGAGCAGTATGAAGATCCCCTGCTGGCTTGTTAGACCAGTTGCAGGTTTAGGACACAAATCTGACCACAGGAAGTCCATCCCCTATGGCGAGCTATAGCCCCGTTAACCCATGATCTGTTGTCATTAACTTCCGTCAATTCTGGAACATTTCTGAGATCTTTTATTAACATCCTACGATGCTGGAATATTTACCTTTCTTGTTATTCCAACGGCCGAAATCGTGTCCCAGTGACGGTTGATTATATTTTATTTAGCACTGTCCTAACCAACTGTGCTGGTATTGTAATGAGCACAGTCGGCGCAGGTTCTCCGTCTCGTCGCCTGCCAGGTGAGGATAAGACTGGCCGCCTATTCCTCTTTGCTCTCAGGCCTACACAATTTGATGGCGCTACCACATCTCAGACCCATACCAGAAAACCGGGGACATTTATTATTATTTATAAACAGACATATGAGAAATGTTTTCTTTCCCATGTATATAAAGTACCAGGTGGTCCCAGTCTAATAATTGCTACCAGGAAGTTATCTTGGAAGTCAAGGAGTTCCGTATGACATTGACTACATCACCCATCTATTTGGTTATGCCCATCTCTTCCCCTAGTATACACAATATATGTATATGCAGTTTTTAATTTTATCTTATGCTCATATTTATTATGTAAAATTATTATCAACTAATGTAAAGTAAGCCGGTCTCCGTGGTGAAGAGGTTATGGACGCGGTTCGTAATCCCCTTACCCGCGTTCGAAACACAGCTGCGCGCGATTTGGCAGCAGACCGCGTTGCGCTGGGGTTTAACTAATTGGTATTGGAGCAGGTCGTTCAGAAACGCAATGGCAAACTACTGAATGTAAACTTGCCAAGACATCCACAAAAGCAGTAAAATTCTGGTGTTGACAGCGATATCTTGTAAAAAGATATGCAAAATAAAAATGTAAAGTAAAAGCAAATAAGGAGCCCTTGTCTGTGCTATGTGCTATATTGGTCGTATGGTGCTGGTCGCAACTTTTCATAGACCAGTCGCGTAGGCATGCGTCGGGTGATATAATCCATGTGGTGTCTGGCAACTTTACTTCCCAAAAGGTTTCCTTTACCCATATTAGACTAGTTCGACAAGGAGTACAGTTGCCTTTTTTTAAAATACTTCCGTCTCGATTAGGATTTGAACACATGGCTACCAAGCTAGCAGGCAAGCATCCTCATCGCTGTGATACAGTGCATCCAATTAATTAATGTTAATTAGTTATGTCGATAGAAGCGACTGGCAGGCAAGCGTCCTCGACACTGAGCAACAGTGCATCCCATTAATTAATGTAAATTAGTGATGTAGTGAGGATCGGCTGGCCCAGTGGCTAAGAATGCCGGGCTCTCTTTCGAGAGACCCGGATTAGAATCCTCGGTAAGGTGTGGATTTTGTTTCTGTCGGATGCACACACCCATACATAGAGATGATTTCACGTGTTTCCTGTTTTATTCTTGAATGGAGCAGATGTCACTAGTGACACACGTTGTTTCCCCAGCTGCTAGCACCACCATTGGCTCAAGAATATAACCGGCTCTGCGATAATATCAGTTAATGAATTGCGCAACTGAATCAGAATGGATAAAACTCTAATTACCTTTCTCAGTAAGATGTACGTTGTCTCACTTTGTGTATGCATTATTTTTGTTTCTAGTGTGATTTGTAATTTTTGGAATCTGTAAATCTGTAAATACGTTTGACTTTACAATGTGATTGTTTTCATAACAATGGCATGGCAATGATGGTAAGCATAGTATAAAATTAAATCGTTATTATTATTACTGTAACATTATACTATATAATGTAAAATTTGTAATGCATATTTATATATATAAATATCGATACTTTGCATGCAGACGTTTTTAGTTACTCGTTTGCAGGCCAGCTATAATACTGTTATTTATTCAGATTCATAAATGTTTAATTTTGGTTCCACTATATTGTCTAAATGAAAATTTTTTTATCATCCCACCAAAATTGTTTTTTTTCTCGAAATGGAAAATTAGAGGTCGAGATGAGCAATGTGATCTAGAGTGGGAGGAAATACAAGAGATAATAAAACAAACATAGACGCCATATAAACATTCTATGCCCCACCCTATTTTTAGTTTAAAGATAAATACACTTCAACATTTAGTGACAACTTGGAAACTTGATAGAACAAGAGCAATAGGAAGACAAAGAGATAAATATATGAATATCGTCAATGGATGGCAGATTCGGGTCAAAAATACTGTGCTGATTCCATGTTGGTGATCATGTAAGATGGTGAGCAATTAACGCCCACGCTTATCGACATGAAACGTTGTGATGGTTGCGGTTTTTTTTTTTTTTAAACAACAACAACAAATAGTAATATTTTAGGTTAGAGCGAGCCAATACAATTACTGGATGATGGTACTGATGCAGTAAAGATAGCAACTAGGGTGGAATCGTTTCATACAACGGCAAGGGCTCACTAAAGTTATCAGATGCAGTAAAGAAAGAAACAGTAACTATGGTGGAATCATCTAATGTAACAGCAAGGGCTCACTATAATTATCTCAGGCAGTGCCGAAGAATAGTATATCGTCAAATGTGACTTCCCATTTGAACAGAAGGGCGAATATGTCGTCATACAAGTGTCATCGGATTATTTGTTTCGTTTCGCGGAATTTTCCTAATTTGTAATGATCATTGAATGAAAATTTTCATTCTAATGCTTGTTCATTTGATTGTGCACCATGTTTGATCCAAACTGACATGTTTTGTTTGGCACTGAATCAGTTATGTCAAGTATTCCCTCCTTCGCACCATTGCGCATGTGGAACATATAGTGCTAACCCCATATTTTACAACCTGTGGCCATTTGGTGTATGATTTATTTAATATCCGGCTGGCCGCCTTCAAGGATTTAGCGGGGTCAAGTCAAATCTGTCTAAGGCTGAATGACTAAGGACAATATAAAGTGCGTTAGTAGTCGGCTCTGTAGCGAAGGCCTTCGGACGTAATTCGTAATTCCGCATACCGCGTTCGAAACACGGCTGCAGGCGTTGGCATTTCAAACAATGGTTTGAGTGCAGGTCTTTCAGAAACCAGTGGCAAACTACTGATCATAAACTTGCCAAGATATCACTGACAGGCAAGAAATGCTAGAATTGACTGCGACGTCCTGCAGGGGATATGCAACTAACTCTTAGTTATATAAATAGTAAGCGATCAGCGCATGGTAAGTTGCTTCATACAGAATGAGTTAAGAGTTTGTGCAGCGTCTGTGGAAAATGGTGCCGAGGAACAAGAAGATGCAGTGAGGTCATAAGGCTCTAATTTTAAGTGATAACATTAAGTATAATACGAGGGCGAGTTAATAGTCCCACAGTTCTGTGAGATGGCAGGTAAATTTAGTTGGTGTTTGCTACAGGTGTCATTAGGTGATAGCAACATCGAACTTTATATTCCCGTTCGTCAGGTGGAGCTAGGTGTCTCGTGTGCATGCGCAGCGCATAAACAAAATGGTGACTGTACTTACGGAGTGTACAACAAAAGAGCAAAATATTGTTGTGTTTGGTAGGCAAAAGGACTGCCTACAAAGGACATTCATAAGGAAATGTTTCCTGTTTATGCTGACAAATGTTTGTCCCGTAAAGCGGTCCATAGTTGCGTAGGACACTTTTCTCAAGTACGCTCAAGTGTTACAATGAACGTTGCGGCTAGAAAGCTTTTTTCAGACACAACTGCAAAAAGACATTGATAAACCTACATTATACGGGTACAGAAAAGTAACTTATCTGTAAAGCTTGGGTAATGAAGGGGTCACTTGCTATTTTCCGTTGTGTGCTGCTTTACGCGTCTGAAACCCTGAACGTATGACATAAACTAACTATTAGTTATGGGTAAGGAGAATCGACCATCCTCTTCAAGTTCGCCCGCGCGCACGCACACACACACACACACACACACACACACACACACACACACACACACTGCGATAGAGAGAGAGAGAGAGAGAGAGAGAGAGAGAGAGAGAGAGAGAGAGAGAGAGAGAGAGAGAGAGAGAGTATTGAAATAGTTCACTTAGCTTATCCAACTGAGAACACGCCATGATTGTCTTACTTGGATACACCTGCCAACATGTGACGTCATGCTTGCTGGTTCCGCATAATATTCTGGAAAACATGCCTCGCTATAGTATCTACCTACTTCAGTACGCTTTTGACCCGCATTGAACTAATGTAGTCTCTGAGTCAAAACTTATGTCGTAGGCTGCGGGAAGTGTTCAATTATTACGCATTTAAGCCTGGCTTTTAGTTAATTAGCCGCATCTGTGGCGAAGGGGTTACGGACGCAATTCATAGTCCCGCATACCACGGACGATTCGGAAGCAGACCGCCCTCCGTTGATTCCCATACAAAGGAATGAGTACAAGTCGTTTCGAAAGTAATGGCAAACTACTGGATGCTAACTTGCAAGAAATCACAAACAGCCAATAAACGTTGGGGTTGACTGCCATGTCATGTAAAGTATATTCAACTATTTGATATAATAGGCAATATTTTTATTTAGTTTTCTTCTTTGTCACACTTAATTTAGCACCTTAGAAATCACTGTGTCCGATCTCGGCATGTATTTGTGTAAGATCTGTTTACTTTAGACAGATCCCATGAAACGTAACGGGCGCTAACTACCTGTGCCTGGGTTTTCTTTTCCACACAAGTTTGACAGGGCAGGGGCTTTGTGGCCGACTCTTTCCGATGTCCAACTATCGTGGGTTTTTTTTAACTTGCACAATTTGCACGCTTGGCCTCATTTTTTTCACCTTTATCCGAGAAGTATAGCCAAGAGAACAGAGAATTGTGAAATTTTTAGATTCCAATGGTTATTGGACGAATCTCCAGCCCTATGCTAGGATCTTCTGAGCTTGGGCGGACACAGTATTTTCTCGGAAACGCCTACCCCGAATTATTTTTCTCTGCCATTCTGTATCGTATATATAAAACTGTAACAGAAACTGTATGAGCACTGGTGGTTCTTAAGGCACGACATGGGGATGTATGTGGCAGAAACCTTAAGACTGCAGATGGTGCTTGAAGCAAGACATGTCTATAAATAAATGTAACAGCGGGGAAAACAAAAAGATAGATACAACAGCGACTATGAGAATGCTGCTGATACTTGATGGACGACAAGAGGATAGATATAGCAGCAACTATAAGAATGTTGATGGACGACAAGAGGATAGATATAGCAGCAACTATAAGAATGTTGATGATACTTGATGGACGACAAGAGGATAGATATAGCAGCAACTATAAGAATGTTGATGATACTTGATGGACGACAAGAGGATAGATATAGTAGCAACTATAAGAATGTTGATGGACGACAAGAGGATAGATATAGCAGCAACTATAAGAATGTTGATGATACTTGATGGACTACAAGAGGATAGATATAGCAGCAACTATAAGAATGTTGATGGACGACAAGAGGATAGATATAGCAGCAACTATAAGAATGTTGATGGACGACAAGAGGATAGATATAGCAGCAACTATAAGAATGTTGATGATACTTGATGGACGACAAGAGGATAGATATAGCAGCAACTATAAGAATGTTGATGGACGACAAGAGGATAGATATAGCAGTAACTATAAGAATGTTGATGATACTTGATGGACTACAAGAGGATAGATATAGCAGCAACTATAAGAATGTTGATGATACTTGATGGACGACAAGAGGATAGATATAGCAGCAACTATAAACATGTTGATGATACTTGATGGACGACAAGAGTATAGATATAGTAGCAACTATAAGAATGTTGATGGACGACAAGAGGATAGATATAGCAGCAACTATAAGAATGTTGATGATACTTGATGGACGACAAGAGGATAGATATAGTAGCAACTATAAGAATGTTGATGGACGACAAGAGGATAGATATAGCAGCAACTATAAGAATGTTGATGATACTTGATGGACTACAAGAGGATAGATATAGCAGCAACTATAAGAATGTTGATGATACTTGATGGACGACAAGAGGATAGATATAGTAGCAACTATAAGAATATTTATGGACGACAAGAGGATAGATATAGCAGCAACTATAAGAATGTTGATGATACTTGATGGACTACAAGAGGATAGATATAGCAGCAACTATAAGAATGTTGATGATACTTGATGGACGACAAGAAGATAGATATAGCAGCAACTATAAGAATGTTGATGATACTTGATGGACGACAAGAGGATAGATATAGTAGCAACTATAAGAATGTTGATGGACGACAAGAGGATAGATATAGCAGCAACTATAAGAATGTTGATGATACTTGATGGACGACAAGAGGATAGATCTGGGGAATGCTGGGGTTGACTGCTACGTCCTGTGAAGGACATGCAACTATAAGAATGTTGATGGACGACAAGAGGATAGATATAGCAGCAACTATAAGAATGGTGATAATACTTGATGGACGGCAAGAGGATAGATATAGTAGCAACTATAAGAATGTTGATGGACGACAAGAGGATAGATATAGCAGCAACTATAAGAATGTTGATGATACTTGATGGACGACATGAGGATAGATATAGTAGCAACTATAAGAATGTTGATGATACTTGATGGACGACATGAGGATATATATAGTAGCAACTATAAGAATGTTGATGGACGACAAGAGGATAGATATAGCAGCAACTATAAGAATGGTGATAATACTTGATGGACGGCAAGAGGATAGATATAGTAGCAACTATAAGAATGTTGATGGACGACAAAAGGATAGATACAGCAGCAACTATAAGAATGTTGATGATACTTGATGGACGACATGAGGATAGATATAACAGCAACTATAAGAATGTAATAATACATGACGTATGACATGAGGATGGAGAAAACAGCAATTATAAGAATTTGAATAACGAAGATGTGTGTTTTATATTTCATATTGAAAAATTTATCTAACTACTTTAGTTGATGTAGTGTGATTTCTGCAGTATGTACCTGTCGAAATACAGCGAAATATGCCCGACAATAAATCGTGCAAAATCTATTGTTTCTGTCTTCGTTATTCAAATGCACTACGGGAAAACATTGTTTTGAACTATAGGGATGTTGATGATACTTGATTTGCGACATAAGGATATATATATTTACGATGGAGCTTCAAATGAAAACCTTAAATTGTATTTTTATTTTTTATTTGTTGTCAAAATATTCTGCAAATGTACAGAACAAATGTATCATTTTTCAATGAAATCACCACTGCGTTCAATGCAAGTCCTTCAGGGCCGATTAAATGATTGGATTCCTGTAGAAAAATCGACTCTGGGATTGTAAGAATACTAATGGTTCTAGAAGCCTGACAAGAAATTTTAAAAATAACCTGTGGGTACTGATGATTCTAGACGGAAGACATAATGGTAGATATAAAAGTAATCTTTTGAGGGCTGATTTTCTTTAAGAAACACGCGAGGGTAGATGCAAAAGTAATCATGTGAGGACAGATGTTCTTTAATGATGACATGAGGGTAGATGTAAAAATAACCCTTTAAAGCCTGATGGTCTTAGAAAAACATGAGGGCAGATATAAATTAACCTTATGAGGGCTGATGTTCTGTAGGAGTGACATGTAAATATAGTTCTATGGGGGCTGATGTTCTTTGAAGAAAACGTGAGGATATAGTGTAGCAGCAACTTTATGAGTCCCGAAGAATTTTTGATGACGACACGAGGATAGATGTAACTTCAACCACATGAGTGTCGACAGTAATGAATCTAAGACTGCACTCTACAGAAAGACCACTTGCAATGCCATCAGACACAATTTGTAACATAGATAATTTGCTATCTCTGATGTCCATTAGTGAACACCAATGGGTGTCTTGGACACGGTGATGCTAATTTCCTTCATGAATAGATAATGTGACGGATTTCCCTCGATTTTCATATTCACTTTAACGAGAATTTCCGACTGCCAGGACAAATGAGAGCCAGCGGGGTTAGTTACATGTCCACTGCATGACGTTGCAGTCAACCGGAGCATTTGTTGGCGGTGTGTGAATTGCTAGACAGTTATGAATTCAGTAGTTTGTCATTAATTTCTGCACAGTCAACGCTCAAATCATAGTAAATATCAAAACAAAGCGCTAGAGGCTGTGGGAGTCTCTGTGGCGAAGTGGTCAAGCCGTTTGACTCGTGCTCCGAAGGTTGTGGGTTCGATTCCTGGCCGCGTCCTTCGGTTTACGAGCTAAATGTATCGGAGACTCCTGTGGGTCGTCGCTAAAAGCTACGGAGTTCGTGCTTTGTGCGACGCTTTCCGTGCTGCGGAAAGAGACCGAGCCATATGGGATAAAACCCGGTGCAATGAAGTCGACCCTGTCGACTTTTAAGCGACTTTTTTAAGCTAGAGGCTGACTTCAACCCCGGTTTGTCGGGATTGTGAAACTGTTCTCCAACCTTAAGCCACAGACGATAACAGAAGATAAGTGCAGACAAATGATGAGCTGGTGGAGGGAACAAAATGTCTGCTTCAGACTTCGCACGACGTGTGTTCGATCCTAGGGGAGGCTCTGGGATTGAAGAAAAACAAGCAATCCTAGCATGAGCACTACGTAATGACAGCTTGGGCAAGCGGACGACACAACACAGCCCTGACAACTCAACTGGCAAGCGGACGACACAACACAGCCCTGACAACTCAACTGGCAAGCGGACGACATAACACAGCCCTGACAACTCAACTGGCAAGCGGACGACACAACACAGCCCTGACAACTCAACTGGCAAGCGGACGACACAACACAGCCCTGACAACTCAACTGGCAAGCGGACGACACAACACAGCCCTGACAACTCAGCTGGCACACATCAATGATGATTCTGATGCCAGAATGAAAAAGAAATAAACGCAGGATAGTGGAAGAGAGTATTCCTTGTCCCAATGCTTTTAGTTAATAATTTATTGAAAGAATAGAAGATATGTTTACACAGAAGAATGATGAGAACCTTGTGGACTGACGGAAAGAAAGAGTAACGAAGATATTCTGAAAGAAATGAAAACACAAAGAGAACTAGTTACTCCAATAAGAAAAAGACAGACCACTTTGAGCTTGTTATGAATAGGGGGAAGCCGGAGTATGTCGTTACAACGGGAAAATTGTAGAGGAGGAGAGGAAGATGAAGAATAAAAGAGAAAGTGTTGACAGTTGACATCATAGTATGGAAGACTATAGTATCACAACTGAGTGGCGTAAACGAGACAGAAGGATGTAGACAGACATGATCACCAACACTATGGGGCATGGAAGAACATAGTATCAGAAATAATTGGCAGTAAACGAAACAAAAGGTTGTGGGCACACACGATCATCAACGCCACACGCCATGAGCTATAAGAGAACGTAAGAACTGAATGCTACACACAGAATAACACCAAACAAATTTGGCATGGAAATCACGGAATGCAAAAGCTATTGTTAATTTGTCTCACGTATTCAATTTACGGAAATAAACATTCCGTGGACGAAGAACATAAATAGTAGCTACATTTCACAACCTGCCGACAGCGTGCAGTAATTTTAATCAAGCAGGGGAAAATATAAAAGTCCCTTGCCCTGAAGCGTATTGAATAAATTGTGCTTGAGTCATATTTTTATACAGCAGTCGGCACTCGATGTCGGGTTTGGTTAATGTCACCTCGGCCTCCTTTACTTGATTGCATTCCAAGGCTCCTGTGTCTTTGGGATTGCAATAAATATATAATTACATAATCCTTGAGGTATATCAGCAGTCTGGTAACTTTGGACATATAATCAGATTGCTACTGGAACTATTAGTGTTGGAACTCTTCGCTAGCTGCTGAGGATGGGCTCGGAGCGCTTATTGGAATGTCCCGAATGCTGTGATGTCGTTTCCTAAATCAATCAATCAATCAATCAATATGGTAACTTTATCTATTCAATATTCTCCAAAAAAGCATTCATCATTTCTGTTTTGATGCTGTGTGAACTGAGGGTCTTGCCGGAGACGGGGGTGGGGGGGGGGGGGGGGGGGGGGTGTGATTTATTTTTATTTATAAATGCAAACTTTCAAGTAACTGAGTGATCTCGAGGTATGGTTTCCGCCTCGAGTGCTGGAGGTACCGGGTTCAAACCCCGGTGAGGGCCGGGATTTTTTCACGTAGACTTCTAGTAACAGGTAGCCGTGGCTAAGGACTTGAGAACGCGGTTTGTGAGCCCGTATACCCGGGTTCGAAACACAGCGGTGCTGGTTTTTTTCGAAAAAGATATAGGTGCCGGTCGTTCAGAAAGCAATGGCAAACTACTGAACGTAAAATTTACCCAGGAATCACGAAATGCTGGGGTTGACTGCTACGTCCTGTGAAGGACATGCAACTATTTTATTTTTTATAGTAACAAACTTTCCCCTGGTCTCTGGGTTGTGAGATCGGACGCCCGTGTGTATTGTTGCGCACGTAAAATCCCTTGGCAGTTGGAAATCGAAAAAGTGTAGCCTAGCGGCGCTGCCCGGACAAAATTTCGAGTTAAATATCTACCCAAAGTAATTCAGGATCCTCCCCGGTGCTACGGAGTTCGTGCGCTGAGCTGGGCTTGAGTTAGGAATAGAAAAGAGCACTTATGGGTTACACCCGTGTGCCGTGATGCTGATCCGTCGACTAAACTAAATTAAAACTAAACCAAACTAAAACTAAACTAAACTCCTTTACTTGTTAGTGAAAACATAAATGTACCCCGAAGCAGTTTCTTGCTGTGGGTCTGTGATGTGATAGGGCCATCACATGTTGTAGTCCTAAATGGACGGAATAATAGGTGGCCAATCTTTCCCTCACTTAAGTAGGCAAGCCCAGATATCGTACCCTAGTTTGACCAATTGTATGACATTATCAGCGCAATTCCCTATCAACTCCGCGAACGTGTCCGCTTTCCTTTATTTCCCAGAACATTTCTTAGTATAATTTTAGGCTGGGTCGACCTGACACCAACATCAATTTTTAAGACATCGACGCTTCATGAGGGATACGACCACATAACCAACGGCCCTGCGGGCAAGCGTGTATTACACTGTTACCTCAGCTGGCAATTTAATCAAGACCTAACTCAATTGTTAGAGCATAAACGCCTTGGCGCATAAAGAACAATAAGGATGAATTACCGATAGCGCCATTTGTATAATTACAGAGAATTCTTATCCGAAGTTTCTAATTAAATTGAGATCCGTGATCGTGTGCGTTCATTCCGGAACCATCCAGAAACCTCTATTTTATTTACTTCAGTTATTTCATTATAATTTCAGTTCTTTTCTATCTTTAGGTCTGTACAGAGAGTATTACTCCAAGATGCGTCGTTGTTTGCCTTCTGATTTCATGATTTCTCCCTTTGCCTTGTTTAGCTGTGTTCTCCCGTAATGAAACAAGGCAATGGAATAATCTATAACTAGGGCTAGGTATTTTAAAATAGCTCATATCTTTTCTAATTTTAAATTAGTTTAGATATATGTTAGCGTGATCTGATTACAATTGTATGGTTTTTATTATGCATTTCTATTCATGCGTTGCTCTTAGATGGGATTACGTCATTTTCTAGAATTTTCAGGCAACATTCATACTTGTTATCGTCATCTTATGGCCACTTTAGGTCACATTATGACAGTCATACGGATTTTATGAAACTAAACTTTATGAAAATTACATGCCTACTGAAAGTTACTTTTTAATCCCATCATCATCATCAAGTGCCCTGCCAGCTGGCGTAGGCGTTCACGGCTCTCCAATGATCTCGGTCTTTGGTGTTCTGAATCAACTCTGCTGATGATATTCCTCCATGCCACCGTCACAATTTGTCAAGCATAATTTCTCTTGGTTTGCCTCTGTCTCTCTTCCCCTCGATCTTTCCAGTTGTCACGATGTTCTCCAATGCCTCTCTTTTCATCACATGGCCAAAGAAAGCTTTTTGCCTCTTTCTTATTGTTGTATATAGTGGTCTAGTTTCATTAACCTCTTTCAGGCAGTCATTGTTATTAACTCTGGCAGTCCATGGAATTCGCAGCATTCGTCTAAACAAACCACATCTCTGTTGCTTCTAAGCTTTTCCTAATTTGTTCATTTACATTCCAAGATTCGCTGCCATACAGCAAAACTCGTTCTATACAGCAATTCAGCATTCTCTTTCTTACATTCATTAATAGTGACTTATTGCTTAAAATATTCTTCATTTTCTGAAATGCGGCTTTAGCCTGCCCTATTCAGCTCTTAGTCTCAATTGTACATTTTCCATCTGATGTTATAAGTGCCCAGAGGTATTTAAAATTATCCACTTGGTTACGAATTTTCCCTTCTATTTTTATGTCACATTTTAGTGTCACCATTTTCTTTGATATCACCATTATTACTGTTTTATTTATTTTCAAGGAGAGTCCTTTCTGTGCACTATCCGTTACTACAATGTCCAACAATTTGCTTTATCCGCCATTAACACTGTGTCATCTGCATAGCGTATATTTTTTTTATATTATAACCTCCGATCAGTATTCCTTGCTTCTCTTTGATCTCTCTCAATATTACTTCACTATAGAGGGAAAAGGGATCCGTTGACAAGACATACCACTGTAGCTTTATCTGTTCCTAACTACCCTCTTTATTTCCCACTTTAATTGCTGCTACTTGGTTCCAGTAAATATTCTTTATTATTCTAAAATCTTTCCCATCAATATTGATATTTTCCAAGATTTTAATCAATTCATTATGTTTTACTTTATCAAATGCCTTTGTATAATGTATGAAGCACAAATATATGTCTTTATGTATCTCTATTGACCTTTATATTAGTGTCCGTAATGTATATATTGCATTGTTTCTGCCCATTCCCTCACAATCCATACTGTTCTTCACTAGTTTCCATTGTTTTCAAATTTCTTGTTCTTCTCATTATAATTCTGAGTAGAAGCTTCGTGACATAGTTTATGAGGTTAATTGTACGAAAATCTTCGCACTCAGTTGCTCCTGGTCTCTTTGGTATAGCTATAAATACAGATTTCAGCATAACGCTCGGTAAATATCCACTGCTGTAAATATCATTCAACATTTGTGTTAATGCTTGCTTGCTTGCATTGGCTGGCTGTGAACTTCAGCGTGAAGTCCTGTTTGTCGGAGGAAGACATCCTGTTGTCCAACATCAGTGTGATGTCATACTGGACTGAGGTTTACGTGAGTATCCGTTGTCCCATGTCTGGCTTATTGGTGTGCAGTCTGGTGGTTCCTCGCCGTGCAGGCAGGCAGGCAGATACTCTCCGACTTCGGAAGAATCAGCGATCCTACTACGTTAGCCAGGACCTCGAAAGGACCTGTTGCCCAGGATGCACGACTAGGACATGTTAGTGGGTCGTGGACAGTATAAAACCTGGCCCTGGTGCCTTGGAAATACCTCTGCGTCCCATTTTTGTTAATATATCTACTCCAAATTCTCCCAATACTTCTAATTCTTCTACTGTATTTTCATCTGGCCCAGCTGGTTTTTCTTTTCTTCATATGTTTCATAGCGTCAGCGACTTCTTCTTTTATAATAGGTGGGCCTTCTAAGTTATTTTCTGCTGTTAATTCTTCCCTTTCTCCATTATATAATTCTCTTATATACTCATTCCACCTCTTCATTATAGCATCTTCCTCCAATAATATCTTTCCTGTTTTTGAATTCAAACACCTTGTATTTATTCTTATTTTTCTTCATGTGAGCTCACTTACTTTTTTATCTTTAATGGAATTTAATTCAATGTCTTTGCATTGATCGTTTAACTAACTTTCTTTTGCCTTCACACATTTATCTCTTATTTATTTATTTATCGTAGCATATTCTTGTTTGTCATTTTTATTTTGTTTGCTTTTGTCCATCATCATTAAGATTTCTTCAATCATCCATTTTTTCTTAGCTTTTTGGCTTCTCTCCGGTAACATTTCTTTGCTAGTTTGATGAATCCGGTCTCCTTGGCCTAGCAGTTAAACGACTTTCTCCATAATTCTGTTTATCCACTTAGGGTTACGCAGCGCGTGAGAATTGGAAGCGGTTCTCGCCGCGTTGGTAACTTACGGGATAAGTGAGCCGGCCGCTCAGAAACCAATGGAAAACTACTGAACGTAATCTTGCTAAGAAATCAACAACAGTGGTAAAATGCTGGTATTGACAGCGATGTCCTGTAAAGGATATGCGAAAACAAAGTTTGATGAATGGAGTCTCTTAACATTTCTCATTGTTTATTTATACTCTGTATTTTAGCGTTTGCTTTGTACCTATTTTTCACAGTCACTCTGTATCGTTATTGAATTTCTTTATCTACTTTCAGAAACTCTTTATTAAGTGATTATGTGGTTGTTTCGGGATTTGAAATTTAAATATTGAGCACAACCCACTACTGGCAACGCCGATCGCATTCTGGTATGAACCTAAGGCCTATCCACGTCAATATGGAAGCACTATACTCGAGTTTCGCCCTCATTTGAGCTCGTCAGTAGTGCATATCCCTGACCGGATCCGGAAACAGTCCCGGATCACGTGTCAAGTTATTAAGTGTCAAGTTCTTAACCATTTTTCCCTATCTTTAATCTAACTTTTATTTGTCCACGTAGTGGTACATAATAACTATTACAGTCATCACCAGGCATTGTCTTTACATTAATTAACGCATTTCTAAATCTTTTATTAATAAGTATGTAGTCAAATTAGTTGCGTATTTTCATATCAGGGCTTTTCCATGTGTATAGTCGTCTTTTATAGTGTTCAAACCATGTGTTTCCAAGTATCATATCATTAATATTTGCCCATTCTATTAGTTTCTCTCCTCTTTCATTTCTTGTACCTAAACCATAATTCCACATCATTTCCTCTCTTTTTCCCTTTCCTACTTTTGCATTAAAATCTCCAAGTATTATTTTTATTTCTTGTGATCCAATTTGAGATATCGTCATTTCTACTTCATCGTAAAAGTGTTGTATTTCTTCGTCACTACTGCTTGTCTTTACATTATATATACTTGTATAATATTTTTATCTATTGGTTAGACTTTGATTTTGACCATAATAACTCTATCTGTTCATGCTCTAGTTAAACAAATAGCCAAAAAAGTATACCAACTTGCCAAAATTAAAAATTTCCTTGACGAAAACACAAGAAAGATATTCTATACTTCTCATATACAAACACATATTGATTACTGCTCCACAGTCTGGGATGGATGCTCCAAATCAATAACAAAACGCCTATATTCACTCCAGAAAAGGGCAGTGCGTTTAATTAATGGTGAAAAGCTTACCGACAATTCTAACCTATATAAACGTCTCCGGTTACTGCCACTCCACAAGCGCCTGCTTTTTAATAAGACCAAACTAATTCACAAATTCCTATTTCAAAATGCTCCAAGCTACCTTTGGCCATTGTTTAAATATAACGCTAGACATAGCGAACGACTAAATATACTTCATGTCCCTAAACCTAGGATAGACTTATATAAAACAAGCTTAGCATACTCTGCCGCTCAGTTGTGGAACAATCTTCCACAAGAAATCAAAGACACCACCAATCATGATACATACATTCGCAACCTGTTTGAACACTACCTTAGTACAGACTACATGCCCCCATAACAAATAACACAAAAAAGACAATAATGGTAACTTATCTCAAACGACAACTAGCCAAAAAACATTCCCTTATGTATGGCACGTTACACCCTCCTTAGGTATTTATAATGCCCATGTTAAACACTGCCTCAGTGAGTCATTTGTTATTGATTATTTTTCATGCGTTTTAATGTTCTTTTGTTGTCAAAAGTTGCTTCATAAGTGATGTTGAATGAAAGAATGTATGAGAGGAAATAGAGAAGAAGGGCAGAATGTCAGACGGGCCTGCGTGCCCAATTCTTAACCCTTTGAAAATAAAGACTTATTATTATTATTATTATTATTATTATTATTATCTGAAATACACAAGTATCCATTAATTGATTTGGGTGTTTTTTCACCAAATATTATTATTACGCCTTTTTCATGCGTATCCCCTCCAGAATAAATTATTGTGTGTTTGTCGGTTATAATGTCCCCTTCCATCTCATCTCACTTATGCCTAGTATATTCATTTTCATGCTTTCCATTTCTCTTAGAACATTGTTTAACTTTCCTTGCTTATTTAATATCCTAACATTCCATGTTCCTACTCTAAATTTATTTAGTTTTGTTATAGTTTAGTTTTGCCATCAATAGCAGGATGACGGTCTGGTGTCACTTGTGGCTCATGACTGTCCCTACCGGACGAGGATGTCCTAAGACAGCCATTAACGTCGTTCACTATCTCTGAAATTTGTGTTGCCATGAAATCTTGCGAAGAAAATGTGGTGTCTCCCCTTCCCTTTCACGTCCACATGGTGGTCTTTTAACTCTACCTTTGACAGCCATTTCCGACTGTCAGGAAAAGTTGGTGATCTAGTAAGAAATATTGTTTTTCTGCTACGAGTTATGGTTCAAAGACAGACAAAGAATCAAGGATAGATAGAATGTTATACCAAGATGTGCCGACTGTCAGGACAAGTTGGTGATCTAGTAAGAAATATTGTTTTTCTGCTACGAGTTATGGTTCAAAGACAGACAAAGAATCAAGGATAGATAGAATGTTATACCAAGATGTGCCGACTGTCAGGACAAGTGCGTGATCTAGTAAGAAATATTGTTTTTCTGCTACGAGTTATGGTTCAAAGACAGACAAAGAATCAAGGATAGATAGAATGTTATACCAAGATGTGCCGACTGTCAGGACAAGTGCGTGATCTAGTAAGAAATATTGTTTTTCTGCTACGAGTTATGGTTCAAAGACAGACAAAGAATCAAGGATAGATAGAATGTTATACCAAGATGTGCCGACTGTCAGGACAAGTGCGTGATCTAGTAAGAAATATTGTTTTTCTGCTACGAGTTATTGTTCAAAGACAGACAAAGAATCAAGGATAGATAGAATGTTATACCAAGATGCAGGAAGGGTTAGCTACTTCTGCTTAAGCTCACCTTTCTCCATGCCGCTATCTGTTTGATAACATGCATGGGTCCTTTGGCAACAAACGAATATGAATTACAATGAATAGACGCTTCT
This sequence comes from Cepaea nemoralis, assembly GCA_014155875.1. Taxonomy (NCBI): domain Eukaryota; kingdom Metazoa; phylum Mollusca; class Gastropoda; order Stylommatophora; family Helicidae; genus Cepaea; species Cepaea nemoralis. The sequence continues at coordinate 351,446 of JACEFZ010004717.1, forward strand.
GAACTTAAATGTTACAAGGTATTCTTAGACTGCCTAGGATCAAGAAGAAGGCAACTACTCACATCTAACCAGATAGAAAATAAATGGAATCATATGGAGCATCCTTGGAAAAACTAAACTGCGTTGATCGTAGTAAACGTTGTGGTGGTTCTAGAAAAGGCAGTAATGGAAGATTGCTGGAAGAGGTCTCATTAGTCTATCAATACGACTGCGGACGGAGGGCAATAAAGGCACCCTAAATATGGAGTTCAGCATGGATAAGAGAGCACCTCGCTTTTAAACTTCCGGTGTACTGATGCCGAAGTAGCGGGTTCAACACCTTACACTGGTCAGTTGGCCTAACATTTGTTTCTTCTCGTCCTTGACTTGAGCAGTAAACGCTCAAGAGCACCTCATGAGTACACCTCATTTCCAAGGAAGTTTCCTCGTCCCAAGGGTAGTAAAAACATTTCCGCCTGAATCGAGATTTGAACGTATGACTACCAGGCAGGTAGGCTAGTGTTCTATCCACGCATCTACTTCGGCTCTCTTTTAATACGTGCGATGATCGTTTCACTGATGTTGGCACCATGTTTAAAAACAAACAAACAAACATACAAACAAACAAATAAACAAATATGAATCTTTAGAACACGACAGATTTTTTTTCTCTTCTTTATTGTAAATTTGTAACGACTTAATTAAAGTTTAATATAGCCGTAATACCTGATCCTCAATGTTGACAATTCAACATCCATTTTGGTCCAGTTAATGCCCTGTTGACTCACCGTTGAAATATTATTTGAAAATGGAAATGTTGTCAATATTTAATTATACGTGGGAACTCAGAAAGACTTGTTCTAGTGCCAGTAGTAAAAAAAAAAAGCCTTTAAGCTGTAGTATTTTGGTTTGTTGGAGTTAAAATGCTAAATAAGGGATAATCTGACCACGTGACCAGCTTTTGTTGGAAGGAGAGCAAAGGTGTTAACGCGCTTGGCAAGTTAACATGTATTCATTCACAGCGTAGATGAAGAGCTTCTCATAGCCCATGTATTTCACAGAAATATCAATTGGGGAACCTTTTGGGGCAACTAAGGTAGTTCGTAAATAAACATACATTTATTATTTGGTGCTCATAGAATTAGAAGAAGGAAGCAGTTGGCGCTCATAGAATTATGAAGAAGGAAGAACTTTCTTCTTCTAATACTATCAGCTCCAAACAAGACATGTGTGTTTGTTTATGAATTTTCATAGTCCATGCCATGTAGCGTTGGTGATAGTGTCTATCCACTGCCTACTGCCTCTCGTGCTGCAAGTCATTTCTGATACCAACAGTCGTCATGATGTCCAGCATCTTCTCTGTTGGTCTGCCCCTGCCTCTCTTCCCTTTCAATCTCCCCGTTGTGACGACATACTCCAGCGTTCCACTTTACATGCCCAAGGAACATGGACTGTCTACTACTGATACGAGTAACCAGTTCTCTTTGTGAGTTAACATCTTTCGAGATGCCTGCATTGCTCTTTCTACCCAGCTTTAGTGTTCTCATCCTTATTCTATAAAATCACACATCCACAACTTCTGTTTAATCCCTCACACGTCTGTTAATTGTTCATGATTCGCTTCTAAAGAATTCCTAGATTGACAAAGATAAATTGCAGAGAATACTCTTCATCGTTTTTTTTTTTTTTTCGCTCGCTTTTGAACTGAATCGTAGCCCATACATATGCTACTACGTCAAGTGCACAGGCCTGACTTTGTCGTGTGGATTAGCTTTCACAATTACCAGTGTCCCTCGCCATTAGGTGAACCCACTCCAACTTCAGAAGTTTTTTTTTTTTTTTTTTTTTTGTAATTTACGTCCCCACATTAACATTTTAGTCCAACTGACCGGTGTAGGAGTTGAACAAGCTACCTCTGCATCATCACACCGGATGATTAAGAACAAATGCTCTTATCCATTTGACCATGCCGACCTATATTTAGAATGTTATAAAGAAAGTATGTACTTTGTTAGTAGATGTTTTGCTGTTTTAATCATCATCATCACCGACCCCTGCTTATCTCCGGGCGATCATATTACTGCCTTCTGTGCTTTTATATGTTCGGCCGCTGATCTCTGCTAATCCATCATGAATTATTCCCATCTGTCGACCTCTGCCTGTAATATTGTCCATCCTCCCGATTGTCACAGCGCTATCGACCGATGTATCCCGATGGCAAATATGTATTTGCTCCCCTAATGTGTGTGCTGCAGTTAGCCTACATTTGAATCTTGCCTTTGAAATGATCGATTTTCGGTTCCGAATACTGCATGAATTAGAGATTATGTTATATTCATGATTAATTACATGATAAACAGCCTCATCAGCTAGAGTAGCGCACGAACATACACATATTATTTTCATAAAATGAATATGTTCTGTCGTGTTATCCAGTGCAACTAGCACTGGAACATGTCGCTCCACTGTAAATCCAGCTTTGTCACTGTCAATCAACGTATGCTTAGCATACTAATGTGATCATTTCCTTTTGTCTGCCATCCCCATAAAAACATTTTTTTTTCAAATTCTTTTTACAAGACATCTCTGCCAACACCATTATTTTACTGCTGTTGTTGATGTTTTGGTAAGGTTACGTTCAGTAGTTTGCATAAAAAATTACATTATAAAATATGTCCTTGTATGTCAGCTTTATCATTCATTAGCCATTCCGAGGACTGGTATTGAAGTCACAAATCTTGTCCCTCCTGTGATCCTTGTTATTACTAACTCTGTTCAGCTCAGCTGAAGATTTGGCACGTCAATGTTTGTTGTTACTTCTTTGACATCCTCCTTTTCTCTGTCCGTGGATTTTGTTGTCCAGTGTTTCAAGAGGTAGACTACCATGTTTAACGTTGTGACCAATTCATGCAGTCTAGATTAATAATTGACCAATATATACGTCTAGATTAATATTGTGACCAATCCAAGTCAGCCAAGATTAATAGTGTGGCCAATCCAAGTCAGCCTAGATTAAAATTGTGACCAATTCATATGGTCTAGATTAATATTGTGGCAAATCCAAGTCAGTCTAGATTAATATTGTGAGTTGAGTTGAGTTAAGAACCGACATCACTGCACTCAGGACATTCCCTTACCTGCTCCGTCCCCTCGTTCAACAGCCAGCGAAGAGTCATACTACTAATCATTCCCACCGCTATCTGATCAAAAGCTCTCCCGGTCCTCCCTCTCAGTCCCGAGACTCCTCCAGAACCCCGCCGATCCCCCGCAATCCCACCCCTTCCACACATGGGTTCTCAATCCGTTCCTCCGTCCTCTCCACCCGGTCCCACAAGCGCACGACCACCCCCCCCCCCCCCCGCCCATAGGCAAAATTCCACCAAGAGGTGCCTTCCCCGCCAGCTAATATTGTGATCAATCCCAGCCAGTCTAGATTAATATTGGATCAATCCAGAAAGTCTAGATTAATATTGTGACCAATCCAAATCAGTCTAGATTAATATTGTGGTCAATCCAGTACAGTCTAGATTAACATTGTGATCAATCTAGGACAGCCTGGGTTATATTAATATTATGACCAATCCAAGTCAGTCTAGATTAATATTGTGACCAATCCATGTCAGCCTAGATTGAGATTGTGACCATTCCAAGTCAATTTAGATTAATATTGTGATCACTCCAGGACAGTCTAGATTAATATAGTGACCAATCCAAGTCAGTCTGGATTAATATTGTTATCAGTCCAGAACAGTCTAGATTGATATTGTGACCAATCCATACGGTCTAGATTAATATTGTGATCAATACAAGTCAGTGTAGCTTAATATTGTGGGACCAGTCCAAGTTAGTCTAGATTAACATTGTAACCAATCCAAGTCAGCCTAGATTAATTGTGGGACCAATCCAAGTCAGCCTAGATTAATTGTAGGACCAATCCAAGTCAGACTAGATTTATTGTGGGACCAATCCAAGTCAGTCTAGATTTATACTGTGACCAATCCAAGTCAGTCTAGATTAATTTGGTATTGATAAAATGGTATGAGTGCCGCTCATTCAGAAAGCAATGGCAATACGTAAACTTGTCAAGAAATCAAAAAGAGCCAAACAATAATGGCATTGATTGCGACGTCTTGTAGAGGATATGCAACTAACTTTACACATCCAGTGTCGACTGGTCTATAAAATATGGGGCTGGCAAAATTAACAAATACAATGCATGGGAAATGGTTCCTTACTGTTGATTTGTATTGGGTAGGAATCTTGACAATGCTTAAAACCCGAGGAGGAAACATCACCAACCTTGGCCTCATCTCAACAAGTTTGTATATGCTCTGCTGAATCCTGGACAGTTTACATCATAATATAAATCGTCACAGATGCGTAGTTCCAGTACCGGTCTTGCATACCCGAATAGATTCTGGCTCGGGGAGGGGGTAGGATAGTACTGCTCGTGAAGAAGGTACTTTAGTACCGGGTTGAGAGAACCATCTCTACACTAACCAGGCTCCCATAGAAGCAAACCTTTTTCGGGGCATAGACTACTTCAACATCAAAGTATCGGACTATCGGGATAAATCTAAGTCTTCACGGGGATTCATACCGAACTAAGCATCAACCAAAATCATGACTTGAAAGATGAAAATTTTCCGTAATTCGATTCACTTGTGATTTTTTTTTCTCGTAGAACCCTGGGGGGGGGGGGGGGGGGGGGGGGGGGGGGGGGGGGGGGGGGGGGGGGGGAGGGGAGGGGGGGTGTCTTCGCTGAAGTTAAGAGTTCATGCTACTTAGGACGCCTTCAGCGGGCCACTCTGCGGGAAGATGCCGAGCTATATGAGGTGAAACCCGGTGCAATGAAGTGGACACTCTTGCCTTTAAACGGATTCAAGCTCCTTTAAATACACGATGGTATACCCGTCGTTGAGCCCGTTTGGGATAGAACAAGCTTTTCGAGCTATATCTGTCTTGGTTTGCAAAAAGCTTCTTTGATTTTTCAAATGAACCATTTGAGTGCTGACATTCTGACGGACCTTTTTCTACCCAGTATAAAATCACATCTTTACTTAAATCACCCCATACCCCAACATCATTCTGTTTGTTTTTTTATCCTGAATCTTCTGTGCTTGTACTACTCTCTGGTTTATTAATCTTAATATTTGTTGCTTCATTAGTTGAAGTAGATTCTATACAACTAGATGTACCAGGCTCTGTATCAGGAATAGGGTGAATATCCTGTGACTGACTCACTGTGGTAGAGGCTTTTGGTTCATCAGGCCCCTTATCTATCTTTGTTAAGAAACTATCTAATTTTGTTATCTTGCTAAGCTCTTCTTCAGCTCTCTGCTTCTTTTTCCTCTTTTGAGCTCCACTTTTATAACTTCTGGTTGACATCTTGCAAACTGTGGGCAGACAAATCAACAATGGTTCCGCCACGTCACATGAATAAAAATTATTAAATCAACAACACAAATTATCTGTAGAAATTATTTGATATTTTGTATATTATGATTCTACATCTCCGGTGTTTCAATAAAAACAGACACTAGTGTGATATTATATGCTGGAATGCCGCCATTGTGAATTTTCCCGATTGTAAAGATGTAACCAGGTGGTCTCACAAAATATTTTTTTTCACACCTCTGCATAACGAATCTATAGTTGTGTGCAAAAATGGACACAGCATTCATAAATGCACAATAAAGTATAATTCTCTTGATAAGACATTTATCAGTACAAATAAAACTGTGAACCAGTCAATTAAATTTCAGCAATGGACGATGAACAAGTTTGAAAACAGACTTGACTTTCATAAATTTTAAGTCATGTAGCAAGATGAACAATAAATACAATAAATATAAAGCAACAAAATAAATATGTAATAGAATTTAAACGTATATTGATATTTTGTTTAACTTGATGATTGTAAATCTTCTTGTTTATTAAAAAAAGCAGACACCAATCCAATATGCCGCGATTCCGACATTATGAATTTAATAAAAGTACACACCACGACCGTGCTCACAAAAAATTTTTATTCTATGTTTTCTGCATAACGAATATTGTTGAAACTCAACATTTATATGTAAAATTGGATGCGCAGTGTGCAGTTCAAAAATGCAGGTTAAATTAGCTTACCTTTGACAATAAACAAGCCAAACTATAAACTTCCTTACCTTTGTCAAACAGTGGAAAATATTCTCAAACAATTCCCTTGCAATAGCTTTCAAGCATGCAGGACTGAAGAATAACCTTTTGACCCCTCGTTAAAGTTGTCATTCGCGATTTTCATAAAAACAGTTTCGTATTTATCCAAAAGGAAACACGACAGGGTTATTTTCGTATACTGCACTCACGGGCCACATGAAACGGTCCGCGGATCCGATGACCTTGAGCTTTCCGAAAAAGGCGTCCTCCGTTAGCAACGAAATGGCTAATAATACTGCAGTATATTTAAGTATACATATATGACAATTGCTCACTCGGACAATATTTTTTGGGGCCCCCACTTTCTTGGGGGTCCTAAGCTATAGCTTGTTTAGCTTATACGTAAATCCTGCACTGTTGATCATGTGGTAGCAGATCGAACTTCGTACCTTCTTGGAAAAGGGTGAAGCGGTTTGCATGTTGATCATGTTAACAATTCTGTGGCAGTTATAAATCGTAAAGCGTAAACCGAATAGGTTGTAGAGGCGAAATTTCTCAATTAGAAAACCTATCCACATAAATTATGCAGTGCATGTGTGTTCCCGATATACACACACATTTAGAACTTCATGCGTGCCACGAGGTCCTTGTACTGTATCCAGAATTTCATGCGTGCCACGAGGTCCTTGTACTGTATCCAGAACTTCATCCGTGTCACGAGGTCCTTGTACTGTATCCAGAATTTCATGCGTGCCACGAGGTCCTTGTATTGTATCCAGAACTTCATGCGTGTCCCGAGGTCCTTGTACTGTATCGAGAACGTCATTTAGTGATCTATGGAAGCCCGCTCTGCGGTGAAAAGGCTACAGGCGCATTTCATAATCTCGCATACCGCGCTCGAAATACTGCTGGGGAGATTTGGAAGCAGACCGCCTTGCGTTGGTTTTAATACAAAGGTATGTGTGCCGCTCGTTCAGAAATCAATGGCAGCTACCGAACGTAAAACTGGCCAAGAAATCTCAAACACCCAAATAATTATGGGATTTGATTGCGACGTCCTGTAAAGGTTATGCGATTAACTTTTTTTTATCTATAGAAGGAGAGTGGAGCACCTTTGTACGTGTGTACAGTATCATGAAAGAAAGCCTTTTAAAATCACCAACGACTTCGAATGTTTCTTACGCAACCAAACCAATAGTCGTCGTTATCATTAGCCTAATGAATCCAATCTCTATATTAAAAAAAAAAAAAAAAGAAATGTGAACCGCGTGAATATTGCGTTATTCTAGAAAGCAATTTTCCTCCTGGGCACACCTATAATGAAGAGTAAGCTTGTAATAAAACCGTCTGGTGCCTCTAAAGCACCATTAGAACGGCAATTTCTGTTTCGGCATTTTTAAAACTAGCTGATACTGTCTGCTGTTAACGTGTAATTGTCACGTGTGTTTCATTGAAGACTAACATGTGCATTATGGGTTGGTTTGCTTTTCCTGTGTTGGACGAGGGAAAAGTAGAACACATTTAAACAGATAAACAAACCAATACTGAAGCGGAAATTCGGACTTATTCTGTTAAGAAACCACGATAGATTTGGCATTGAAAATGGGTTGTTTCAGTGCGATGAGCTAGTATTGACAGATAGAGTATGCAAGATGAAGAAGTGCCGATAATCACACGCTAGACAGAGGTGGGGAGAGTCATCTGGAAGCTGGGTTGAAGATAATGAATCGTGGTTAGGGTGTCTCGAGACGGGAGGCTACAGACAGATCAAACGGGAAGATTGTTGATGTGCTAGAAATAGTGGTAACTAACGTCTTCGGTATTCAACGATGTGAGATTATTAGTTGGACAAGCAGACAGATAGTCAGACAGACAGGTAGGCAGACGAATAAATCGACCGACAGGCAGAAAGACTGAGGGACAGACTGAAATAATAACTACGGACAGATTAATGTGAGAAAATTAATTGATGTATTACAAGTTGTAGTAATTAATGTCTTCACTATGCAAAGACGAAAAATTAATAGCTAAGCAGACAGACAAACAGATACACAAGCAGACACATGTACAGACAGACTTGGGGACACATAGTCAGACATTAAAATAAACAGACAGACAGAAAGACAGCGAGACCGACAGATGGTCAGATAATTGACTGACAGACAGATAAATAAGAAGACGGACCTGCTGGTATGCGCACAATCGGACAGACGTACAGACATGTGCACGGGTAAAACAGACAGCCAGTCGAGTACATAAACAGATGGGTGAATCATAGGCACATATATAGATACCTACTCATGTTGATAGGTTGACAGGTAGGTAGGTATGTAGGTAGGTAGGTAGGTAGGTAGGCAGGTAAGTAGGTAGGTAGGTAGGTATGTAGGTAGGTAGGTAAATAGGTAGGTAAGTAGGTTGGTATGTAAATAGGTAGGTAGGTAGGTAGGTAAATAGGTAGGTAGGTAGAAAAGAACGAACGAAGGAAGGAAGGAAGCTAGGTAGGTAGGTAGGTAGGTAGAAACGAACGAAGAAAGGAAGCTAGGTAAGTGGGTAGGTAAATAGGTAGGTAGGTGGGTGGGTAGGTAGGTAGGTGGGTGGATGGGTAGGTAGATAGGCTGGTAGGTGGGTAGGTAAGAAGGTAGGTAGGTAAGAGGGTAGGTAGTTATGTAAAAAGGAAGGTAGATAGATAGGTGGTAGGTAGATTGTAGGTACGTAGACAGGTAGGTGACCAGTGGGTAGGTAGGTAGGTAGGTAGGTAGGTAGGTAGGCTGGTATATAGGCAGGTAGGTATATAGGTAGGTAGGTAGGTAGTAGGTAGGTAGGCTGGTATATAGGCAGGTAGGTATATAGGTAGGCAGGCAGGCAGGCAGGCAGGCAAGTATTAGGTATGTAGGTAGGTAGGTTGATGGGTAGTTAGTTAGATGTGGTGTACGGACAAATGGATGGAGGAGCAAACGAATGAACAGACAGACAGACAGACAGACAGCTGTTATTGGCAAATACATCCACTAGCATTCATGACCTAGAAACAAGTGAAGTACTTGTAATGAAACTAACATAAACAAGACAACTAACATGGACTGTACAACTAAATTGAAACTTAAACAGACCTCCCGATTCTGTTGTGTTTACTTATTTCTAAATGAAATACCATCCGGCCATTGTGCTAATGAAAAGTAAACACGTCCATTGACACTGTTGGGAAAGTTACAATGTTTCGGTGACCCCATCGATTAGTGTGTCTTGTCGTTTTGCTCATTGTTGTCGTGGCTCTACGCTCATTGTTGACTTGGCTCCGTGCACATTGTATTCTATACACTTCACAGCGTCAGGCAAACGTTATAGATCAGTGGTTGTAAAGTGCCGGCGCATAGGCTGATAATGTTGGAGCATACGTCTGCCTGGCCGGCGCGTTAGCGAAGTTGATAGCTAATTGCGCCATAATGTCTTGAGCACGGTCTGACGCGGGTTCGACGCCTGGGCTTGTCGCTTGCGAAAATGAAGGAAAGACATGCCATCTGTTCCTAGTTGCATTCAGGCCTACAAAATGTGTGGCGCTATCATATAACAGACCCATGGCAGGAAACTGCTTCGTGACCCGTGTCTATCATTGTTTATACACCTGGCTATACTAAAGACAACGTCTCACAAACACCAGAAAGAAGTAGTCATCGTTTTTAGCCACATTATGAGAAGACAACAACTGGAATATGTTGTGGTAACCAGACAGATTTGCGGAAAATATGAGAGAGAGAAAGGCAGCGTTAGAAGATTCTTGACAGTCTTGTGGAATAGCAAGGAAGGAAGTCAACACACGAATTGATCCATGATGTCGGAGGTCGCAATTTGTGGAGGGGCATGATTGCCCACGCCAGTCGGCAAGGCACTTGATGATGATGATGATGAGGATACTATTTTGTGAATCCTCTGGTGGGCTGAGTATAAACTCAAGTCCTATACATCGGCCTTCAGGACAACCGAGTCCCGAAATCTGCTTGCGTTTTGTCCGAGTGAGGTTGGCATAGAGACTTTTCTCCCAACTCGGTACAAAAAAGGTATCATCTCTACGGGACAGTGGTGCATAGGTCTCCTGTCCTTCCCCAAGCTCAGAAATCACCAGGGTTTGTAAAAGTGGTACTCAAACTTCCCATATGCAAACAGATATTGTAAGATGTAAGCGGGACCAGATTCAGCACAGCACACACAGACTGATTTGAACTAGACCTCTACTGGCAACTTTTCCTACACAAGCTTTAGGTATCTCACTGTCAAAAGACTCCAAATTAATGTCAAATGGGCCCTGCCTACACAGTCAAGTTGGTTATTCTTGTCGTCAGTTCTGATCTTGCTGACAAATCAAGTTTTACACGCATTCTACTTGGTGTATGCTTATATTTAGTCTATTAAGTAATTAGTTATAGATATAACGCATATTGTGCTGCTATTAAATGCGAACAACTCAACTAAAAACACAATACTGGTAAATCATTTTCGGGAACCTTTTGGGATCATGTGTGTACAGCTGAAAAACGGATGGATCATCAGGGTCTGAGGAGCATGGAGATGCAGGGAATAATCAGAGGGACTGTCGACACTCAGGACACCGAGGACAGGACACACGGACACATAATCAGATTGCTAATGGGACCATATTAGTGGTACTCTTCGCTGGCTGTTGAAAATGAGGATGGAGGATGGAATTGTCCAGATACTTCGACGTCGGTTCTTGACTTATCAACAGCAACTGGTAAATACCAAATTATTAACATAAATGTAATAAAAAAATACATGAAGCTGTCTTCAGGTTCTTTCAGGACGTCGCTCACATTACGCTCCATCGAAATGATTCTGGATCCTTTAGTAGCTCTCAAGCCTCATGCATTTTCGTGCAGAATAATCTACAATGTCATTTGTCCATCTTCTTGCCGGTCGACGCCTGCGTTTTCTTCCGTAAACCATACCTTCCGCCAATTTTCTTTCTAAACCACATTAACGTGTAACTGAATAGGTGTCGCTTATAAATTAAACTATGTTTAAAATATTACTACGGCATTTTCCCAATGCCGCCTCGTTTAATTTGATATTAATACATGTCTGCTACCATATTAACAAACTGTACTCGTAAGTCATAACTGTAAGACACCTGTACTTCACATTTTCCGCCATCTAATTTTGTTTGGTCTAGACCTTCTGTTTGTTTGGCACTGAATCTGTTAATAGTCCAAGTGTTTGAGACTCCGAGACACATTGCTGTTCATGGCTCATGTTCTTCGATGGTCAGATCTTGTAGAGTGTCAGTAGTTTACTTTATGGCCAATTATATTGTTAGAACGTTCTATAACATTTAAGTCTAGCAGCCCCGAGTTGTTTATTTATGGATTGCTTTTTGATTCTCGATTAAAAAGTTGCGACTGGAAATGTACCTTTCCTCAAACATGCTACTTGAATGTGTTTTTGGAGGCCCTTAATGCTTTTTACGATTTTGACTGCTTTGGCCTCTTAATATCTAACATTTTTTTTTTTAACATCGCCATTTGTGGTTATAATGCAGGGAAGATATTCAAAGCTTGAGAAATTTTAACACTGTAACGAAAACTGTCTTCATTGTTGATTGTAATATTTGGTTACCATTTAGCCTTAACCATGGACATATTTTTTTTTTTTTTTTGATGTTTGTTTTTGTTGTTGTTGTTTTTTTGATTTCAGTGTAGAAAAAAAAAAACATGTTTACTGTCTGGTGACAAAGAAGGTCACATCTTCTAATCCCTTAGCTTCGTCTGTACTACTATTCAGTAGTTTATGGATTTTTGTAAAAGAACTCAGTCATATAATTTCAGATCGGCGGACAGACGTTCTGACATCTGGCAAGAAGGCTAGGTGAATATATAGTGTCTCTTTAAACTTGTGTTCACTGTTTATTTCTTCACTCATGTTAGTTTTCGTTCTGTTTATTACATATTTCTTATGCCGAGTTCTTTCTCTTTCTCTTTTTCTCGATCAACAATAGATCAGATATTTATCTTACGACAAATAGCCGAGAAACATTGGGAATATAAAAGAGATCTCCATAACATTTTTGTGGATTTTAAAAAGGCTTATGATAGTGTCCATAGGAATAGTCTATGGAATGTTATGCAGGAATTTGGAATACCAAGGAAGTTAATTAACATGACCAAACTATGCATGGAAGATACTTATAATATAGTAACATATAAAGGCAGGAAATCAGACCCCTTCCAAATAACATCTGGCTTGAAACAGGGTGATGCACTATCGCCGCTACTCTTCAATCTGGCTCTAGAGAAAGTTGTAAGGAAGGTAAAGGAGGAATGTGATATTGGAGGAACATCCAAGCTGCTTGGTTATGCAGATGATATAGATATTATAGGGCAAAGTGAACAAAAGACATTAGAAATATTGACTCACTTAAAGGAAAAAGCCCAACAGATGGGGCTGGTTATCAACCAAGATAAGACAGAATATATGGTAATTTCAAGAGACGGAATGGCTAAAAACTCTGGCCACATACAGATAGATAATATGACCATTAAAAGAACGGAAACATACAAATACCTGGGTACAATCTTCAACTGCTCCAACATCATAAGGGAAGAAATACAAACTAGAATCAACTCTGGAAATAAGATATACTATGCACTACAACATCTACTAAAATCAAAGGCGCTATCTCGTAACACCAAAATCACAATATACAAAACACTGATCAGACCAGTTGTGCTGTATGGCTCTGAAACCTGGAGTACAACGAAAGGAGACGAAGCCTTGTTACAAACCTTTGAGAACAAAATTTTAAGACGCATCTTTGGACCCATTAGGGATACACAAAGTGGAGAGTGGAAAAGAAGAAGTAACAAAGACATTTATGATTTGTTTAAGTCCCCGCTAATCACTGGTATCATGAAGGCTAATAGACTACAATGGCTGGGGCATATAGAAAGAATGGAAGATAATAGGGAAACAAAACTCGCTTACACTCAGGAAATAAATGACCGTAGACCCCGAGGTAGACCAAGAAGGCGGTGGAGAGATAATATACACACAGACCTACAAGCACTTGGAATCAACGACTGGCAAGAGAAGGTCCACCAGAGAGACGAATGGAGACAGATTGTATTTGCAGCAAAGAACCTCAATGGCTCGGAATGCTGAAGAAGAAGAAGAGTTCTTTCTCTAGTTGACTGCCCAAATTATGGTTTTCTTCTAACACGTGCAAATCGATCTCGATATTTAAATCTGAATGAACAATTCTTGTAGTTCATCATCATCAAGTACCCTGCCAGCTGATGTAGGCGTCCATGGCTCTCCACAGATCTCGTTCTTTCGTGTTCTGGATCAACTATGCTGATGATATTCATCCATGCCACCGCCTCAATCTATCCAGCATCATTTCTCTAGGTCGGCTTCTGCCTCTCTTCCCCTCGATCTTTCCAGTCGTCACGATGTTCTCCAATGCCTCTCTTCTCATCACATGACCAAAAAAGATGTGTCTTTCTGATTGTTGTATATAATGTTCTATTTTCATTTATCTCTTTCAGGCAATCGTCATTAGTTACTCTGGCAGTTTAAGTAATTCGCAACATTCGTCTCAGGAACCATATCTCTGTTGCCTTCAAGTTCTACCTAATTTGTTTATTTACATTCTAAGATTCACTGCCATAGAGAAAAACAGGTTCTATCTATCACTTCAGCAGTTCCTGGAGTGCTGCAGTTACCAATGCTATTTTCGTGATCAAATTGTTGAATTTCCCTACTCCTTGGTGCTCTTCGTGGGTTCAAAACGAACTGCACAATATCTTTAGAGCGCCCATCGAGGGTCCGAAAGAGACCTTTCATATCTCTCTTAGGAAACTACAGCTGTATAATCTAGCTCGTTTTCCTCGCAGCCCCCTAAACAAAGTATGTTTCACTCCAAAGATCATAGAACTTCAGCGGCAATCCATTATACTTTAATTAAATACAAAACACGCATTCAGACGTAATATGTGTCTCACAAACAATGCCTGTATTATCTAAATTACACTAGAATGTATCCTGAACCATCTATAATTACTAAAGCAAGACTTCCAAACTCTTGAGGTCACAATATGCATGCAGACGTTACTTCACTATTTCGAGCGTTCTTTACGACATCTGTTACTTGAATAATGCCTATCCGCTATTGGAGTAAACATTTACTTTTTTCGTGCATCATTTAATTCAAGTGATATCCGTGTCTAATCAATTATCCACGCGACACACTTTTTTAGCTCTGTGTCCACCCCATACCACGAAAGACACCATGATCATTCCGAGGGACATAAACATTGATCGTTTACGCGATATAAAGGTTTGTTTGATACTTTGTAATGTGTTGTCACGAGCTGTTTGCTGTGAACTTGATGGGCTGCCTGTCATGTTGATATTCGCTATTGTTTACCTTAGCTAGCGTTATATGTAAGAGCTAATATTTCCAAAGTGTGTTTTCCACTCTTCCCTTAGCAAACAGAACACTGGCCTGAAAACAAAGGAAATACAAATTTTACATTTAAGTTTATATCAAAGAATCCAAAATGAAAACAAACAGTGCGAGATAGACAGGCTGACATAAATGGATTGATAGATAATAAAAAATGTACAGATTAGGACAGTGGCAAAATTTCGATATGCTTATAAGAAAAATAACACACACACACACACACACACACACACACACACACACATACACACACACACACACAATATATATATATATATATATATATATATATATATATATATATATATATAGAGAGAGAGAGAGAGAGAGAGAGAGAGAGAGAGAGAGAGAGAGAGAGAGAGAGAGAGAGAGAGAGAGAGAGAGAGAATATAACAATATACAGAAACGCGAACAAACTGGCTGGTGGAGAAGGAGACAAATAGACAGGTTATTAGATAGTTACATTCGCAGCTAGCTGGGTAGATATGCAGACGGACACACAATTATGTAGATAGGTTGATAGAGAGACAGGCATGCAAGCTGACAGAAGAGTAGAAAGGCAATCCGACAGACACATGTGTGTTTCTCTCTGTGTGTGTGAGAGGAGGGGGGGGGGGTCGTCGGTAGGTAGGTAGGGACGTGACAGGTAAGTTGGAAGGTTTGTAGACATGAAGAAAGGTAGGCTAATGAGAGGGCGGATGAATGAATGAATTAATGAATGAATGGATAACTATAGTCCGTTTACAAATGATTGCCCTCATTCACGATCAATGTTGTTGAAAACTGTCTGTTGCACCGTTATGAAATTTTCCCTGCCGTCTTATATTTACCACCATCCATGGAATATGTCTTTGATATAGGTTCAAAGGCAACATAAATCATGGAAAGCGGCGACATTTCTTAGATGTTTTGGCAAAAATGTAGTGAATTCACGCTAACAAACTTGTTTTACAGTAATACACGTCAATTCGGGTGACGATACAAGGTTTATGCAGATTCGTATTGAAGTGGGTGCAATGTGTAATATATGTAAAGACAGAGAATTTACAGAGGATGGGGTAAATAATGTGGAATCGAAATGGAAATGGACAGGAAAGTAGAAGGAATATAATTCTTACCTTATTTTTCATTTCCATCTTGTTTCTTCAGCTCCTGGTTAATAATGTGTACACACGGAGTCATGTTACAAGGATGTATTTAGTTTTTTAAATGCAATTCGTGGAAGCTTCCAAACAGCTTAATGTGCTTATGGGGTGACCATAGATGATACCGCAATTTAGTCATCTTGTGTGAATAATTTTCAAGGATCTGTTCAGCTGTCTGTGTAGTTTGTTCACACGTGCACATGGGTGAGAAAATCGTTTTGAGCCTTTTTGAAAGATTGTCTACTCTGCTGCTTACTGCTCAGTGACGGAACATGATTACCTGTTTTTTACGACGAATATAGTTGTGAATGTCTCTGTTGTGAGCTTCCTTCTTAACGGCCAAGGTGTTAGTCCTATTTTCATTGAAGGTATAGATTGATTCGTGAGTTCGTGTGTTATCCCCTCATTTGACAACGTGTTTGTTCTCGCGTTTGTTTGTTATGCCACAATATGTCAGTTTCCACGGCAATATCACTCTTCTGTTTGTATTCAATACGTTTAGTGTTTTTGTTTTCAATACCAGTTGTTTGTGCGATCGTTGAAGGCTTGCGGAACTGAAAATTCACCACTATGGAATATAAACTGTTGCGATTGACAAGTTGTATTGTTTGTGCCAATGCTGTAACGTTTACGGAAGGAAATTCTTCTGAATAGTTGGAGCAAAATATCTCAATATGTGTGCAAGTGGATTAATGTCTGCGATCTGCCCAGACCTTAATCTGTGTCAGACGATTCCAGTAGGTTGCTGACTGCTCTCGGTTGCACACAATTCAATCCATCCTTTTTCCAATAGTCAATTTACTCTTTCAACATACGGTCCTCACATTTTTCCAGTAACTTTTATCAATATTTAATAGAGCGTACTGCGTTAGTATCTCGACTTCAGATAATTTGAATGTAGTATTGTCAGCTTACACTTGTCCGTCCTTTAAATTTAGCCCTCACAAGATCTATATGGTTTTAATGGTACTGCGGAAGTCTCAAGCACCTATGACCATGCTCTTCTGTCAACTTGTCGATTTGATATTTCTTGCTTTTTTGCGTCTGATTTTACAAGGGACAACAATTCTAGCTTGAAATACGTTTCTAGAAATGGTTTGTTTTCCCTTCTGAACTATATCTTTATTGCTTCTTTTGTGCTTGATGCCGTATGTATTTTGTCTTCTTGGACAACGACATTGTGATATGGTGCATTATCCATAATTAGACAAGACGGTCTTTTTAGGGATGGAAGCACTGTATTCTCGAGCCAATCACAAGGCGGTCTCTCTATGGATGGAAGCACTGTATTCTCGAGCCAATCTCTAAATACATTACCATTCATCTCATTATGATAATCCCTTTTCTATGTATGCTTTGATTCTGTAGTAAGCCATTATGAGTATTACCAGCTTGGGCTATAACCAAACGCTGCCCTTTACTACTGGCACATATCGCTTTATCTTTCCATCCAATGGTTGCCATTCCTTTTCACTTGTGTGGTGCGCATGGATCCAGGTTTCATCCAAATACTCTATGTCATAATTTTCTTTGCGCATTTCCCTTATTTCACGTATGTATTTGCTTCTCGTGGCTCCTAAATGCGGTTACTCGCAAAGGATATTTCTACCTTGATTGTACTTTCTAGACGTGAACCATGAGGGGTCCTTATAAATTTCCACAAAGTTGTTTTGGATACCTCTATGTCATTGTTCTTTCTCAACCAAACCCTTAGTTTTCTTACAGTCACTGTTTCTTTGGTATCCAGCATTTTTATAATAGCTCGCCTTATGAAATCTTTGTCAAAGCTGTCTGCACTTGCCTTTCTACCTACCGTTTTCTTATTGCTTGGTGGTTTCATTCCAGATTCTTGCACTCATCGACGAAATGACCATTTACTCAAACCCAATCCATGCACTGTTCATTTATCGGGATGTGTAATAGTATGAAACAGTTTCCTGCGATCAGCTTCTTGACAAACAATTTGTGTACAATTTCATAGCGATGCTTTGCAGTATATAAAATTTCACATTCAGTCCTATTCAACAATATTCACACATTCAGATGTTAGCGATTGAACTAACGAACGAACGAATGAACAAAAGAACGAACGGACTTTATTTTCAAAGGGTAAAAAATTGGGCACGCAGGCCCGTATTACAGTCGGCCCTTCCAATCACTCTCTGTCGTTCATCAATAGTGCATAATACATTCACATAGAAAAAAATCATTGTAAAATGAATGTTGTAAACATAAATAATGCATGTTACCATGTTATGGTAACATGTGATAAATTGTAAGATGTGTACAATAATCACGTTTCATGAAAGCACCCACTATAGGTAGAATTTATAACGACACCTCTGATCACTCTCGATCCACTACGTGACGTTATTGTCATAAAGTCATTCTCGTGCAGCACGAGAGAATTCCCTATTGAACGCTAATGTTTCCGTGTGAAGATGTAATACATTTCATAATATGCACTTCATCTCTGACCCGTAAATGATATACCGTATATGAACAAACATTGAAATCTGCTGTACAAGCTCCATCCGTTCATCCATCATGTGCCATGCCGGTGAGCGTTGACGGTCATGTTCTGGAATCTCACTAGATCACCAGAGTCGTGGATCAGCTCTGTGTTCCTGTCTCGACCAAGCCACGTGGCCAAGCCATCCAGGTATTTACGTCTCGGTCTTCCCCTTAGTCTCTTCCCTTCGATCTTGCCAGTTGTCACCAAGTGCTCTAATTCATTTCTTCTCATAACATGTCCAAAACATTTTGACTGTCTAAGTCCAATGAGCCTAATCAGTTTACGATCTTCATTTGTTTCTTGAAAGACTTGTTCATTGGTTTTTCTATCTGTCCATGGTATTATGTGCATTTTCCTCGGAAACCACATTTCAACAGCCATCAGATGTTTTTCAACTTGATAGCTCATTGTCCACGCTTCACATCTATACAAAAGTACAGGTTCTATGTAGCACTTCAACACTCTTTTTCTCGAATCTCCAGAACAAACATTTTTTTTTTTTTTTTTTTTTTTTGGTTTGTTGAATGGACATCATGATAAGATTATATACTAAATCTCACCATTGTCCATCTATTGGTTACAGAGATATGGATGTTTATATGGGGGGGGGGGGGGGGGGGGGGGGGGGGGGGGGGGAGAAGAGAAAAGAGAGAGAGAGAGAGAGAGAGAGATAGAGAGAGAGAGAGAGAGAGAGAGAGAGAGAGAGAGAGAGAGAGAGAGAGAACGAACGAACAAACGAACGAACTTTATTTTAAAAGGGTAACAAATTGGGCACGCAGGCCCGTCTTACATTCGGCCCTTTCGATCACTCATCTTTCATTCATCAAATTTGCATGTTACATTTACATAGGGGGAAAAAAAACATTGTCAAATGGATTTTGTAAGCATAAACAATACATATTACGCATGGTACATTCACATGGGGAAAAAAACATTGTCAAATGAAAGTTGTAAACATAAACAGTGCATATTGCAATGTTGTGAGACACATTCCCCATCCACCCTCACACCCCGCACCCACCCATACATCCCTCAGCCACCCACACATCCCCCACCACCACACCCCTACCCATCCACACATACCTCCACGCACTCAAACAGACTCAGGCAAACATACATGCCGCCACCCACCCACCGATCCCCACCCTACACACATTTCCCCACCCACGCATACATCCCCCACCCATCCCATAACCGACACGCATACACCCACCCACGTATTGTCCACGACCCACCCACACACCCGCAACCACCCAGCAAAACATACATCACAAAACCACACAAACATACCCCCGTCAACTCACACATCCCGCACCTATCCATACATACATCCTGCACCCTCACAATTTTCCCCACCCACCCACCCACACACACATCAGCTAACCTACACCCACTCACCCACCCAATATCTGCCACCTCTCAACTACACATCTGTCGTGTCCTCCTTTAAAGTGTCGTCCCTGGAGTGAAGAGAGTCAACACCCACATTATAATATTTTTTTTTCCTTATCAATATCCTGGAGAATCCACCAGCTTCCGTCCAACACACTCCATCAGCCTATGGACACCTTTTCCTATCACTCTCTCACTGTCGTACTATGCCCCCTCTCATACTTCCCCAACGCAACATACTCAACAACTCTTGCTTCTAAAAAATTAATACAGCTTAATTTATTAAAAGAAAAGTGTAACTAATATGAGAAGTGTATGTGAAGAAAATGTGTGACGTGTTCTATAGAGTGTGTAGAATCGGACTCTCAGACAACCCAGTCAGCTCATCCTAGCAAGGCTAGACCACAGCACGTTACGTCAGAACAGGCACATCTCACCCAGTGCCGAAACCATCTTGCCGGATACTGACTTGCCTCTGTAGACCTCTGGTAATCCCATTTCATGATCATCCGAAATAGACACCGGTGGTAATAACAGTTAATCATGGACCGGTTGCACCCTACACAATGTCCGTTCCTATCGTTCCTAAAGCATGCACAAGTCCTTTATAGTGTGTACACAGTTATTAATGTTAATTGTTAATGTACTTGATCCTCACTCGTGTCTATCTAGCCTCAAGTATCATGTCTTGTGTTCTATTACACGAGATTATATCACACTATGTAACTATTATAATTAATGTTCTCGGTTAGTTACTACTGTCTGATGCTGTGTGGTGCATCAACAATCATCACCCCTCTTTGGTGAATCATCTTCCTTCTAGCTTTAGTTACGTTCTGTACGAAACTTTATTGACTGTTCCACTGGTGTTCTTCCGAATGGGATTTGAACCTTTCCTAAAAACTTGTTGAGTTTCCTCGGATCTGGTAGGGAACCTAGGATAGAAACAACACATCTGGTGATAGTACTAGTCACTGATCCTACCGGCTGAGTGTAAGCCTATTGCCTTGCTTAATGATCTTTAGCTAACTAAACTTTGTCATAGAGCAGATTAGCTACCCACCTAGGGCCGAATCAGGCTATGACAAGGAAAGACCAATACAGAGTGCAAAACCCCAGCGGGCAATTTCCCCGTCTCCCAAGTATCCATCATTACTCTATTCTTAACTAGCATAGCTTATCACCACTACACTACTCTATTCTTAACTAGCATAGCCAATATCACTATTCTACTCTAACTAGTTTTCCACTAACAGTGCTAATCATCACACTTTAGTTTTAACAAGGCTAAAGTCTATATTAATTAGAAATAATATAAGAATAGGTTATACCTTAAATGGCACTACTGCAGTCCTATCAATCATATCTACATCTGCCATGATAGGCACGTGTAAAATTAAGTCACTAATTAACACACGGTAGATATTATTTCCACTAAGCACTGCAGTGCCATTGCACTCCGACTAGAGCCACATTTTCAAGTCCCCCTAGTTGGCCCCAACTCGGGTTTATATGGCAAACTACCAAAGTTGGCCACGTGACGTTATCCTTTATGCCCACCCAGGTGGCACATTGGGCAGATAATCCCCTGTCAGGGATCCATCCCCCCCCCCTCCTTTGGCTCCATCAATGTTAGATTTGTCATCACTGGTTTTGACATCCAAAACAATCTAAAGAGTTACTGTAGAGTTCCAACAAAGGGTTTCGATACCAAGCTGCCAATCATGGTTTTCCAAACAACCTTACATTGTGCACTTGACGTTGTTGATGTCCGGCAGGTGTACCACTGTTTCCCATAACAAGCCCTCAACTTTCTGTCATGTGGTGACAGTCAAAACCGCCATTCCGTCTGATGTCCGGAACTATAGATGACAGACGGAACTATTTTCTTCCGAGCTGAGTACTTCCGCTTCCAATCTGACTTGTTTATAATCTGTCAAAGCGATGTATGATTCAGCTCATTCACTTCCTCTACACATCTGCAACTGTTAATTTTTGCCCGACATGTGATGGCCGACATCCGATTGCCACCATGATCCCACGGGTTCCATCTGTATTCAAATGTTGACAAACTGTCAAAGCGATGCCGGGATTTGTCTCAATCACCACCGAATGTGTATATTTGCTGATCCGATGTAACCCGTGCAGCTGTGTTTACTCTGTTAGTACGACTGTTGTGGCCTAGAAAATATACGCCAAGCAAACTTCGGTATTATCATTATCTGGTTAACTCATGGCGATCTCGTGACAACATCCTCCACCTATACACACATCCCCACCCACAAACACATCTTCCCACCTGCCTAAAAATATCCCCCACCCATAAACACCCAAAAATACACACCTCCCACCCACACACACCCCACTACCCACATATACGCCACCTACACACATCCGCCGCTCACACACATCTTCCCACAAACACACACACCCCCCAACCATACACTCAGAGAGAGAGAGAGAGAGAGCGAGAGAGAGAGAGAGAGAGAGAGAGAGAGAGAGAGAGAGAGAGAGAGAGAGAGAGAGAGAGAGGAAGAAACGATTGTAAACTGACTATAGATCAATTTAAGGGTGCAGAGACAATCTGGTAAACAAACACTCAACAGAACATCAGATAAGCAGATCTGTGCCTAAGCCAAACTATGGATGTGCTGTTATCCCACAAACACAAGCACACACACACAAACACACACACACACACACACACACACACACACACACACACACACATGCACTAGCACATGTATTTATATGTTACACTAACTGTAGCTCTGCGGCGAAAGGTTACGGACGCAATTCGTAATCCCAAACACCGCGTTCTAAACACAGCTGCGGGCGGTTTGGCAGCAGATCACCTGGTGTTGGTTTTCATACAATGGTATGAGTGCCGGTTGTTCAGAAAACAATGGCAAACTATTGAACGTAAACTTGCCAATAAATCACAAACAGCCAACAATAACGAAATGCTGGGGTCGAGGCGACGTCCTATAAAAGATATGCAACTAACTAACTTGTGTCACAGTAGGGAAAGGTGTCAGCACACCAACTGATGATACATGCCGTTGGAGATCACAGGGTGTCGAGAAACATCATCGCCCGAGTCAGTCGGCAAGTCACTTGATGCCGATTTCTCTTGGAGCTTGAGACAAATGAATTACAGTGAGCCGAAGTGTAAATCACAGTGTGAATGGCAATGTGAATGACATTGTGACTGGACACCAGAGATAACATCCCGCGACCGGACCTAGTTGCGTGCAGTGATGGAAGATCCCTATGGTTGTACTGCATGTGAGAAGACACCAGTGTTTTGTGATCATGAGATTGTCAACGCCAGAATGCCCAAAGGGGTTCCTGTCAACACACAGCTCAACTCGCCCTCTCATTCCAGTGTAATATTATTGCAAAATCGCGTTAATACAAGACCCGATTACTTGATATTGTTTTCCCCTCCACATTTTACGGTTCAGAACTTCTCGCCCTTCTGAAATTCGTTTTATAACGTAAGGGGACCCGCAAATCACGTTTTATGTAGACGTCTATACTTATTCATATGTTATTAAATTTAACTTCCATTTTTATGTATACTGTGTAGGGGTGGAGGGGGGGGGAGAATTTATAGGAAGAAAATACGAAGGGAGGGGGGAATAACATTCTG
Source organism: Cepaea nemoralis (assembly GCA_014155875.1). Lineage (NCBI taxonomy): Eukaryota > Metazoa > Mollusca > Gastropoda > Stylommatophora > Helicidae > Cepaea > Cepaea nemoralis. Next base: position 374,749 of record JACEFZ010004717.1, read on the forward strand.
AACATATGGTGAAAGGGTGCATGGGCCAAAAAAAAGTTTGAGAACCAGTGGTCTAGGGTTATTGGAGACAACAATGTCCAGTCAAAGAAGTAAGCTATGACACAGTCACAATGACATAAACTAAATCCTAGCCGCAGGTCGGTGAAGTTCCCATTCCCTTCACCAGGATATTTTATATGTACACACACACACACACACACACATACACACACATGCGCGCGCGCACAGCAATAAAACAACAGCAACGACAATAACAATAAGAAACAACATCAACGTCAGCTATATCTGTCGATGCCATTTTTGTGTACTGCAGCTGCGTTCGGTGTCCACATCTCTGTAAATAATGACTTTACAATGCCATCTTACAGCTTAAGGTAGATACACTTAAGATTTTGTTCATCTGCGAGTTACAAAGATCAAAGGGCGAGAAGTACTCATTTGCCTTTTCGGTTCACGAGTGCATTTTCTCAGGAGACTCCTCGGAGTCGGCGCTGAAGCTGCGGAGTTCGTGCTTTATGCGACACTTTCGGCGGGTCGCCCTGCGGTAAAAGACCAAGCCATGTGAGAAAACCCGAGTCAATGAGGTCTTTCTGGTGACTGCTGAGTCCATCGACGATGAACTATGATTTTCGGGGATGAATTTTGTGTTGGCATTCTGGCGGCGGCATTATGCACAGTGTACCTGTGCGGGCTGTTGGATTGCCGAGACTCCCGTCTATTCCACTTTTCACATTGGACAGTGGGGAGCATTTTATGTGATGTTCACTGGCACAGGAATGGAGCATAATGGGGACGACCCGTTGCTGTGAAGTTGGAACCTCGACTAACTAACTAACTAACTAACTAAAGATCACACAGATAATCAACACTTGCCGTGTCATGAATAACTTATAATTATCTTTTCTAGATTGTGTGACGCCGGGCCCCGTGGCGAAGGTGTTGCGGACGCGATTCATAAGCCCACTTACCCGCGTTCGAAACACAGCTGCAACCGATTTGGCAGCAGACCGCGTTGCGCTGGGTTTTGAAGAGTTGGTGTGGGAGCCGGTCGTTCAGAAAGCAACGGAAAACTACAGAACGTAAACTTGCCAAGACATCAACAACAGCGTGTGTACGTGTGTCTGCCTACCTGCTTGCCTCATAACATGGTTTACATGTTTATGTTCACATCATTCATTTGACAATGCCCCCCCCCCCCCCCCCCCCCCGTCCAAATGTTAATGCAACACGCACAATAGATAATTTGTGGACGAGAAATGAGTAATTAGAAGGGCCGAATGTAAGACGGGCCTGCGTGCTCAATTTGTGATCCTTTGAAAAAAAAACTTCTTTCCTTCACGACTTTGTATTCAGATCACAAGTCCAACTCAAACCGGTGCGATTTTAACAGCATTGTTAATTTCATTCACAAGGAGTCTGGGTCGGCCGATTTACCTCCTTTCAGTCAGAGGAATCTATAGAATTGGCACTTAGAATGTTAGAACTATGCCTTAAATGAGAAAGACGGCACAGATGGTAGAAGAAAGGAGAATGTTAGAACTATGCCTTAAATGAGGAAGACGGCACAGATGGTAGAAGAAAGGAGAATGTTAGAACTATGCCTTAAATGAGGAAGACGGCACAGATGGTAGAAGAAAGGAGAATGTTAGAACTATGCCTTAAATGAGGAAGACGGCACAGATGGTAGAAGAAAGGAGAATGTTAGAACTATGCCTTAAATGAGAAAGACGGCACAGGTGGTAGAAGAAAGGAGAATGTTAGAACTATGCCTTAAATGAGAAAGACGGCACAGATGGTAGAAGAAAGGAGAATGTTAGAACTATGCCTTAAATGAGAAAGACGGCACAGATGGTAGAAGAAAGGAGAATGTTAGAACTATGCCTTAAATGAGGAAGACGGCACAGATGGTAGAAGAAAGGAGAATGTTAGAACTATGCCTTAAATGAGGAAGACGGCACAGATGGTAGAAGAAAGGAGAATGTTAGAACTATGCCTTAAATGAGGAAGACGGCACAGATGGTAGAAGAAAGGAGAATGTTAGAACTATGTCTTAAATGAGGAAGACGGCACAGATGGTAGAAGAAAGGAGAATGTTAGAACTACGCCTTAAATGAGGAAGACGGCACAGATGGTAGAAGAAAGGAGAATGTTAGAACTATGCCTTAAATGAGGAAGACGGCACAGATGGTAGAAGAAAGGAGAGTGTTAGAACTATGCCTTAAATGAGGAAGACGGCACAGATGGTAGAAGAAAGGAGAATGTTAGAACTATGCCTTAAATGAGGAAGACGGCACAGATGGTAGAAGAAAGGAGAATGTTAGAACTATGCCTTAAATGAGAAAGACGGCACAGATGGTAGAAGAAAGGAGCAGTTAATTAGAGACGCGAATAAAATGCGGAAGACTTGAAGAGAGCTGAAAGAGCTAGCAAATGATAGACTGGCGTGAGTTGGTCGAGGATCTATGATACAAAGGAGAATAAAGTGCACAAGGGAAAGACATTGAATTTCCTGATTCAGTAGGTAGCGAGTAACTCGTTGATCATGCACCAGCTTCACCGTGTCATAAATATTTCTTACCAAAACACCAACACAAAGAGTGCGGTTGTGTCAGGGGTATAAGATGAAAGTATGATGCACTGTTTGTCAAAGGAAAGGGGGTGGTCATGTCCGGAGAACGTAATCAGAATATGATAATTTGTTAGCTGCAGAAAAGGATGTGGTCAGAATATAATGATTTGTGTGCTGAAGGAAAGGATGTGGTCGGAATATGATTGTTTGCTGAATGAAAACATGTGGTCAGAATATGATATTTTTTTTTCTTAAGAAAGGGATGTGGTTGGAATATGATGATTTGTTTGCTGAAGGAAAAGATGTTGTCGGAATATGATGATTTGTTTGCTGAAGGACAGGATGTGGTCATATATTATGACCAACATATGATACTTGCTTCTTATATGATGCAGTCATATATTCTAATTAAAGAATTAATCTGGAAGGAAACTCTGTGGTTATATCCGGAGTACCAGATCAAAGTATAATGCCTTGTTTGTCAAAGGAAACGCTGTGGTCGTGTCAGGAGTGCCGGACGTGATCATCTATTCTAATTAAAGTAAACTTCTTTGTTTTTGCTAAATAAAAGGATGTATATATGTCACATGACAAGAAGCTGTCATAATTTTAATTACAGTATGCAGCTTTGCTTGCTTTAAACGAAGAATGTGGTTGTGTCACATGGAAGGATGTGGTTGTGTAACATGGAAGGATGTGGTTGTCTCACATGGAAGGATGTGGTTGTGTCACATGACAGGATGTTTGTCTTACACGTGAAAGGATGTGGTTGTGTAACATGGAAGGATGTGGTTGTGTCACATGGAAGGATGTGGTTGTGTAACATGGAAGGATATGGTTGTCTCACATGGAAGGATGTGGTTGTGTCACATGACAGGATGTTTGTCTTTCACGTGAAACGATGTGGTTGTGTCACATGGAATGATGTGGCTGTGTTACAGGAAAATATTTGGTTGTGTCACATGACTGGATCTGGTTGTGTCACAAGAAAGGATGTGCTTGTGTCACTTGGAAGGTGTGGTTGTGTTACATAAAATAATGTAGTTGTGTTATATAAACGGATGTGGTTGTATCACATTGAAGATTTGGTTGTGTCACATGGAAGAATGTGATTGTGTCACATGAAAGAATTTGGTTGTGTCACATGAATGAATGTGGCTGTGTCACATTAAAGAATGTTTCTGTGTCACATGGAAGGATGTGGTTGTGTCACATGAAAGATGTGGTCATATTTGCTGATAAAAGTATGCTGCTTTCCTTGCTTAAGGACATTGTAGTCATGTCAGGAGCGCTACATCAAAGTATGATGCCTTGTTGGCTAAAGGAAATGCGATGGTTATGTCAGGTATACTTGATGACAGCATATTTCTTTCCTTGCTGTGTCGCTCTATTGCAGGTTACTCAGCCTGAAGGGCGGTAAGAGGTGTCTGAACTTGTCATCCCTCCAATCGTTTTTTGTCACATGCTCATGTATTTCTGGGGAAAATAATGTGATGGTTTCCCCTTGAATTTTACATTCAAAAAGGATATTATTATATACATAATAAGTTATATTAAACACTGCCTCGGAATGAGGGGTGCTTAGAAATCACATTTTACATGCATATTTTAACCTGTATACTTATGTCTCATGTTTTTCTTGAACCACATTTGTATTATGGTTCACTTTGTAACAATACATGTATATCCTGTACACTATTTTCTTAGCTACATTATAATAACATTGTATGTTACGTGTTCGATCTTTTATGTCATTTGCATTGTTTTATCTTATACATACTTTATCTTATACATACGTTAACTTATACATACTTTGACTAATTCTGTACCAAGCAAGTCACTGTGTTTGTTATTTAATACAGCTATCTCGGAACAAGGGAGAGGGTGATTGCAGATAGGGCACACGCGGAGCGTGAGAGACGTGGGATGGTGCGTGATGGTGGAGGTGACCATGTTTTCACATGCATTCGCTGTGGACAAACATTTGCAGCGCGAATTGGCCTTGTCAGCTACACTCGCCACCGAGATGGGTCATAGTTATTAAGCCTTTTTGAAGCACAATGTATCAATCTATCGTCTGTCAAGACGGAAAGGTGCCAATGAATAATCTCGGAGCAGTCATAACATCTGATGGGAGATGCCTTAAAGAGATTAGAACAAGTATTGCCATTGTGAAGGTAGCCTTTTTTATTGCAAGATGAAAAACATATTGACCAATAAAAAGATATCATTTGAAACGAGAAAAAGAATGTTGAAGTACTACTTAGAACCTGTACTTTTATATGGATGTGAAGCGTGGACAATGAGCAGACAAGCTGAAAAACATCTGATGGCTGTGGAAATGTGGTTTCTGAGGAAAATGAAAAGAATAACATGGACAGACAGAAAACCCAATGTACATGTCCTAAAAGAAACAAATGAAGATCCTAAACTGATTAGAGACATTAGCCGTAGACAGTCAAACCTTTTTTGTTCATGTTATGAGAAGAAATAACTTGGAGAACTTGGTGACAACTGGCAAGATTGAAGGGAGAGACCAAGGGGAAGACCAAGAAGTAAATACCTGGATGACTTGGCCACGTAGCATGGTCGAGACAGAAACACGGAGCTGATCCGCGAATCTGGTGATCGAGTGTGGTGGCAAAATATGACCGCCCACGCTTATCGCCATGGCACATGATGGATGGATATGATATTATTTTCTTAACAGATTCAGTGCCAAAGAAAAGGTAGGATGGCGGAAAATAGGAAGTCGGGGCGTATCACAATTATGGCTTACAATTTGTTAATATGGTGGCAGGCATGTTGTATTATACCGCACTGACAACATCTCAGTGATGTATAATTCTCTGGCAGATACAGGAAATGGCTTAGAGCGATTAATCATCCCACGACACTTAATCAGGTAACTTGGTTTGTCACATTATAATGATGCAATAACCAGTTCTACTCTAATTGCGGGGTGACTTGGTGGCTAGCACGCTTACATGCCGGTTCGGTGGTTATGTGTTCGAATTCCCCTCAAAGTGGGGATTTGTTGTTGTTGTTGTTGTTATTGTTGTTGTTGTTGTTGTTGGTGTTGTTGTTGTTTAATTGATATGGGCTCCCAGTTAGGTTCAGTCTAAAATGGGTACCAGGAAACGTTCTCGGAAGTAAAGGCGGCCGATCTGATACTGACCACATTACTCACCTATGGCCGATTTATCTATAAAATATGGACGCGCACCATATACCCAATACTTCTCAAAACGTTAAATGGGAACTTTCCGATTACTCACATGTCTGGCCGACTGCCAATCTTCCTCTTCTTCGGTCCTCTTTCGAGGGAATTGAGTCACACCCAGTCATGCACCTCAGAGATCAGTGTGTTTGACTTCGGCGTGCTTGTGTGTCTGGTTTGCTTCATCTAGACTCTAGACAGTTTCCATCCCAGGTGACGGGCTCTATCTACGGGTGAGTATATTTTCTTTCCTAACAATTATGCTATGGCAGTGGCCTCGCGGTCTACTCGTTCCCACGTCCAACTGCCGTAGGATCTTTCCCGTACACAATTTGCGCATGGGGCCTCCTGTTTTAGCGCTTATCTGTCAAGGTTAGGTAACCGATCTCACTACCCAAAAGACCAAGGGGCATTGTGATATCAACAGGTGCCAATAGTTCTTGGAAAAGTCTCCAGCCATTTCCTGGGATCGAACCCTGTACCGTCTGCTCCTACGGCTGGCCACCATAACCTCCCTGCCACTGTTCCCCCAACTGCAGATGATGTGAAAGCCACGAGGTAGGATTACCTTTTTTGACTAAATTTTCGCGAGCAGGTGCCATAGGATGGTCTGTGTGGTCTGACTTGATTAGTTCCAATGCATTGTTATTTTAAGATCGTAAGAATGGGTTATAAAGCGTTAAAGTACTAACAGATTGGGTTAGACGGAGTTAAAATAATGAAAGATTGGGTTAGAAGGCGTTAAAGTAATGAAATATTGGGTTAGAAGGCGTTAAAGTAATGAAATATTGGGCTAGAAGAAGTTAAAGTAATGCCGTGCTCGTTACGTAACATAACAGCTTGCACACACTGGGTTGAGTTGAGTAAAAGTACTAGTAAAGTAAGTAAAGGTCGCTTTTAACGCCATAAGGCGCATTGGGTCCATGGTGCCAGACTCATGTTTTAATAAGCCAATTGTTACTCAGTCTGTGATGTGGCCAGTCTCACACCGGCCGCCTTCACTTCCCAACACATTTTCTGGTACCCATTTTAGACAGGCTCGACCTGGGAGCACATATCAATTTAAAAATCTACTTCAACGCGGATTCAAATCTATGACCAACGAATCCGCAGACGAGCGCCTAGTCACAACGATACAGCGGCTCCCACGTAGTCTTATCCAACCAAAACCATGATGGCTTCTTAAACGAATATTTATGGTTTCTTATTTCTTAGACTCTACAGTTCTGGGGAGATCACAATCAGTGGTTTAACATCTTGGCCGCAATGGTTGAAAGTAATAACTGCTTTTATCTGAAGGAGCGGACAAACTGTCTTTATCTGAATTAGCGAAGATAGATTCTGAAAGCGTTTATGTCTAGTACGAAATGACTATTCACAGTAGTGTGTCTTGCTTGGTATAGAATGAGTTAAACTTACCTGACAACTCGGAGAGAGGTATACCACATTTACTGTAAATCATTCAATATTTGAAGTGATGGAAGTGAAAATACAGCCCAATATCTGCTTTCTAAATCTGTAAATGTGACAAGTGGACGTAACTCTTCAATGTCATTGTTAAATGACATACTGGCACAAGTTCACTTACAGCGGGTTATCTCCTCTTGCCAGAGGCCGTGTTGTGTGTTATATTATTGTAGTTTCCTGTATGCTTCGCTCCATTTCTAGATCATCATTATCATCCATAATTTTATGCTAATCAGTATGGCATTATGGGTATTCTATTTTAACGCATATAACTTTTTTTTAATGCAACTATATTCTAGTTTTAAACTACTAACACGAACGTTACTGTAGCTAGTTGTGTTTTTTTCTTTAATTATGATGTTAACTGTAATCAACAATATTGTATAACATTTTTTCGTTCGTCATGTTTTGTCGTATTTAGGAAATGGTAATACCATGGAATGTGTAACTATTGTTTTCAGCTTCGTAATATTAGTTATCATCTTTAAAAAAAAATTCATCATTACACATATTGTTGATAATAAACATCATACATTGATACATGCTTGTGTGGTTGTTTTTATTGTTGGTGTTTGTGTTGTTGTTGTTGGCCGTATTATTGTTTTTTTTTGTGTTATTGTTCTTTTTGTTGTCATTTATGTTGTTGTTATTATTATTATTGTTGCTGTTATTGCTCTTGTTGTATTTTTGCTTGTTGTTGTTATTGTTGTTGTTATTGTTCTTGATTGCTCTTGGGGTTGTTAATCTCATTTCTGTCGTTGTTGTGTTCCTGCTGGTGTTCTTGCAGATGTTTATTTTGTTGTTGTTGTTGTTGCTGCTGCTGCTGTTAGTTTTTGTTTGGTTTGTTGTTGTTCTTGTTCTTGTTGTTCCTGTTGTTCTTCTTGTTCTTGTTGCCATCCTGTTTCCTGTTCTTCTCATTGTTCTATTTCTTGTTCTTCTTGTTCTAGTTATAGTTGTTCTTATTTTTCTTCCTCCTTCTTTTTCGTTGTATTGTTGTTGTTGTTATTGTTTTTTCTTGTTTTTCTTGTTGTTGTTGCTGTTTGTGAATCATCTGTTAATTTGTTAGTTGTATCTTTTAAGTCCAATACACTGGAGTTCAGATTGCATGAGCCTTGAAACAGACTGTATCCATCGGAATGAATGAATCACTGAAAAACGAGAAGTAGGTTGAGAGCTTTACCAAAGCACAACTGCAAACAACAATGAACGTTGCGGCCAAAGCCTTCGTCAGCACAGAACAAACAAACAAATATAGACTAACAAATACACGATCGACACTACATGAATGTACAAAATAACAACTTATCTGTGTCCTAGCTGGAACGGCTATCTATGGGTGGAAAGAAACAGATGTTGTGGTTAATGGGGTCAACTGACTAAAGGTCAGTACAGCCAGAAACTCGGTGATTGGTTAAGTCAACCGGTGAGGGAACCCGCGCTGGGGGGATCGGGGTGCGCCCAGGAGAAGCGAATGGAAAAATATGGATGTGTAACTCTAGGGCGATGTAACGGATGCAGTTCGCATTCCGCACGCCAAGTTAGAAACGCTGCTGTGGGCAATATGGATGCAGACCAACAAGCGTTTGCTATCAAAAAGTAGCACAAGTGACAGTTTTCAGAACGCAATGAGAAGCGACCCCACGCAAACCAACCAGGAAGTCACAGCAAGCAGAGATAATGCTAGTGATGACTACCACGTCCTGCGAAGGACATGCAACTGGCTTGGAAGTGGACTATACGATTGCGGAGATGGGGGGGGGGGGGGTGTTGATAAGGGGCGTAGGGGACTTAAATAAAACTGTGTTGGACATTGAGGCCGCGAGGGGAAGTGAGGGGAATTATCCATCGGAGCGAGGTTAGTAGTTCACGTAGAGTCTTTCCTCCTGACGCGGTACTAGACTACCACCTCTACAACGACCATGTTGTAGAGTACTTCTATCCCTATCCAGAATCAGACACAGCGGGCCGTGCAAAACGAGTACTGGAACTTCACATCTACAGAGAGGCATAATAAGACGTAAATAGGTGGCGATGATTACGCACGACATACACCAAACCACTCGGAAAAGACCTAGAGTTATATCATGCCCATTACAAGTTCAAGGTATGTCGTTCTTAGTATACCTCCAACCCGTTGTCCAGACAGGATATCTATGGTTAAATATGGTTATTGGTTAATACTGTTTGTGACATTCTTTGTCTTACATGCATATTGCTGTCAGATACGGAGGTCGGCATGGCCGAATGGATAAGAACTATCGTTTTTAAACATCCGATGTGCTGATGCCACGGTAGCGGGTTCAGCCCCTACACCGGTAAGCTGGACTAAAATGTTGACTTCTCGTCTTTGACTTGAGAACGTAAATTACAAGTACCTCTGAAGTCGGAGTATGTTCGCCTGATGGCGAGGTACACTGGTAATATGGAAAGCTAATCCACATGCACAAATTCAGTCCTGCTCACTATGAGTAGCAGCGCTTGTGTGGAATAAGCTTGGGTTCACAGCCAGCAAACGAAATACAAAACTGTCAGATAGAACAGATAAACAGCCGGTAGAACAGATAAACAGCCGGTAGAACAGATAAACAGCCGGTAGAACAGATAAACAGCCGGTAGAACAGATAAACAGCCGGTAGAACAGATAAACAGCCGGTAGAACAGATAAACAGCCGGTAGAACAGATAAACAGCCGGTAGAACAGATAAACAGCCGGTAGAACAGATAAACAGTCGGTAGAACAGATAAACAGCCGGTAGAACAGATAAACAGCCGGTAGAACAGATAAACAGCCGGTAGAGCAGATAAACAGCCGGTATGTCGAGGGATTGGGAAATACAAAACTGTCAGATAGAACAGATAAACAGCCGGTAGAACAGATAAACAGCCGGTAGAACAGATAAACAGCCGGTAGAACAGATAAACAGCAGGTAGAACAGATAAACAGCCGGTATGTCGAGGGATTGGGAAATACACAACTGTCAGATTGAACAGATAAAAAGCCGGTAGAACAGATAAACAGCCGGTAGAACAGATAAACAGCCGGTAGAACAGATAAACAGCCGGTAGAACAGATAAACAGCCGGTAGAACAGATAAACAGCCGGTAGAACAGATAAACAGCCGGTAGAACAGATAAACAGCCGGTAGAACAGATAAACAGCCGGTAGAACAGATAAACAGCCGGTATGTCGAGGGATTGGGAAATACAAAACTGTCAGATAGACAAGATAAACAGCCGGTATGTCCAGGGATTGGGAAATACACAACTGTCAGATAGAACAGATAAACAGCCGGTATGTCGAGGGATTGGGAAATACAAAACTGTCAGATAGACAAGATAAACAGCCGGTATGTCCAGGGATTGGGAAATACACAACTGTCAGATAGAACAGATAAACAGCCGGTATGTCCCCGGATTGGGAAACTGCCTGACATCCTTCAACGACAGAGTTATTAAACATCCAGCAATTTATTGTCCAGGTCGTTATCTTCGTCTGTATTATTGTCCCTGGGTACTGTAGGGGATTGCTAACAGATACAACAGACACACCCCCGGTGTGTCAGGTAAGTGTGAAGTTGCGTGCACTTACCCCAACAGACGCCGTCAAAAATTAATAAAACCTACGTGAGGTTTGATCCAGGACGCTGAGATGATTAGTGTCATGCCCTACGTGAGGCTTGAAGCCACGACGATGAGATTACTAGTGTCATGCCCTACGTGAGGTTTGATCCACGACGCTGAGATTACTAGTGTCATGCCCTACATGAGGCTTGAAGCCACGACGCTGAAATTGCGAGTATCATGCCCTACGTGAGGCTTAAAGTCACGATGCTGAGATTTCGAGTGCCATGCCCTGCCGACTGAGTTAACCTGGAATAACAAATAAAATAACATCTTTTGTAAGGGGTTTTTCCGTAAAACTTAGTTTGTGCCAGCACAGCCTGGAGCACTGTAAACATTCGGGGAATGCCAGAAGCAGCGAGCACCAACTTGCATAAGCACCACAAAAATGTCCTGTCCAAAAAGTTTTTTTCAACTTGATATTTTTTTTTCTTTCGTTTGCTTTGAGCTCAAGTGTAGTTAAGACACGAGTTACTATTACTTGTAGCTGTTACTCCTAGGGTGTGCACTTAACTGATTTTTGCTTGTGAGCTAGGATTCCCTATTACCTGTGTTCCCCCGCCATCAGGCGAACGCACTCCGACTTCTGAGGTACTTGTAAATTAAATCATTATTTAAACCACCCGACTGGCATGCAGAACGAACTCTGCCGCGTCTACCATAGAAACTTTATGCCTGGGTGCGTTAAACCATTCAGCTACGTTGACTTCCAACTTGATACCGAAATAGATGCACCATGAGAAGCAGTTAAATATGAAGACGACGTGATAGTTCATACAATTTAGTCACGGATCCACACATGCTAAGTCACAACTATTTTTCAACGCATGGTTACTTTCTTTATTTAAAATTAGCTAGAAACGCAATAGTTACACATTACATAAGAGCTCTGACAAAAGCATCGATTGATTGATTGATTGATCTAGGAACCGACATCACAGCATTCGGGACATTCCCATAAGCGCTCCGTCTCCATCCTCAGCAGCCAGCGAAGAGTTCCAACACTAATAGTTCCAGTAGCAATCTGATTATATGTCCGTCTCGCCTTTCCTCCGAGCGCCGAGCGTCGGCCAGAACCCCTCGTCACACCACGTTGTCTCATTCTTACCAGACCATGGTGCTCCATCTGCTCCTCCGAGGTGTACACGTGCTCCCACAAGGCCGCAACCACGTCTGCCTTGTCCTGCATCAATACTCCACCAAATTTTGCCGAGCCAGCCAATCTGTCCGCCTGTTCATTCCCAGCACACCGGCATGCCCAGGAGAAAAGATCCAGGTGATGCTTACTACCCGTGACCTCCGAAGCGAAGCAAGCCACTCTGCACGAAGCCTACCTGTTCTCACCCTTCTCAGCATGCTTTCTGAGTCAGTTACAATCACAATGTGTGTATGTATCGTGTTTTCTATCCAGCGGAAAGCTGCACTGACCGCCTCCACCTCCATTCTTAAGCTAGATGTAGTGTTATCATACGCCAGGCTCTCCTGCACCAAACGCCGACCATTAGTTTTTGCCAAGAACCCCCAGGCACTTCTCCTACCTCTCAACACTGACCCATCCGTGTAGATAATCACATCACCCGGGCGAGAATTTTCATGAATTAGTTGCTGAATTTCCACTTCCGTGGCCCCTGCTGGCCACTCCCTGCACTCCCGGTTCAATGTTATTACAACTCTGCACAAGTCTGACTGCACGGCTGGCACTCTGACCCACTCCTCTCCTCGCCTGATGTTCTCCAAGGGGCACACCTGTCTGATCGTATCCTCCGCCTGAGCCATCCATGATTTCCCTCTTATCAGTCTCTGACCCTTAACTACGTCCAGCGCCTCATGCAACGGGTGATCTGTGTCTGCAGCTACTCTGAGGTATGCCTTCGCTTGCATCACCTTGTGCCTACTAGCAACAGTAGGAAGACCAAGGATGTAACGCATACACACTACTGGAGTGTCTCTAGTGCATCCCAGAATGACCCGCATCGCTTCATTCTGTATGCGCTCTAATTTCACCAGCTGACTCTTTGAGACAGTAAGCATTCCTAGTCCATAATCAAACACTGAGAGGATCAAGTTAAGCATCGATTAACTAGCAATCGTAACGTTTTCACACCGGATTTTACCGTTTCTACAGCTCAGTTTTAAATTCCGTGAAACCATGGCAACCAGAAACGTCACGTGGTATCTACAACCATCTTTCAATTGTAGATCTATTAACACATCCAGCAATTTATCGCGGAAGCCGTTATCTTCGTCATCATTTTGGCGGTGGTGTACTGTTGGTGATTGCCAACAAACACTTGCTGTCTCTGCTGCAAGAGAATAAGCATTTATTGTCAATTTTCATTGAATAGTTGTTTGTGTTCATTGATGGATCTGCCGATTCGATCCTCATATCTTTCTGTACTCCACCACACAAATAAATATACTGACACATATATCCACATACTGAGTCAGTTGTGTTTTGGCCTGGATATCAGTCAGTTTATTCTTTCTCTTATATATCCCCCATTGAGACATATGTCCTCAACAAACTCACTTCAAACCCTTCTCTACCCAGCTGTCCCACGCAGTTCTGCTAGTGACCTCCCTTTATTATTCATTTTTTCGTATACTTCTCCTCCCCGTGTGTTGTTAGGTCTACCTCTGTTTCTTTTAAATCAGTGGATCCAAGCAAAGGCCTTTCTAGTTTACTATTAGTGAATTTATTGCTTGGAATGATTTATAATATTGGGTTCCTAGGCATCCACATTGTGATGTGGAAGAGCATTTTGCACGCCGGACTCTCCTTCGAGAGACCCTGGTTCGATATCTCGGTAAGGTGGGGGGATTTTTTCGCGGCGACTGCACTAGCCAGGCGGCCTTTATTCCTCAGGCTCAAAGACCCCTTGCCATACACCGCAATGTATAATATTGGCAGTAAATGACAGTTGACTGTTATGAAAAATAGCAGGAAAAACAACAGTTAGTAGAAGCGGTTGTTGCACACAGTGAATAACTAGGGTTAGAATTAAATTGTAATAAGACACAGATTATGGTCGTCACTAGGAATATACCACAATGTAATATACAAGTAAATGGGAATATTCTTAAACACGTGAATCGGTACAACTATCTCGGAACAGCCATACCATCTGTTGTGAGATGCCTTGAAAAGATTAGAACATGGCAAAGGTAGTCTTTTGCAAGATGGAAAACATACTAACCAATAACAAGATGTCAATTACAACTACAAAAATAGTGTTGATGTGTTACATAGAACCTGCAGTTTTGCATGGATGTGTAGCGTGAACAATAAGCAGACAAGCTGAAAAACATATAATAGCTGTGGAAATGCGGTTTCTGGGGAAAATATTCAAGGAATACCATGGACAGACAGAAAAATCAATAACCAAGTCCTACAGGAAACAAATGAAAACCGTAAACCGATCAGCGAAATTAGACGTGGACAGTTACAATTTTTGGACGCGTTATAAGAAGAAATAAATTGAAGAACTTGGTGACAAGTGGCAAGATTGAGGAGAAACCAACAAGGGGAAAGCAGAGCAGTAAATATCTGAATGGCTTGGCTACGTGGTATGGTCGAGACAAGAACATAGCACTGATAAACGACTCCGGTGATCGTGTGAGATGACGAAACATGACAGCTCACGCTTATCGGCATAGCACATGATGATGATGAAGTTGATGATCATGAAAGGCTGTTATTCTGATGGAGATCGTGATGTGTGGAAATGCATCATTGCCCACACCAGTTGACAAGACAATTGGGTGTGGTAGTAATATTGGTGTGCACAACTGTAGTGTCCACAGACTCCAATCATCCACAGGTTTTTCGGATATCATTGTCCAAGCCTCCACAGGTTTTATATATCTCATTGTCCAACCCTCCACAGGTTTTATGTATGTCATTGTCCAACCCTCCACAGGTATTATCTATATACCTATATCTCTGTGTCAACAGACTCCAAGCTGATGTCTAGAGCAGTGGTTCTCAACTTTATTTGGCCCATGCACCCCTTCACCATATGTTCAGAATGTCATTCTCCCTTTCATATTTCCACCCTATAAATCCATCTCCCGCTCCAACACAGTATACGTAAAAATGGATGCTAAATATAATAACACCTACTAGGCCAAGTCTAGACGTCTACACAAAAAGCGATTTGCAGGTCTACCTACGTTATGAAACGAATTTCAGAAGAGCGAGGAGTGAGTGGCACCTTGCAGTCTTGACAGACCACAGTATGTGAGTTGGAATTTAGCCAAAATTCCATCACAATGCCTGGGCAGAGCTTCAGAGAACATGCCATGCCCAAACTGCATGTTCCCTCTCTAGGTCTAGCCTTGTTTATTACAGAGGAATGGAAAACCAGTACGTCTGAAACAAGGTAGGCTGCAGACGCTGGCACCTCAGCATCAAAGCTGCGAGACCTCGCCTCCACGAGCAGGTGGCGAACTGTGGCCAGACCCTGAAAACCATGGAATTTGACTTAGAGGCGTTCAGCCTAGTCCCACAGGTGAGGGCATCGTACGCTCCTGGACAGCCATATTTCGCAATAATTTTCCACAGTCCTTCTCTGTTGACTGTATCAAAAGCCTGTGTAAGGTCAATAAAAGTGGAGAACATTTCGGAGTTCTATTTGAAGTTGGATTAAGAATGACTTGCGCGATGAACTGGATTAAAATGAGGAAGAGTTGCGCAATTCTTCGATCTCACACTCTCGCCTGAGCCCATCTGAGTCCAGTGGCAAGACAAGTCAAGACGACTGGAGACGAATACAGGTGCAGTGGATGACCAGGGAGCTCTACTGTCTACCTAAGTTATGGCAGAACTGTTTAACATTTAGACAGTCTACCTAAATCATGACATAAATGTATATAACTTAGATGATCTACCTACGTGACAGAAAGGTACACGATTTAAGTGATTTATGTAAATGACAGAAAGGAATACAATTAAGACAATATAACTAAATCATGACAGAAAGGTATATAATTTAGACGATCTAATTACACCGTGGCAGAAAGGTATACAGTTTAGACGACCTATCTAAATGACCTACAGGTTCACAAAAAAGGCCATGACCACATCTGTCTTATGCACCATAATCCCACGCAGAAATGTAAACCCAGCTAATGTATCCGCCCGCTAGTTTACCTACACACCAGCATGGCCTGGGGACAAGATCAAACTGATGCTCACTACCTTTGATTTTGTAACAGAAACATGAGACTTTACACGAAGCATTCTTGTCTTCAATATTATCAGTCAATAGGGAGTTTGTGAAAATGATTGGTTTCATGAAGTGGCAGCAAAGGGAGCTAGTGAGTGATTTAGTCAGATATTGAACGAAAGGATGTAACTGAGTTGGTTATGGAAAGGAAAGGACAGTTGTGATTTTGTCAAATACGAAAAGGAAAAGAAAGTTGTTTTAGTCAGCAATGGAAAGGAAATGTATGATTTAGTCAGATATGGAAAGGAGAGTACTGTTGTGATTTAGTCAGATATGGAAATGACATAACATTTGTAATTAGATCAGATCCTGAAAGGAAAGGATGGTTGAAGTTGTATCATATATGGACAGTTGTGATTTATACAGATTTGAACATGAAAGTTGTCATTTAATCAGTTAACATGAGAAATAAGAGTTGTAATTTTTGTAAGTTGTAAGTGAAAAAATTAAGTTGTTTTAAAGTCGGAAGTGTAATTTGCAAAATATTTGCAAAGATTTTAATGTCAGAAACGAGATACATATGTTTTATTTTTTAAACATGTAGTGAGTGATTCTGTCGTGAGTTGTCAAAGACAGTAATACAATAACCATGTCTAAGAATTATATATAGTTTCGTACGTAAGGTGGTACTTGTGAGTACAAAATGGGTCATCACCCTAAATAACCTAACGGCCCCATTGTCCATGTGTAATTAAGATGATCATTGACAACCAATCGAATTAATCAATCCACAGACATCCGTAGTTAGATACCATTAAGCCTGCCTATAAATATGAACGAGACAACCCGTATGAACTTTTTATATATACTCGTCTCTGAAATATTGACAAAGACACGATGGTCGGGAAAACCCATATATCATGAAATGGATTACTACAGAAAATTAACACAAATAGTCATAACTCCTCGAAACACCCACATTTCTCCTTTTCCCTGATGGTTTTTATTAACATATAAAAACATTCTATCGTCTACGGCAAATAGAGAACTGACTGTGACATCGTGGTACCAGAATTGTGGTAATAAAATAGATTGCATAATAAACATAACATGATCTAGACTTTATGTGACAAATATATCTAACCCAGACAGTATTTGTCACAAAATCAATGGACATCTAACGTGCACTTTATAGATTCGTTAATAGGATTTAGTACAGGAAGTTAATGTCTACTAATGTCGCATTACACGTAAACTTTGAACGTTCATATCTATGCTAACATGATTTATTTTTATGTATATAAATGCATTGTGGCTCAATGTATCAAGACGAGAGAAAAGAAGGATTGTAGAAATCAGGACTAAAGTGGGGTTATGTTAGCACTAGATGTCATTAGAAAACAGTAAGTTAAATGGTTCGACAATATAAATAGTCTACCAACTGAATGTATATCACTTCAAGCATTGCTTTACAGACCAAATGGAACTGGAAGACGAGGCTGGCCATGTTACGATGGACAGAGTCCATGGGAATTTCCATATAAAAATAAAATTGTTTGCATATCCTTTACAGGACATCGCTGTCAACATCAGCATCTTTCAGCTGATTGTTGATTTATTGGCAAGATTACGCTCAGTAGTTTGCCATTGCTTTCTGAGCGGCCGGCTCACATACCCCGTAAGTCAGCGACGCGATTCGAACCACTGCTGATTCTCACCATCGTGACGTTACTTACGAAAGTATACGAAATTACGGAGAAAAGTTGCTAACCTCTAGGCTAGGAAGCCGGCGAATCTCCATATGCAGGGTGTATTTTAATGACTGTGCAGTTTTTGAAAATATTGCCGTTCCAAGTTGTGTATTTACCTATTTTGTTGTATTGTGTTGCATGAACACCACTGTAAGTAAATACAAAACTTGCAACGGCAATATTTTCAAAAACTGCACAGTCATTAACAATACACCCTATATCAAGTCCATACACGTGAAATATCCGGCTATTTGTCCTTCACCTCGACATCGTTAGGTACAAGAGAAACAAGATGAAATGAGATACGGTGAGATGTTATTGTGGCTTGCAAAGAACAGTTATGGAAAACATGGTTCCACGAAGAAGCGGTAGGAGTCAACCACCAGGAAGGTGGACACAGGATACCTCTCACATCTTGGTCATGAGGGTTAGTTAGTTAGTTAGTTAGTTAGTTAGTTAGTTAGTTAGTTAGTTAGTTAGTTAGTTAGTTGGTTGGTTTGTTGGTTGGTTCGTTCGTTCGCTCATTGGTTCGTTGGTTGGTTGGTTGGTTGGTTGGTTAGTTAGTCGCGGTTCCAATTTCACGGCAAAGGGTCGTCCCCATTATTCTCCGTTGCTGTGCCAATAAATATCACACAAGATGCTCCTCACTGCCCAATGTGAAAAGTGGAACAGACAGGAGTCTAGGCAAGCCACAGCCTGCACAAGTACACGGTGCATAATGCCGCGGACAGAATGCTAACACAATATCCTCCACGAAAACTACAGTTCATCGTCGATGTAATCGGCAGTCACCAGAAAGACTTTATTGACCCGGGTTTTATCCCATATGGCTTGGTCTCTTTCCGCAGGGCGACCCCCCGCCGAAAGCGCCGCACAAAGCACGAACTCCGTTGCTCCAGCGACGACCCCCGGGAGTCTCCTTAAAAATGCACTCGTGAACCGAAAAGGCAAACCAGTCAATTCAGTAACAGCGAGCCGTCATCATTGCGAACATGCATTTCACACTACAAACAACCGTGGACAGATGCAAAAGTATTCCACATGAAATTCACAGCTCACAGTGTCGCGCCACGCACTCACTCAGTAGCAGGGCGTCGGAACCATGCACTACCAATCCTACATGAGGAAAATTCGAATGCAAACCATAGCCACAAGCGTTAAACACTCCAGAGGCCTTCACGGTTGAAATGCCTAACCGCCATCTTGGGGACCGGAAGTCTTGGTCATGAGGGTGTATGAGCAGAGAGACATCGCAAGGGATAGAGAGGTGTTTCGGAGCGCCGTTATGGAAGCAACATTTTGCAAAGAATCTACGAGATGATGATCAGGATACAGTACATGTTTTAAAGCATGTGTGTTTCTTTGTTAGTATCTAGATTTGCTGAGCTGTACACTATTTAATCAGTGTTTGGAAATTCCTTACCGTGGCATTATCATAAAGATATACATTTGTTAATTGCTTTTCAGACGTTCCCGGACGTTCGAAGAGATCGGGTGTTTTGCAGCAGTTGGCTTTTTGGAATAGTTAGTCTGGAATAGTCTTGGAAGGTAAAGACGGCCAATGAGATATTGAACACGTCACCCATAAGGTGCCCGACTGGCCTATAAAATATGAGCCCAGCACCATATGTCTTATGCGCCTTAAGGCGTTTAATAGAGCCCCTTGCTTGCTTGATTGATTGCTTGCTTGCTTGCTTGATTGATTGCTTGATTGCTTGCTTGATTGATTGCTTACTTGCTTGCTTGCTTGCTTAAATGTATACCAAAGTCAGAGACACTGTCTTATGTTTCAGACATGTACCAACTATGTGTGACATACTCACTCCCCTCCCCTCCTCACACACAATACACACCATACACATACATGTGCGTGCGTGCATGGTTGCACATCCCACCTGGCTCACTACCTGTGTAACATATGTTAGGGTTTCAGTTCTGATTGCGGTGTGCGCGTGTTTACCACACATCTGATTTCTTGTGTGGGACAGGGAGGCAATGTCATCAGCCAAGTCCAGAGCATCAAGCTGTTTTGTTTTCAAATGTCATTTGACATACAGGCTGTCGGTTTCTTCTTCTACTTCTTTTACATTCATCCGGAGAGTTTTTTCGGACGTGATTGCGTTGTGCCTGTTTACAGTAGAACTGCAATAATTGCGCCTTTCGGCCGACACATCCGACGTCTGAGGGCATTTGTTGACCGGGTTAACCTTCCCGGGTTGGGGCGGTCGGTTTGATATTGACCACATCACCCCTAGGGTGCTATTAGTCTACAATGTTGACTTCTCGTCCTTGACTTGGGGACGTAAATTACACGCACCTCTAATACCAGAGTTGGTTCGCATGACGGAGAGGGACATTGGTGATAGGGAAAGCTAAGCCACGCGCAAATAATCAGTCCAGGGCACTAGAAGTAGTAGCAAGTGTATGGACTAGGCTTGAGTTGAAAGCCAATGAGCAGGAAAACAAATCTGCAATATAGTTTATTATAATAATGGCGTTTGTTATGACCACATTATTCCAGTTTCGGAGACATGATTTTTTTTTAAAATTCCTCCTGTATAACTGACATCTTCTAAATGTTAGTCACATTCATGAGAGATCTGTAATGCTAAAGTTTTCCTGTTATGAGTTTTACGAAACATCCTAGTCTGTTAAACATTTTGCTCTATCAGTTGTCTGAGAGTTTAATTGGAGGACAGACTAGAAAGGGCTAGAGAGAAGATGCTAGACAACTTGACATCGTGGTTAGAAGAAACATCTGTAACCGAAATTATTGTCACAACACCCGTGATAGGAGGCTGTGGACAAATGAGACGAACAGGGTCTGTAATTTGAAGAAGACAACCAGCTGTTATTGATTAGGTTTCCACGGCTTATCGATTCTATATAAACTCCGGACTTCGGCGTGTCTGATTCCAAGATTGGCATTAATTATTCTGTTGTACTCAGAACTCCAGATGCTGTGTCGCAATCTCTGTCTGAGTACTATTCAACAAACGTCAGAAGTGACTGCTTGAGATGGACCCTCTTAATCTCGCTCTTAAATCAACATCAGATGGAATCTTTCTATTGTATTCATCTCTAACGCATTTATCTAAACTGAATCCTGCCACTTCTAGGGATAAAAACTCGACTTTTAGTCGTGGTTGGCAAGAGCACTAATCACTATGTAGCCGAGGCTAATGGAGTGAAAAAATTGACAAATCCATTTAACACTCACAGGATGTGATGGCTTGGATTCAAGCTACAATGACTAAGTCAACAAAACCTGAAATGGAATTGGTTAGTTCCACAAGATCACAGTCACAAGTGAGAAATTGTACTTTTCAGTTCGAAAGCCTTCGTCTGCACCCACAACAAGACACTGATACAATAACTTTTAACACGCTACCAAAAAATAATCATATATCCAAGGCTCCGGAGATGTCTGAATTCTACGGTGCAAACAGCACACTGCATGCCACGAGGTTAGTAGGTTAGCTGACAGGAAGTGATGCAGTGAGTAAAGTGTAAGTTAATGCGTAATAAATGTGTGAAGGAGATTGGTAAAGACACGGGTGGCATAGACACAGAGCAAAGAACGGATGGGGTGCACAAATAGAGTAGTGGGAGTTCTATTAGAAAAATTAAAGGGGAGACCTTTTGAAATAAATGTCATTCAAATATGTGCTCCAATAAGTGAATGCAGCGAAAAAATAAAGAGGAATTTTATAATGACATGGAGTCTAATCTGAAGAACTGTAAAAAAAAATCAGAAATAAATATCATAATGGGTGATTTCAACGCAAAAGTAGGAAATCAAGGCAGTGGATGCAGTGTAGGAGGCAACTATGGTTTGGGAAAATGAAACGAAAGAGAATACAGACTTGTAGAATGGGCAAAAGAACAAGAATTGTTTTAATAAACACCTGGTTCAAACAGCATCCTAGAAGATTATGGACATGGGGGAGTCCAGACAGCATGATTAAAAACCAGATAGATTACATCCTGATTAGCAGAAGGTTTTAAAATGCGTTAACAGTCGTATAAACAGTTTCCAATGCAGACTGTTACATTGATCACAGATTAATTACAGGCACATTGAGGGTAAAGTAAAAGAAAGTCAAGTATACAACACGAAACACGAAACATAACTTGAGCAAATTTAAAAATGACAAAGAAAAATTTTAACATAGAAGTAAAGAACAAATAAATATTGTCTGATCTAAAGATCTTATTTTAAGATGTGGATGATCATTGGGAAATGTTGAAGAATTCAATCACTTTGGCTCCAGGAAAAACAACAACCATTCCAAAATTAAATAAAGTGTTTTCGTAAGACATAAGAAATTTTACAACTAATGGAAACAAGAAGACAGGACAAAAATATGACTGCCAAAAATGACGCCATTCACAGAAAAGTCAGAACAATGTGTAAGGAGGCTAAAGAAGCATGGCTTGAGACAAATGGCATAGAAATTGAAAAACAACACAATAGTAAAAATACAAAATAATGCAAAACAGAATTCAAGAGCTTACTAATCAGAGAACACGTACATCCGACTGAATAAATAACAAAGATGGAAAAGTCATAATCGAAAAAGATCAGATTTTATGGTCAGAATGGTCAGATTATGTGAAAAAGCTTTATTATGATAACAGAGAAGAACAGTATGATATTCAAAATAATAATGAAAGACCATAGATTTTGAAGATGGAGATACAGAATACTATTAACCATATGAAAACTGGCAAGTCCCCCAGTTCAAACAGCATCACAACAGAAATGACTAATGCTTTAGAAGAATACGGAATAGATAAAGTTACCAGACTTCTGAATACCATATATGATACTGGAGATATACCTCATGAGTTATGTAATTCTGTATTTATTGCAATTCTAAAGAAATCAGGAGCCTTGGAATTTGATCAACATCGAACAATTAGTATAATGAGTCACATCATGAAGATTTTGCTAAGAATTATCATGCAGAGAGTTAGAAATAAAAAACAACCTGAAATATGAGAAGAACAATGTGGGTTTGTAGAAGCCAAGGGTACAATAAATGTTGTGCATCTACTAAGAACAGTAATTGAACGTTCTACAGAAATAAACGAAGATCTGCACCTTTGCTTTGTGTGTGTGTTGTTTGTCCATCAAGAATGATTATGACCATTCATTTCATCCAGTGGGGTTGAAAGTATGCAGTTGTTAGTTCTAAGATGGCTGATAAGGCCTATTTTGGCTCGAAATGTTCTTTGACAATGTGGACAAAGAATGCTTGACGTTTCAGGTTGAGGATTTCCTGCAGTGGTTTTTCTGTCCTGCCTTTTCTTCACAGCTCTTGCAGTCCTGGTTGCCTCACACGTGATTGCAACCTTGCGTAATGATGCACGCCACGAGTTTCGGTCTCTGGCTGCAGTTTCCCAGGTGTCATGATGAATTCCAAAAGCATTCAGTGAGATTTTCAGAGTGCCTTTAAAGCATTTCGTCTGGCCGCCTTGTGAGCGTTTACCACAACGCAACTCGCCGTAAAAAAATTCGTTTAGGGAGCCTGTGATCTGGCATGCAAGTTAAGTGACCAGCCAAGCTAATCTGATTCTTCATTAGTAGAGTGTGGTATACTGGGCATGGACGCTCTTTCTAGGACTTCAGTGTCTGGGATCTTGTCTTGCCATTTAATCTTCAGTAGCTTCCTAAGGCAGACTGTGTGGAAGTGGTTTAATTTCATAGCCTGTCGCTGATAAACAGTCCAGGTTTCACAAGCATATAACAGTGTGGATAATACAATTGCTTTGTAGACTTTCAGTTTTGTTTGCAGGCTTATTCCATTTCTGTCCCATACATTCTTGTACAGTCTGCCAAAGGCCGCGCTGGCCTTGGAGATTCTTGCATTCACTTCATCATCAATTGTGGCAGCTTGTGACACTGCTGCCAAGATAGGTGAGTTTCTCCATAGCACTTAGTCTATGACCATTCACTTTGATATTCGGCACAGTGTGATTATTCCCTGGAGCTGGCTGGTACATAACTACAGTCTTCACCAAGTTGATATTGAGCCCAAAGTTGGCACAGGCATGTGAGAAAGCTGAAACATTGTGTTGCATGTCTGCCTCTGAGTTGTCACATAGAGCGCATTCATCAGTAATCAGAAGCTCTCTGACGGTGTCGCAGTTAATTTTTGTGTTAGCTTTCAGCCTTCTGAGATTGAATAACTTTCCATCCATACGGTAGTTGATGTCTATTTCAATGTCGTTGTTCTTGAAGGCATTCGTCAACATAGCTGAAAACATGAGGCTGAACAGTGCTGGTGCCAGGACACATCCTTGCTTCACCCCATTGGTGACAGAACTGACTCAGAAAGCATGCTGAGTAGGGTGAAGACAGGCAAGCTTCGTGCAGAGTGGCTTGCTTCGATTCGGAAGTCACGGGTGACAAGCATCGTCTGGATCTTTTCTCCGGGGCATGCTGGTGTGCTGGGGAATGAACAGGCGGACAGATTGGCTGGCTCGGCAAAACTTGGTGGAGTATTGATGCATGACAAAGCAGATGTGGTTGCGACCTTGTGGGAGCATGTGTACACCTCGGAGGAGCAAATGGATCACCATGGTCTGGCAAGAATGCGACAGCGAGGGGTGACGAGGGGATCTGGCCGACGATCAACGCTCAGAGGAAAGGTGATATGGACATATAATCAGATTGCTACTGGTACTATTAATGTTGGAACTCTTCGCTGGCTGCTGAGGATGGGGACGGGGCGCTTATGGGAATGCCCCGAATGCTGTGATGTCGGTTCCTAAATCAATCAATCAATCAATCAATCATTGGTGACAGGAAAGGGCTCAGACAGTTCACCATTTTCCTGTACTCTTGCCTGCATACCATCATGAAATAGCCGCACTATTTGGACAAACTTTCATGGACAGCCATATTTTTCCATAATCTTCCACAGTCCTTCTCTGCTGACTGTATCAAAAGCCTTGGTAAGGTCAATGAAAGTGGAGAACATTTCGCAGTTCTGTTCCTGACATTTATCTTGCAGCTGCCTTGCAGCGAAAATCATGTCAACAGTTCCTCGTTCTTTTCTGAAGCCACATTGACTCTCAGGAAGAAGACCTTGATCGAGATGGGCCGTGAGGCGATTGAGAAGAATTCTGGTGAGTATCTCCCCTGCAATTGAAAGCAAGGAGATGTCTCGGTGGTTGTCACAGGATTGGCGGTTTCCTTTACATTTGTAAAGGTGGACTATTGACGCGTCATTGAAATCTTGGTCTCGTTCACCCATATGTTTGTAACGACTTGGTGAAGCTGCTCTGTTAGGATCGGCCCACCTGCCTTGTATATCTCTGCTGGGATGGAGTCAGAACCAGATGCCTTGCCGCTGGAGAGTTGCTGGATGGCTTTGTTTACTTCCACTATGGTTGGCAGGTCATCAAGTGTATCATTCGTGGGACCTTGAGGAAGGCAGTTGATGGT